>OX104121.1:69395077-69819667 GCA_944474755.1 Limnoperna fortunei | reverse complement strand
TACAGTATCACTACACTACGATAGTGATATGCATGGATACATCCACAGAGAAAATAATCCTTACATTATTAGTATGGCGTCTCATTATTAATGATTCCCTGCAAATATTTTACCAAGCTAAAAATGAATAGCTTTATGTGGACATTTTTCCTTAATTTGAAAAAATAAAATAGCTTAACAAATGGAATCTATAAGATATTTCCAATTATTACTAATGGCATGAAGTCTGCCATTTGACAAGGAGTGTTCTTTTTTCAATGTGAAATATTTAACACGAGTGAATTTATATGTGTTGTTTTGACTTTTATTTTTGAACTGATAAGGACAGTGATTTCATGAACTATATTGACCTATGAACTGTGATTATCACATATTATTGTCATTGGATAAAACTAACAAGAATCTAATCAAGTAGAGATAGTCTTGTACATAACAGGAGTGAAAAGATTGTCATATTGATTGATTAAAATAGAACACAATTTACAGTTAGTGTGACATGTATGTTGTTAAACATGTTTCGATTGGTGGAATCTATGAGTGTTACACATGGTATGTTGTACAACATGTTTTGATTGGTGGAATCTGAGTGAGACACATGGTATGTTGTAAAACTTGTTTAAATTGGAGGAATCTATGAGTGTGACATGGTATGTTGTACAACATGTTTTGATTGGTGGAATCTGAGTATGACACATAGTATGTTGTACAACATGTTTTGATTAGTGGAATCTATGAGTGAGACACATGGTATGTTGTACAGCATGTTTTAATTGGTGAAATCGGTAATGGACATACTTGAAGTTATGAAGTTATGAAAAATAAAATCAACATTGGTGCAACAAGAAAGACTTGATCTTATCTCTAAAAATAATTAGAAAACATTAGTACCAGCCTTATATGGCCAGAAGGAAATGGAGTTGTAATCAATAGACACTGTTATTGTTTCAATAAGATTGTTGTATATTGTATATTTTACCACATGACTTATATTGTTATTGATTGTTATTGTCAACAGGTAACCTCAGTATTGTTGGCTAAAGCTTAGTCGATTTTTACATATGTTGTAAAACAAGTTTTGATTGGCTGAAGCTAAGTTGTTAATGTATAAAAAAATGTTTTAATACTAAGTAATTGCTTTTTTAGCTGAGCTGACTTAAAGTTGTGGTCAGCTTTTGCCATCACTTTTCATCCATGATTTGTCGTTAAACTGTATACATTTTTTAAATCTTCCTCGTTACATTATTGCAAAACTTTGCAGTATGGGTGTTTGTGTGGTTCTTAGATCATTGTCAGGTCATCACACAAAATTTCTCTTTTCATGTTGATAGGGAAAACCATGGCTGCCATTAGCTATCCTTGTTTCAGATTAGATCAATCTAATTAAAATATAATCTTTTACTAGCTCCCCCTTTTTGTTATTGTCACTGTGAAGATCTAACAACATCCCATTACAGGTCATCTCAGGATGAACTTATGATATAAATATTATCGAATGAAAATTGGGTATTCCCCAAAAAATTAACCAATGAAACGTAAGCTTTTATCTTAACTTGGGGTTTAGTGATCAAAAAGGTACAATAATGCTGGAGAGATTCCGGGCAATGACAGAGGATTCCCCAACATTAAAGGTTGGTGAAGACAGTTTTTGATTGGTCAATACAGAAGTTCAGTCTGAGGTGACCTGTAATGTGATGTCCAAATATTTTGTTAATTACTACAAATGATGTCAGTGGTGTTCCTATACAGATTCTTGATTTTGTTTTGAAATGTAGAACGAACATGACCATCAAGGGTAATCCTTGCTTTTTGGTTGGCTGAAGTGTTTATAATCTTCTTTCATTGTGTGCTGATTGGACCGAAATCATGGTGTTTCTGGCAGATTCTGGCAAAACTGTATAAAATCAGCTTAAAAACTTAAAGGCCATTTGGAGGAAGTCTGGGTGGTTCTTTACTAATTTCCCCTTATTATTTGTTGAATGGTATGCCAACATGGCTCCCATTGGAAATCCTGGTTTCTGATTGGTTAACTTCTTTTCCTCTTTAACTACAAATAATGGATTGTGACTTTGAGTTTGAAGTCTTTCATAAAGAATCCTCATTCTATTCTGATAATTCTTGATGGACAAGGTCAATTAAAGTGTTACTCAGTAGGAATAATGCATCGGAGGTCATCACATTTTGTCCTCATTTGTTGTCAAATGGTATCAACAAATCTGTCAGTTTGGATAATTTGTTGTCAAAGTATTAACCAGATGAGTGACATATGCTGTCCAGAGCCTATAGTAATGTTTTTACTTGGGTGTTGGTCTATGATTGAGGCAGTTTTATCTTGGTTTGTTGTACTATAAAACACATACATTACTGTGTTGTACTAATATGCGCAGAAGTTAAGGTTTATAATCAGATATAAGCTTTATGAACAATTTTGCTTTGCTGCCTTGTGCCACTTACGTAATGTAATGGTTTAACAATGTATGCTACAAATTATATTATTTTGTCAATATTTCTCTTACAGATGAATTTGTTTTCCATAATAGACCATTTTCTCATTTCTTGTACCAGTTTGACTCTAAAATAAAACATTAATTTCAAAAGAGTAATTTCACTTAGAGGGGACAAACTGGTTCCCTGTCTCTGCATAAGGGAAAGATTTACAGTTTCAATGGAAGTAAGTTACAATTTGACACAACCCAAAATGTTAACAAATCAATATCACTTTCTTTTTTGAAGGAAATGGAAAGAATTCACTAATTTTAGAGTTGGTAATTTGACATACTAAGTAAAATGTAAGCACCGAATGTAATTTGATAAGCAGCACAAATTGTTCATTTTCAAATATTATTTCGATGACTTACACAACGGGACAAAGGAAATGCTTTATCTCGTGTTTATGGGATGTGCTAGTTTACTGTTAAACTTAGTTAAATTTACACAATTTATTCAGCTTAAAAAACTCCAGAAATCTCATGTAAATAAATTTATAGTTGTGGTTCATCATTTTTTTTAACTTGCTCTTTTTTTCTTGTTGAAATTTCACTGGTGCCCTCATTATGTTGATGGAATACAAAACTAGTATTGCTCATTGTTAGACAGTGCTTTGCTTTTTTCATTGTTTAATTGGATACATTTTGTATAGTAAAAGTTGTTGTATAGTCGGAAATTACTGTATTCTAACAGAATTTTCTTGAGCACTTAAATTTATGTCGGATCATACAGAATTTATCACTTCGGAGTCTTTGCAATGAAGAATGGTGCAGATTGTTTTCTGTAACATTGTTATAAGTAGTTCATAGTTTTCACAGAAGGTCAAGGTCTTTCACAACAACCTTCTCAGCTGACATTTATCATAACAACTGAATATAGTAATATAGTAATAAAATGTAAAAAAGAAAGCATTAGTTTTTTTCACTGATAATTGTATTACTTGAGTGCCCTACTGGCAGGAATTTGTTTCTCACTAATTACCAACATATACTGGTAGTGACTGGCAGGAATTAGTTTTCACTTATTACCAACATATACTGGTAGTGACTGGCAGGAATTTGTTTTTCACTTATTACCAACATATACTGGTAGTGACTGGCAGGAATTTGTTTTTCACTTATTACCAACATATACTGGTAGTGACTGGCAGGAATTTGTTTTTCACTTATTACCAACATATACTAGCAGTGACTGGCAGGAATTTGTTTCTCACTAATTACCAACATATACTGGTAGTGACTGGCAGGAATTTGTTTCTCACTAATTACCAACATATACTGGTAGTGACTGGCAAGAATTTGTTTTTCACTTATTACCAACATGTACTGGTATTGACTGGCAGGAATTTGGTTTTTCACTTTATTACCAACATATACGGGTAGTAACTGGCAGGAATTTGGTTTTCACTTGTTACTAACATATACTGGTAGCGACTGGCAGGAATTTGGTTTTCACTTGTTACTAACATATACTGGTAGCGACTGGCAGGAATTTGGTTTTCACTTGTTACTAACATATTCTGGTAGTGACTGGCAGGGATTTGTTTTTCACTTATTACCAACATATACTGGTAGTGACTGGCAGGAATTTGTTTCTTACTTATTATCAACATATACTGGTAGTGATTGGCAGGAATTTGGTTTTAACTTTATTAAAATGTAAAAAAGAAAGCATTAGTTTTTTTCACTGATAATTGTATTACTTGAGTGCCCTACTGGCAGGAATTTGTTTCTCACTAATTACCAACATATACTGGTAGTGACTGGCAGGAATTTGTTTCTCACTTATTACCAACATATACTGGTAGTGATTGGCAGGAATTTTGTTTTAACTTTATTACCAACATATACTGGTAGTGACTGGCAGGAATTTGTTTCTTACTTATTATCAACATATACTGGTAGTGATTGGCAGGAATTTTGTTTTAACTTTATTACCAACATATACTCGTAGTGACTGGCAGGAATTTGTTTCTTACTTATTATCAACATATACTGGTAGTGACTGGCAGGAATTTGTTTTTCACTTTATTACCAACATATAATGATAGTGACTGGCAGGAATTTGGTTTTCACTTATTACCAATATATACTGGTAGTGACTGGCAGGAATTTGTTTTTCACTTATTACCAACATATACTGGTAGTGACTGGCAGGAATTTGTTTCTCACTAATTACCAACATATACTGGTAGTGACTGGCAGGAATTTGTTTCTCACTAATTACTAACATATACTGGTAGTGACTGGCAAGAATTTGTTTTTCACTTATTACCAACATATACTGGTAGTGATTGGCAGGAATTTGGTTTTTCACTTTATTACCAACATATACGGGTAGTGACTGGCAGGAATTTGGTTTTCACTTGTTACTAACATATACTGGTAGCGACTGGCAGGAATTTGGTTTTCACTTGTTACTAACATATTCTGGTAGTGACTGGCAGGAATTTGTTTCTTACTTATTATCAACATATACTGGTAGTGATTGGCAGGAATTTGGTTTTAACTTTATTACCAACATATACTGGTAGTGACTGGCAGGAATTTGTTTCTTACTTATTATCAACGTATACTGGTAGTGATTGGCGGGAATTTTGTTTTAACTTTATTACCAACATATACTCGTAGTGACTGGCAGGAATTTGTTTTTCACTTATTACCAACATATACTGGTAGTGACTGGCAGGAATTTGTTTTTCACTTTATTACCAACATATAATGATAGTGACTGGCAGGAATTTGGTTTTCACTTATTACCAATATATACTGGTAGTGACTGGCAGGAATTTGTTTTTCACTAATTACCAACATATACTGGTAGTGACTGGCAGGAATTTGTTTCTCACTAATTACCAACATATACTGGTAGTGACTGGCAAGAATTTGTTTTTCACTTATTACCAACATATTCTGGTAGTGATTGGCAGGAATTTGGTTTTCACTTATTACCAACATACACTTGTAGTGACTGGCAGGAATTTGTTTTTCACTTGTTACTAACATATTCTGGTAGTGACTGGCAGGAATTTGTTTTTCACTTGTTACTAACATATTCTGGTAGTGATTGGCAGGAATTTGGTTTTCACTTATTACCAACATACACTTGTAGTGACTGGCAGGAATTTGTTTTTCACTTGTTACTAACATATTCTGGTAGTGACTGGCAGGAATTTGGTTTTCACTTGTTACTAACATATTCTGGTAGTGACTGGCAGGGATTTGTTTTTCACTTATTACCAACATATACTGGTAGTGATTGGCAGGAATTTTCTTTCTTACTTATTATCAACATATACTGGTAGTGACTGGCAGGAATTTGTTTTTCACTTATTACCAACATATACTGGTAGTGATTGGCAGGAATTTGTTTCTTACTTATTATCAACATATACTGGTAGTGACTGGCTGGAATTTGTTTTTCACTTATTACCAACATATACTGGTAGTGATTGGCAGGAATGTGTTTTTCACTTATTATCAACATATACTGGTAGTGATTGGCAAGAATTTTGTTTTAACTTTATTACCAACATATACTGGTAGTGACTGGCAGGACATTGTTTTTCACTTATTACCAACATATACTGGTAGTGATTGGCAGGAATTTGTTTGTCACTTATTACCAACATATACTGGTAGTGACTGGCAGGAATTTGTTTGTCACTTATTACCAACATATACTGGTAGTGACTGGCAGGAATTTGTTTTTCACTAATTACCAACATATACTGGTAGTGACTGGCAGGAATTTGTTTGTCACTTATTACCAACATATACTGGTAGTGACTGGCAGGAATTTGTTTGTCACTTATTACCAACATATACTGGTAGTGACTGGCAGGAATTTGTTTGTCACTTATTACCAACATATACTGGTAGTGATTGGCAGGAATTTGTTTGTCACTTATTATCAACATATACTGGTAGTGATTGGCAGAAATGTGTTTTTCACTTATTACCAACATATACTGGTAGTGATTGGCAGGAATTTGTTTTTCACTTATTACCAACATATACTGGTAGTGACTGGCAGGAATGTGTTTTTCACTTATTACCAACATATACTGGTAGTTACTGGCAGGAATTTGTTTTTCACTTATTACCAACATATACTGGTAGTGGTTGGCAGGAATTTGTTTTTCACTTATTACCAACATATACTGGTAGTGACTGGCAGGAATGTGTTTTTCACTTATTACCAACATACTGGTAGTTACTGGCAGGAATTTGTTTTTCACTTATTACCAACATATACTGCTAGTGATTGGCAGGAATTTGTTTTTCACTTATTACCAACATATACTGGTAGTGACTGGCAGGAATTTGTTTTTCACTTATTACCAACATATACTGGTAGTGACTGGCAGGAATTTGTTTCTCACTTATTACCAACATATACTGGTAGTGACTGGCAGGAATTTGTTTGTCACTTATTACCAACATATACTGGTAGTGACTGGCAGGAATTTGTTTTTCACTTATTATCAACATATACTGGTAGTGATTGGCAGGAATTTGTTTTTCACTTTATTACCAACATATACTGGTAGTGACTGGCAGGAATTTGTTTTTTACTTATTATCAACGTATACTGGTAGTGATTGGCAGGAATTTTGTTTTAACTTTATTACCAACATATACTCGTAGTGACTGGCAGGAATTTGTTTCTTACTTATTATCAACATATACTGGTAGTGACTGGCAGGAATTTGTTTCTCACTAATTACCAACATATACTGGTAGTGACTGGCAAGAATTTGTTTTTCACTTATTACCAACATATTCTGGTAGTGATTGGCAGGAATTTGGTTTTCACTTATTACCAACATACACTTGTAGTGACTGGCAGGAATTTGTGTTTCACTTGTTACTAACATATTCTGGTAGTGACTGGCAGGAATTTGTTTTTCACTTGTTACTAACATATTCTGGTAGTGATTGGCAGGAATTTGGTTTTCACTTATTACCAACATACACTTGTAGTGACTGGCAGGAATTTGTTTTTCACTTGTTACTAACATATTCTGGTAGTGACTGGCAGGAATTTGGTTTTCACTTGTTACTAACATATTCTGGTAGTGACTGGCATGGATTTGTTTTTCACTTATTACCAACATATACTGGTAGTGATTGGCAGGAATTTGTTTCTTACTTATTATCAACATATACTGGTAGTGACTGGCAGGAATTTGTTTTTCACTTATTACCAACATATACTGGTAGTGATTGGCAGGAATTTGTTTCTTACTTATTATCAACATATACTGGTAGTGACTGGCAGGAATTTGTTTTTCACTTATTACCAACATATACTGGTAGTGATTGGCAGGAATGTGTTTTTCACTTATTATCAACATATACTGGTAGTGATTGGCAGGAATTTTGTTTTAACTTTATTACCAACATATACTGGTAGTGACTGGCAGGACATTGTTTTTCACTTATTACCAACATATACTGGTAGTGATTGGCAGGAATTTGTTTGTCACTTAATACCAACATATACTGGTAGTGACTGGCAGGAATTTGTTTGTCACTTATTACCAACATATACTGGTAGTGACTGGCAGGAATTTGTTTTTCACTAATTACCAACATATACTGGTAGTGACTGGCAGGAATTTGTTTGTCACTTATTACCAACATATACTGGTAGTGACTGGCAGGAATTTGTTTGTCACTTATTACCAACATATACTGGTAGTGACTGGCAGGAATTTGTTTGTCACTTATTACCAACATATACTGGTAGTGATTGGCAGGAATTTGTTTGTCACTTATTATCAACATATACTGGTAGTGATTGGCAGAAATGTGTTTTTCACTTATTACCAACATATACTGGTAGTGATTGGCAGGAATTTGTTTTTCACTTATTACCAACATATACTGGTAGTGACTGGCAGGAATGTGTTTTTCACTTATTACCAACATATACTGGTAGTTACTGGCAGGAATTTGTTTTTCACTTATTACCAACATATACTGGTAGTGGTTGGCAGGAATTTGTTTTTCACTTATTACCAACATATACTGGTAGTGACTGGCAGGAATGTGTTTTTCACTTATTACCAACATACTGGTAGTTACTGGCAGGAATTTGTTTTTCACTTATTACCAACATATACTGGTAGTGATTGGCAGGAATTTGTTTTTCACTTATTACCAACATATACTGGTAGTGACTGGCAGGAATTTGTTTTTCACTTATTACCAACATATACTGGTAGTGACTGGCAGGAATTTGTTTCTCACTTATTACCAACATATACTGGTAGTGACTGGCAGGAATTTGTTTGTCACTTATTACCAACATATACTGGTAGTGACTGGCAGGAATTTGTTTTTCACTTATTATCAACATATACTGGTAGTGATTGGCAGGAATTTGTTTTTCACTTTATTACCAACATATACTGGTAGTGACTGGCAGGAATTTGTTTTTTACTTATTATCAACGTATACTGGTAGTGATTGGCAGGAATTTTGTTTTAACTTTATTACCAACATATACTCGTAGTGACTGGCAGGAATTTGTTTCTTACTTATTATCAACATATACTGGTAGTGATTGGCAAGAATTTGTTTTTCACTTATTAGCAATATATGCTGGTAGTGACTGGCAGGAATTTGTTTTTCACTTTATTACCAACATATACGGGTAGTGACTGGCAGGAATTTGGTATTCACTTGTTACTAACATATACTGGTAGCGACTGGCAGGAATTTGGTTTTCACTTGTTACTAACATATTCTGGTAGTGACTGGCAGGGATTTGTTTTTCACTTATTACCAACATATACTGGTAGTGACTGGCAGGAATTTGTTTCTTACTTATTATCAACGTATACTGGTAGTGATTGGCAGGAATTTTGTTTTAACTTTATTACCAACATATACTGGTAGTGACTGGCAGGAATTTGTTTCTTACTTATTATCAACATATACTGGTAGTGACTGGCAGGAATTTGTTTTTCTCTTATTACCAACATATACTGGTAGTGATTGGCAAGAATTTGTTTTTCACTTATTAACAATATATACTGGTAGTGACTGGCAGGAATTTGTTTTTCTCCTATTACCAACATATACTGGTAGTGATTGGCAAGAATTTGTTTTTCACTTATTAGCAATATATACTCGTAGTGACTGGCAGGAATTTGTTTTTCACTTATTACCAACATATACTGGTAGTGACTGGCAGGAATTTGTTTTTCACTTTATTACCAACATATAATGATAGTGACTGGCAGGAATTTGGTTTTCACTTTTTACCAATATATACTGGTAGTGACTGGCAGGAATTTGTTATTCACTTATTACCAACATATACTGGTAGTGACTGGCAGGAATTTGTTTTTCACTTATTACCAATATATACTGGTAGTAACTGGCAGTAATTTGTTTTTCACTTATTACCAACATATACTGGTAGTGATTGGCAGGAATTTGTTTTTCACTTATTACCAACATATACTGGTAGTGACTGGCAGGAATTTGTTTTTCACTTTGTTACCAACATATACTGAAAGTGACTGGCAGGAATTTGGTTTTCACTTGTTACCAACATATACTAAAAGTGACTAGCAGGAATTTGGTTTTCACTTATTACCAACATATACTGAAAGTGACTGGCAGGAATTTGGTTTTCACTTATTACCAACATATACTGGTAGTGATTGGCAGGAATTTGTTTTTCACTTTATTACCAATATATACTGGTAGTGACTGGCAGGAATTTGTGTTTTTCACTTATTACCAACATATACTGGTAGTGACTGGCAGGAATTTGGTTTTCACTTTATTACCAACTTATGCTGGTAGTGACTGGCAGGAATTTGTTTTTCACTTATTACCAACATATACTGGTAGTGACTGTCAGGAATTTGTTTCTTACTTATTATCAACATATACTGGTAGTGATTGGCAGGAATTTGTTTTTCACTTTATTACCAATATATGCTGGTAGTGTCTGGCAGGAATTTGGTTTTCACTTGTTACCAACATATACTGGTAGTGACTGGCAGGAATTTGTTTCTCACTAATTACCAACATATACTTGCAGTGATTGGCAGGAATTTGGTTTTCACTTATTACCAATATATACTGGTAGTGACTGGCAGGAATTTGTTTTTCACTTATTACCAACATATACTGGTAGTGACTGGCAGGAATTTGCTTTTCACTTTGTTACCAACATATACTGAAAGTGACGGGCAGGAATTTAGTTTTCACTTGTTACCAACATATACTGAAAGTGACTGGCAGGAATTTGGTTTTCAGTTATTACCAACATATACAGGTAGTGACTGGCAGGAATTTGGTTTTCAGTTATTACCAACATATACTGGTAGTGATTGGCAGGAATTTGTTTTTCACTTTATTACCAATATATACTGGTAGTGACTGGCAGGAATTTGTGTTTTTCACTTATTACCAACATATACTGGTAGTGACTGGCAGGAATTTGGTTTTCACTTTATTAACAACTTATGCTGGTAGTGACTGGCAGGAATTTGTTTTTCACTTATTACCAACATATACTGGTAGTGACTGCCAGGAATTTGTTTCTTACTTATTATCAACATATACTGGTAGTGATTGGCAGGAATTTGTTTTTCACTTTATTACCAATATATGCTGGTAGTGTCTGGCAGGAATTTGGTTTTCACTTGTTACCATCATATACTGGTAGTGATTGGCAGGAATTTGTTTTTCACTTATTATCAACATATACTGGTAGTGATTGGCAGGAATTTGTTTTTCACTTATTATCAACATATACTGGTAGTGACTGGCAGGAATTTGTTTCTTGCTTATTACCAACATATACTGGTAGCGACTGGCAGGAATTTGTTTCTTCTTATTACCAACATATACTGGTAGTGATTGGCAGGAATTTGCTTTTCACTTATTATCAACATATACTGGTAGTGATTGGCAGGATTTTGGTTTTCACTTATTACCAACATATACTGGTAGTGATTGGCAGGAATTTGGTTTTCACTTATTACCAACATATACTGGTAGTGATTGGCAGGAATTTGTTTCTTACTTATTACCAACATATACTGGTAGTGATTGGCAGGAATTTGTTTTTCACTTATTACCAACATATACTGGTAGTGACTGGCAGGAATTTGTTTCTTACTTATTACCAACATATACTGGTAGTGATTGGCAGGAATTTGTTTTTCACTTATTACCAACATATACTGGTAGTGATTAGCAGGAATTTGGTTTTCAATTATTACCAACATATACTGGTATTGATTGGCAGGAATTTGTTTCTTACTTATTACCAACATATACTGGTAGTGATTGGCAGGAATTTGTTTTTCACTTATCACCAACATATACTGGTATTGATTGGCAGGAATTTGTTTTTTCACTTATTACCAACATATACTGGTAGTGATTGGCAGGAGTTTGGTTTTCACTTATTACCAACATATACTGGTAGTGATTGGCAGGAATTTGTTTCTTTCTTATTACCAACATATACTGGTAGTGATTAGCAGGAATTTGGTTTTCAATTATTACCAACATATACTGGTATTGATTGGCAGGAATTTGTTTCTTACTTATTACCAACATATACTGGTAGTGATTGGCAGGAATTTGTTTTTCACTTATTATCAACATATACTGGTATTGATTGGCAGGAATTTGTTTTTTCACTTATTACCAACATATACTGGTAGTGACTGGCAGGAATTTGTTTTTCTCTTATTACCAACATATACTGGTAGTGATTGGCAAGAATTTGTTTTTCACTTATTAACAAAATATACTGGTAGTGACTGGCAGGAATTTGTTTTTCTCCTATTACCAACATATACTGGTAGTGATTGGCAAGAATTTGTTTTTCACTTATTAGCAATATATACTCGTAGTGACTGGCAGGAATTTGTTTTTCACTTATTACCAACATATACTGGTAGTGACTGGCAGGAATTTGTTTTTCACTTTATTACCAACATATAATGATAGTGACTGGCAGGAATTTGGTTTTCACTTATTACCAATATATACTGGTAGTGACTGGCAGGAATTTGCTTTTCACTTTGTTACCAACATATACTGAAAGTCTCTGGCAGGAATTTGGTTTTCACTTGTTACCAACATATACTGAAAGTGACTGGCAGGAATTTGGTTTTCAGTTATTACCAACATATACAGGTAGTGACTGGCAGGAATTTGGTTTTCAGTTATTACCAACATATACTGGTAGTGATTGGCAGGAATTTGTTTTTCACTTTATTACCAATATATACTGGTAGTGACTGGCAGGAATTTGTGTTTTTCACTTATTACCAACATATACTGGTAGTGACTGGCAGGAATTTGGTTTTCACTTTATTAACAACTTATGCTGGAAGTGACTGGCAGGAATTTGGTTTTCACTTATTACCAACATATACTGGTAGTGATTGGCAGGAATTTGTTTTTCACTTTATTACCAATATATACTGGTAGTGACTGGCAGGAATTTGTGTTTTTCACTTATTACCAACATATACTGGTAGTGACTGGCAGGAATTTGGTTTTCACTTATTACCAACATATACTGGTAGTGACTGTCAGGAATTTGTTTCTTACTTATTATCAACATATACTGGTAGTGATTGGCAGGAATTTGTTTTTCACTTTATTACCAATATATGCTGGTAGTGTCTGGCAGGAATTTGGTTTTCACTTGTTACCAACATATACTGGTAGTGACTGGCAGGAATTTGTTTCTCACTAATTACCAACATATACTTGCAGTGATTGGCAGGAATTTGGTTTTCACTTATTACCAATATATACTGGTAGTGACTGGCAGGAATTTGTTTTTCACTTATTACCAACATATACTGGTAGTGACTGGCAGGAATTTGCTTTTCACTTTGTTACCAACATATACTGAAAGTCTCTGGCAGGAATTTGGTTTTCACTTGTTACCAACATATACTGAAAGTGACTGGCAGGAATTTGGTTTTCAGTTATTACCAACATATACAGGTAGTGACTGGCAGGAATTTGGTTTTCAGTTATTACCAACATATACTGGTAGTGATTGGCAGGAATTTGTTTTTCACTTTATTACCAATATATACTGGTAGTGACTGGCAGGAATTTGTGTTTTTCACTTATTACCAACATATACTGGTAGTGACTGGCAGGAATTTGGTTTTCACTTTATTAACAACTTATGCTGGTAGTGACTGGCAGGAATTTGTTTTTCACTTATTACCAACATATACTGGTAGTGACTGTCAGGAATTTGTTTCTTACTTATTATCAACATATACTGGTAGTGATTGGCAGGAATTTGTTTTTCACTTTATTACCAATATATGCTGGTAGTGTCTGGCAGGAATTTGGTTTTCACTTGTTACCATCATATACTGGTAGTGATTGGCAGGAATTTGTTTTTCACTTATTATCAACATATACTGGTAGTGATTGGCAGGAATTTGTTTTTCACTTATTATCAACATATACTGGTAGTGACTGGCAGGAATTTGTTTCTTGCTTATTACCAACATATACTGGTAGCGACTGGCAGGAATTTGTTTCTTCTTATTACCAACATATACTGGTAGTGATTGGCAGGAATTTGCTTTTCACTTATTATCAACATATACTGGTAGTGATTGGCAGGAATTTGGTTTTCACTTATTACCAACATATATTGGTACTGATTGGCAGGAGTTTGTTTCTCACTTATTAGCAATATATGCTGGTAGTGACTGGCAGGAATTTGTTTTTCACTTTATTACCAACATATACTGGTAGTGATTGGCAGGAATTCGTTTTTCACTTATTACCAACATATACTGGTAGTGATTGGCAGGAATTTGTTTCTTACTTATTACCAACATATACTGGTAGTGATTGGCAGGAATTTGTTTTTCACTTATTACCAACATATACTGGTAGTGACTGGCAGGAATGTGTTTCTTACTTATTACCAACATATACTGGTAGTGATTGGCAGGAATTTGTTTTTCACTTATTACCAACATATACTGGTAGTGATTAGCAGGAATTTGGTTTTCAATTATTACCAACATATACTGGTATTGATTGGCAGGAATTTGTTTCTTACTTATTACCAACATATACTGGTAGTGATTGGCAGGAATTTGTTTTTCACTTATCACCAACATATACTGGTATTGATTGGCAGGAATTTGTTTTTTCACTTATTACCAACATATACTGGTAGTGATTGGCAGGAGTTTGGTTTTCACTTATTACCAACATATACTGGTAGTGATTGGCAGGAATTTGTTTCTTTCTTATTACCAACATATACTGGTAGTGATTAGCAGGAATTTGGTTTTCAATTATTACCAACATATACTGGTATTGATTGGCAGGAATTTGTTTCTTACTTATTACCAACATATACTGGTAGTGATTGGCAGGAATTTGTTTTTCACTTATTATCAACATATACTGGTATTGATTGGCAGGAATTTGTTTTTTCACTTATTACCAACATATACTGGTAGTGATTGGCAGGAATTTGGTTTTCCCGTATTACCAACATATACTGGTAGTGATTGGCAGGAATTTGTTTCTTTCTTATTACCAACATATACTGGTAGTGATTGGCAGGAGTTTGGTTTTCACTTATTACCAACATATACTGGTAGTGATTGGCAGGAATTTGTTTCTTTCTTATTACCAACATATACTGGTAGTGATTGGCAGGAATTTGTTTTTCACTTATTATCAACATATACTGGTAGTGATTGGCAGGAATTCGTTTTTCACTTATTACCAACATATACTGGTAGTGATTGGCAGGAATTTGTTTTTCACTTATTATCAACATATACTGGTAGTGATTGGCAGGAATTCGTTTTTCACTTATTACCAACATATACTGGTAGTGATTGGCAGGAATTTGTTTCTTTCTTATTACCAACATATACTGGTAGTGATTGGCAGGAATTTGGTTTTCAATTATTACTTACATATACTGGTATTGATTGGCAGGAATTTGTTTCTTACTTACTACCAACATATACTGGTAGTGATTGGCAGGAATTTGTTTTTCACTTATTACCAACATATACTGGTATTGATTGGCAGGAATTTGTTTTTTCACTTATTACCAACATATACTGGTAGTGATTGGCAGGAATTTGGTTTTCACTTATTATCAACATAAACTGGTAGTGACTGGCAGGAATGTGTTTTTCACTTATTACCAACATATACTGGTAGTGATTGGCAGGAATTTGGTTTTTACTTATTATCAACATATACTGGTAGTGACTGGCAGGAATGTGTTTTTCACTTATTACCAATGTATACTGGTAGTGATTGGCAGGAATTTGTTTCTCACTTATTACCAACATATACTGGTAGTGACTGGCAGGAATTTGTTTCTCACTTATTACCAACATATACTGGTAGTGATTGGCAGGAAGTTGTTTTTCACTTATTACCAACATATACTGGTAGTGATTGGCAGGAATTTGTTTCTTTCTTATTACCAACATATACTGGTAGTGATTGGCAGGAATTTGGTTTTCAATTATTACTTACATATACTGGTATTGATTGGCAGGAATTTGTTTCTTACTTACTACCAACATATACTGGTAGTGATTGGCAGGAATTTGTTTTTCACTTATTACCAACATATACTGGTATTGATTGGCAGGAATTTGTTTTTTCACTTATTACCAACATATACTGGTAGTGATTGGCAGGAATTTGGTTTTCACTTATTATCAACATAAACTGGTAGTGACTGGCAGGAATGTGTTTTTCACTTATTACCAACATATACTGGTAGTGATTGGCAGGAATTTGGTTTTTACTTATTACCAACATATACTGGTAGTGACTGGCAGGAATTTGTTTCTCACTTATTACCAACATATACTGGTAGTTATTGGTAGGAATGTGTTTTTCACTTATTATCAACATATACTGGTAGTGATTGGCAGGAATTTGTTTTTCACTTATTACCAACATATACTGGTAGTTATTGGTAGGAATGTGTTTTTCACTTATTATCAACATATACTGGTAGTGACTGGCAGGAACTTGTTTCTCACTTTTTATCAACATATACTGGTAGTGACTTGCAGGAATGTGTTTTTCACTTATTATCAACATATACTGGTAGTGATTGGCAGGAATTCGTTTTTCACTTATTACCAACATATACTGGTAGTGATTGGCAGGAATTTGTTTTTCACTTATTATCAACATATACTGGTAGTGATTGGCAGGAATTCGTTTTTCACTTATTACCAACATATACTGGTAGTGATTGGCAGGAATTTGTTTCTTTCTTATTACCAACATATACTGGTAGTGATTGGCAGGAATTTGGTTTTCAATTATTACTTACATATACTGGTATTGATTGGCAGGAATTTGTTTCTTACTTACTACCAACATATACTGGTAGTGATTGGCAGGAATTTGTTTTTCACTTATTACCAACATATACTGGTAGTGACTGGCAGGAACTTGTTTCTCACTTATTATCAACATATACTGGTAGTGACTGGCAGGAATGTGTTTTTCACTTATTACCAACATATACTGGTAGTGACTGGCAGGAATTTGGTTTTAACTTATTACCAACATATACTGGTAGTGGTTGGCAGGAATGTGTTTTTCAATTATTATCAACATAAACTGGTAGTGATTGGCAGGAATTTGTTTCTCACTTATTATCAACATATACTGTTAGTGACTGGCAGGAATTTGTTATTCACTTATTACCAACATATACTGATACTGACTGGCAGGAATTTGGTTTTCACTTATTAATAAAATATACTGGTAATGACTGACAGGAATTTGTTTTTCACTTATAACTAACATATAGTGGAAGCTATTGACATTTGGTTTTCACTTCTTACCAACATATACTGAAAGCTACTGGCAGGAATCTGGTTTTCACTTCTTAACAACTTAAACTGGTAGAGACTGGCAGGATTTTGGTTTTCACTTATAACCATATACTGGTAGTTAATGGCACGAATTTGTTTTTCTCTTATTACCAACATATACTGGTAGTGACTGGCAGGAATTTGTTTTTCACTTATTAACAACATATACTGGTAGTGACTGGCAGGAATTTGTTTCTCACTTATTACCAGCATATACTGGTAGTGATTGGCAGGAATTTGTTTTTCCCTTATTACCAACATATACTAAAAGCTACTGGCAGGAATTTGGTTTCACTAATTACCAACATATACTGGTAGAGACTGGCAGGAATTAGTTTTCACTTATTACCAACATATAATGGAAGCTGCTGGCAGGATTTTGGTTTTCAATTATTACTAACATATACTGGTAGTGTCTGGCAGGAATTTGTTTTTCACTTATTACCAACATATACTGGTAGTAAGGGGCAGGAGTTTGGTTTTCACTTATTACCAACATATACTGGTAGTGACTGGCAGGAATTTGGTTCTCATTTATTACCAACATATTCTGGTAGTTGCTGGCAGGAATTTGATTTTCACTTATTACCAACATATACTGGAAGCTACTTGCAGGAATTTGGTTTTCACCTATTACTAACATATACTGGTAGTCACTGATAGGAATTTGGTTTTCACTTACTACCAACATATACTGGTAGTGACTGAAAGGAATTTGGTTCTCATTTATTACCAACATATTCTGGTAGTGACTTGCAGTAGTTTGGTTTTCACTTATTACAAATATATACTAGTAGTGGCTGGCAGGAATTTGATTTTCACTTATTACTAACATATACTTGTAGTGGCTAGGAGGAATTTGGTTTTCACTTATTACCAACATATACTGGTAGTGACTGGAAGGAATGCGGTTGTCAGTAATTACCAACATATACTGGTAACGACTTGCATGAATTAGTTTTTCACTTATAACCTAGATATACTGGTAGTGACTGGCCTGAATTTGTTTTTCACTTATAACTAATATATGCTGGTAGTGACTGGCCTGAATTTGTTTTTCACTTATAACTAATATATACTGGTAGTGACTGGAAGGAATTTGTTTTTCACTTATTAACAACATATACTGGTAGTGACTGGCAAGAATTTGTACCTCACTTATTGCCAACATATACTGGTAGTTGCTGGCAGGAATTTGCTTTTCATTTATTACCAACATATACTGGAAGGGATTGGCAGGATTTAGTTTTCACCTATTACCAACATATACTGGTAGTTTGTAGCAGGAATTGGTTTTCACTTATTACCAACATATACTGGTAGTTTGTAGCAGGAATTGGTTTTCACTTATTACCAACATATACTGGTCGTGACTGGCAGGAATTTGTTTCTCACTTATTACCAACATATACTGGTAGTGACTGGCAGGAATGTGTTTTTCACTAATTACCAACATATACTGATAGTTGCTGGCAGGAATTTGTTTTTCACTTATTACCAACATATACTGGTAGCGACTGGCAGGTATTTGGTTTTTTACTTATTACCAACATATACTGGTAGTGATTGGCAGGAATGTGTTTTTCAGTTATTATCAACATATACTGGTAGTGATTGGCAGGAATGTGTTTTTCACTTATTACCAACATATACTGGTAGTGATTGGCAGGAATTTGTTTTTCACTTATTACCAACATATACTGGTAGTGATTGGCAGGAATTTGTTTTTCACTTATTACCAACATATACTGGTAGTGATTGGCAGGAATGTATTTTTCACTTATTACCAACATATACTGGTAGTGATTGGCAGGAATGTGTTTTTCACTTATTACCAACATATACTGGTAGTGATTGGCAGGAATTTGTTTTTCACTTATTACCAACATATACTGGTAGTGATTGGCAGGAATGTGTTTTTCACTTATTATCAACATATACTGGTAGTGATTGGCAGGAATTTGTTTTTCACTTATTACTAACATATACTGGTAGTGATTGGCAGGAATGTGTTTTTCACTTATTACCAATGTATACTGGTAGTGATTGGCAGGACTTTGTTTCTCACTAATTACCAACATATACTGGTAGTGACTGGCAGAAATTTGCTTTTCACTTATTACCAACATATACTGGTATTGATTGGCAGGAATTTGGTTTTCCCTTATTACCAATATATACTGGTAGTGATTGGCAGGAACTGGGTTTTCAATTAATACCAACATATACTGGTAGTGATTGGCAGGAATTTGCTTTTCAGTTATTACCAACATATACTGGTAGTGATTGGCAGGAATTTGTTTTTCACTTATTACCAACATATACTGGTAGTGATTGGCAGGAATTCGTTTTTCACTTATTATCAACATATACTGGTAGTGATTGGCAGGAATTTGTTTTTCACTTATTACCAACATATACTGGTAGTGATTGGCAGGAATTTGTTTTTCACTTATTACCAACATATACTGGTAGTGATTGGCAGGAATTTGTTTTTCACTTATTACCAACATATACTGGTAGTGACTGGCAGGAATTTGTTTCTTACTTATTACCAACATATACTGGTAGTGATTGGCAGGAATGTGTTTTGTGTGTTTTTCACTTATTACCAATGTATACTGGTAGTGATTGGCAGGACTTTGTTTCTCACTAATTACCAACATATACTGGTAGTGACTGGCAGGAATTTGCTTTTCACTTATTACCAACATATACTGGTATTGATTGGCAGGAATTTGGTTTTCCCTTATTACCAATATATACTGGTAGTGATTGGCAGGAATTGGGTTTTCCCTTATTACCAACATATACTGGTATTGATTGGCAGGAATTTGGTTTTCCCTTATTACCAACATATACTGGTAGTGACTGGCAGGAATTTGCTTTTCACTTATTACCAACATATACTGGTAGTGATTGGCAGGAATTTGGTTTTCCCTTATTACCATCATATACTGGTAGTGACTGGCAGGAATTTGTTTTTCACTTATTACCAACATATACTGGTAGTGATTGGCAGGAATTTGTTTTTCACTTATTACCAACATATACTGGTAGTGATTGGCAGGAATTTGCTTTTCACTTATTATCAACATATACTAGTAGTGATTGGCAGGAATTGGGTTTTCACTTATTACCAACATATACTGGTATTGATTGGCAGGAATTTGGTTTTCACTTATTACCAACATATACTGGTAGTGATTGGCAGGAATTTGTTTCTCACTTATTACCAACATATACTGGTAGTGATTGGCAGGAATTTGTTTCTCACTAATTACCAACATATACTGGTAGTGATTGGCAGGAATTTGTTTTTCACTTATTATCAACATATACTGGTAGTGACCTGCAGGAATTTGGTTTTCACTTATTACCAACATATACTGGTAGTGATTGGCAGGAATTTGTTTCTCACTTATTACCAACATATACTGGTATTGATTGGCAGGAATTTGTTTTTCACTTATTACTAACATATACTTGTAGTGGCTAGGAGGAATTTGGTTTTCACTTATTACCAACATATACTGGTAGTGACTGGAAGGAATGCGGTTGTCAGTAATTACCAACATATACTGGTAACGACTTGCATGAATTAGTTTTTCACTTATAACCTAGATATACTGGTAGTGACTGGCCTGAATTTGTTTTTCACTTATAACTAATATATGCTGGTAGTGACTGGCCTGAATTTGTTTTTCACTTATAACTAATATATACTGGTAGTGACTGGAAGGAATTTGTTTTTCACTTATTAACAACATATACTGGTAGTGACTGGCAAGAATTTGTACCTCACTTATTGCCAACATATACTGGTAGTTGCTGGCAGGAATTTGCTTTTCATTTATTACCAACATATACTGGAAGGGATTGGCAGGATTTAGTTTTCACCTATTACCAACATATACTGGTAGTTTGTAGCAGGAATTGGTTTTCACTTATTACCAACATATACTGGTAGTTTGTAGCAGGAATTGGTTTTCACTTATTACCAACATATACTGGTAGTTTGTAGCAGGAATTGGTTTTCACTTATTACCAACATATACTGGTAGTGACTGGCAGGAATTTGGTTTTCACTTATTACCAACATATACTGGTAGTGACTGGCAGGAATTTGTTTTTACTTATTACCAACATATACTGGTAGTGACTGGCAGGAATTAGTTTCTCACTTATTACCAACATATACTGGTAGTGACTGGCAGGAATTTGTTTTTACTTATTACCAACATATACTGGTAGTGACTGGCAGGAATTTGTTTTTACTTATTACCAACATATACTGGTAGTGACTGGCAGGAATTTGTTTTTACTTATTACCAACATATACTGGTAGTGACTGGCAGGAATTTGTTTCTTACTTATTACCAACATATACTGGTAGTGATTGGCAGGAATTTGTTTCTTACTTATTACCAACATATACTGGTAGTGATTGGCAAGAATTTGGTTTTCACTTATTACCAACATATACTGGTAGTGATTGGCAGGAATTTGTTTTTCACTTATTATCAACATATACTGGTAGTGATTGGCAAGAATTTGTTTGTATGTTATTGGAGAAGGACAAACTGAAGTAAAAAAAAAAAGATAAATTTTCATATGTATAGTACATTTAGGTTGGGAAAGTGGAAAATTCATTCAAAACCTGACTTTAATATTTTTATTATTGGTCCTTAAAGGAAGGTTAAAATCAAAACATATCTGATTATTTCATTCATATTTTTAATGTTAACCAAGCTATCATATTTCATATATAGACCATATAAATTCAAAGCAGACTTTTTATATCGAAAAATACACGACCTTCGCACATTAAAAGCATTTTAATTAATTCATACGAAAATACTGAGTGATTCTACGCTGTAAAATATTCTTTTTCAATATGTTTTGATTGATGTTTTCCTTTTGTTAGATACCAAGAATCATTTTGTGTAATATTTCCTGTTAAAATTGAGAAATTCAATGTTGAATGTTGTTATGCGTACAATAAAATTTGTCACACTTCTCACTTCGAAATGTCAATTTAAAAAAAAAAATAATATATTTTAGATTTTGTGTTCCTATGGCAATCTTTGCTTTCTAAAATTGTTACTAATGAATATTTCATTGACAATCAGAACTATCGGATTAATTATTTGTTAAGATTTAACTGTTCTTAATTTGTTGATTATGATCACACCGGCTAAGGCTATCTACACCTTGATATAAATACAGATATTGTATGATCAAACGATATCTACAGTAATATCATTCAAAATCTACAGCTATATCATACACTGGTCTGCGACATTGAATGAGTTTCCGATCATACAATATCTGTATTTATATCATATCATATACACGATCAGATCAGATCCACAACATTGAAGTATCTTTCGATCATACAATATCTACATTTATATAATGCACATTTCTACTACATTGAATGAAATTTAGGAATAGCATTGATTGGTCATAATCTAAATTTACTGCCCTGAAATTACTAAAATTATTGTAATCATAAGGTGTTTCTGTTTTCAAGGTGTAGAAAGCCTTAGCCGGATTTGGTATCACATTTTGGAATTTTTGGTGTTAAAAGCTCTACAACATCTTAATCATTTGGATTTTTAATATTATTTTGGTTTCAGCGCCACTGATGTGCCTTAATTAGAAGAAACGCGCGTCTGGCTTAAAAAATTCTATTAACCTTGGTATTTTTGATGACAATGGCAAAGAAAATAAACCGAACAACAAGAGCCAAAAGTCAAGGGACAGTTACAAATCCGGATATAGACAAACGCAACACAAAAAACAGAAAGAGAGTAACCCGAAGCCAATAAAAACCATGGGTGCACTCAGGTGCTCCGGACGAGTAAGCAGTGCCTGCCTCTAATTAGACACCCGTCGAGTTACTTACTCATTGTTATGTCTAGGGAAAAATCAAATCCAGGAATAGGAATCACGACCTATGACTCATCGAAAATGTCAGATCATATTTGAGACACTGATTTCCCATAACGATCAATTAAGTCATGGCGACGACCATAGAACTTCTGGAGAGATAACATCAACCTATGTGCAACAGACCCTTGTTTGAGTAGTTTAGCAGTCAACAGCAGTGATATGTCTAGAAAATCGGAATACCGATCGCAGGATCTAGAATAACGTATAAGTTGTGAGATCATACAATATCTGCAGTTATGTCATACATTGGTCTACTAAATTGAATGAGAACTCAATCATACAATATCTACAGTTATATCATACACAGGTCTACTACATTAAAGGAGCTTTAGATCATACAATATTATACAATTACTGTCTTTTGATGAGGTAAATGTGTGGAGTTATTGACTTTTGAGAAAACTGTTATTCACCGAGCCCAGAGGGCGAGGTGAATAACAAAGAGTTTTTTCAAAAGTCAATAACTCCACACATTTACCGAATCAAAAGACAGTTATTGTTTTATTCAATAAAAAAGGATATTCACTAAAAATAAAATGGTTATTCACCGCAGGAAAATGCATGCGATTGTTATTTAAAAAAGGGAATAACCTGGATTCTATAAATAACAATCGCATGCATTTTCTCGCGGTGAATAACCATTTTATTTTTAGTGAATATCCTTTTTTATTCAAATTTTTCAGTCACATTATTTTTATACAAAATGTTTTATATATTATTGAATAACTACAGTTATATCATACACAGGTCTACTACATTGAAAGATCTTTCGATCATACAATATCTACCTAATATCATACACCGGTCTGCTACATTAAAGGAGCTTTAGATCATACAATATCTACAGTTATATCATACACAGGTCTGCTACATTGGAGGAGCGTTAGATCATACAATATCTACAGTTATATCATACACAGGTCTGCTACATTAAAGGATCGTTAGATCATACAATATCTACAGTTATATCATACACAGGTCTGCTACATTGGAGGAGCGTTAGATCATACAATATCTACAGTTATATCATACACAGGTCTGCTACATTAAAGGAGCGTTAGATCATACAATATCTACAGTTATATCATACACAGGTCTGCTACATTGGAGGAGCGTTAGATCATACAATATCTACAGTTATATCATACACAGGTCTGCTACATTAAAGGAGCGTTAGATCATACAATATCTACAGTTATATCATACACAGGTCTGCTACATTGAAGGATCTTTAATTAGATCATACATATCTACAGTTATATCATACACGGGTCTGCTACATTGAATGAGGTTTAGATCATATAATATCTACAGTTCTCAATTTTTTTAGATAGTGAAACAAATATATGTGACATTATTGTTGGACGCAAGATTCGATAATGTAATTGAAACTTATGCCATAATATTGTTTTCAATTTCAATCAAATTTGTTGACATTGCAAACACAATACAATATACCATCCAATATTATATAACCGCCGGACTTTCGTAGAATAACGAATAATATGGCTACCTACTAACAATACAACCCTTAATCGCCCTCCTAATGATACACATGTCATCAACGTGTTTACCAACCAATGTCACATTATCAACGAAACAGCCTTACACCATCACACCTCGAAGATCGGATGTTGTTAAGCCCTTCAAAATGTACAAATTACCGATAAATCCGATTAATATCTTTACGACTCATCCAATATATACTTTCAAATTAGCACAGGAAGTAATAGAACTATTATGCACCTATGTAGTCATGAATCACAGTCACGATCATTTGTCAGATATACTAAAAGATTTTGTAGCGGTTGACAGGCCGAGAACCCCCAACTTCGGGAGGATAGCTGGTTATACTTGTCAATTAAGGTTGGATTCTATCACACCTTGCCTAAAGCCCGGCTCGAACGCACAACCCAGTGTTGACACGCCATTTATCAGTGTAGATGCTTTAAATACCTAAACTACTCGATACCTGAGGTCACTTATTATCATCTGTCAACTTCACAAAATAAACCCATTTGAAATTTATCGAAATATATAGATTTGAAGAAAATGTCTATATTAATGTTCATAGCTATTAAAAATGTCACATTTATTTTATACATGGCTTCGTTAGAAAACATGCAAATGTCGTCAGAAAGACGACAAAATGTATATTTTCTCGAGTATTTTTTGATAACCATGCACAATTTAAATAACAAATAAGTGATAAGTACTAAAACACGAGTGACACAATTGTGTACAAGGACGGAAACTATGTTTCCTGTTGACAAATCTGAGTCATATTGATTATAACAAGGAAATCCATGACAAAATTTCTACGAAAATTAACGAAATAAGGTTTGTGTTTATTTTGTCTACATTTGTGTTATCATCACATAAAGTCTAGCACAGGTTTTAAAAACCAAGAAAAATTATAGGTAAGGTTTAGTTATTCATTCATAGACGTGTTGTTTGTTTGTTTGAATGTCGTTTAACGCCACTTTCAGCAATTTTTCAGCTATATCATGGCTTCCAGTTTTTATCGGGGGAGGAAGCCGGGGTACCCGGAAGAAAACCCCCAAACCAGTGGTAGGAAAACTGTCAATCCTTGTTAGTTAGGGGAGTCGAACGCACCCTGCCCGCAGTTTCGCAATGTCAGTGTTGACAGACCACGTCAATAGTAGACGAACTACCTTAACTACTCGGCCACTGAGGCGCCTCATAGACGTAGGCAAACCATCATTTGCTAGTTACTACACGGATAGAGTTACCAGTTCAGGATACACAGAGGGGACCAGCGCGTCCGCAGGTGACTGATAGGGAGGCCCTCTCTTTGGGGGGTCGCTGTCAACGTCAAGGTTGTGTTTCCGTTAATCCATCCATTTTCCCGTTCATTTTTTGTTCGGAACCATTGTTCGCATTCTGAATTGATTCGATATTACTCGCTTAAGGTTAATCAACCATTATAGGTTATTTACGTTTTTTGAAACGAGATGCGTTTTCTCGTTCATATCTCATCGAAGGGCGACAGCCCTGAGATGAGATGACGAGGAAGTGCATCGAGTTTCAAAAAACGTAAATAATCTGTTTATCGCTGTTTTGTAACATTGTGACGTCACAGTGTTTACATAACGACGTCTTGACAGCGAGCTGAGATGGGCCCATCCCACGCTAGTAGAGTGAGATGGAATAATATCGTACACAACGATCAAAGGAAAATACTGCAAAATAGCGATAAATCAATATATCATTCATATATTTCATATTTCATATCGTATTGTATTAAATTAAAATTTGAATGAAACATGTAAAGGAACATACACCAACGCATTTTGTTGAGAATTAATAAATAACAAATAACACATCGTGTAAACGTTATTTTTTGGGTGTTCTACATTCACGTTAAAAATAAATTTCAAGACATATCAGTTGTGTTATCTAGATGTCCGAAATAAACTTTCACTTCAGATACAGTTTAGAAAATTCTTAAAAGTACTTATCTTTAGTAATAAATACTCTTAAGTCTTAAGTAACTGACGTTTTCCCTGCCGTCACTCATGTCACATTTATAATGTGCACTTGTTACACGTACATGGTTGGTTGTTGTTGCATGCAATTTGGTTACAATTATGAAATTGATATTTAATTGAATTTCTACCTGTCTGTGTCTACACTTTGGTATAATTCCAGGGTGCCGTTTCATAAAGCGATTGTTAGCTTAACGTGCACGTTATCCCATTTAAATTGCATGGGATAACGAGCACGTTAATTAGCGATCGCTTTATGAAACGGCACCCTGGAATTTTGAGACAACAGCGTTTACATATAACACAATGTATTCAAAGTAAATTGCGATTTTGTCAGTTACAGTTTACACCATCGACTATTTAGCTATTGAACCAAACTAATTGGAGGCATTATATCTATATATTGAAAGTTAATTTGAAACAAATATAAATGTTGGATTTGATTGATTTTGATTGAGCTGCTGCAATATGTGTAGGTCTAAAAATGATGGAGATGAAACTGTTTCTATTATTTTTTCAAATTCGAGTTCTGAAGTATATATTAAAGAAGGCTAATCAGCAAATTGAAAGTGCATTGATCATCAATTTATATATACGTGAAATTAAAGGACCTAGCTTCTGCTTCACTTGTATAAGACGTGGAAGACATTCAGTTCCATACGAATATAAGAAAAATAAGATGCTTGACCACCGGGTAGTATATTGGCAATACACCAACACATCTTTAAAGTCTTTTAAGGGTAAATTTAATAGAAACTTTTCTTAAATTGCTTATGGTTAAAACTGTGCTGGTACCCACACTTGTTAGAATAAATATTTTAGGCATTGACGCGTTGGCACTTGCAGTCTTCAGCAGAGGCGAAATAGAAAATACTTGAACGACTATAAATACGCTTACAACAAGATAAATAAAACCACATTTCATATAATTTTTTTCAGACTTTATCTCCAAACAATAACAAACATCTAATCATGATTTTTTTTATTTCTTGACAAAACCGTGCTTTTTTCTAAGATAAAATTATGCCAGGCAAATGATAAAACCAATGATCGTTCACAATTGAATCCCCTCCCACAGAAAAACAAAGAACTCACACTTATAACTTGAGTTTCTAGATCAGCCACTACTTTGTTAAGAATACATGCCAGTAAATCTCTTTGAAATGCGTAAATGACAATAACATTGATTTACATATAGGTAATGTTTCTGATTGTATGGATGTTGGGTTCGGGATCGTGGCAGTTTTCTAAATTTATAAAACTTGATAAGATATTAGGAAAAAACATATTCCTATTCAACAAAGTGACCTTAGGCAAAGTGTCAATAACTGCTTTAACTGTCGGATTATTGGCCTTTGTTGGAACCTTATACAAGCTTCTGCAATGCGTTCCACAATTACTTCACCTTTATTGGAACATTGATACTTGCTTGTTTAATGCGCGTTACAGTTACTACACCCGTATAGAAACATTAGTACAGACTTCTGTAATGCGCTCTACAATTACTTCACCGTTATTGGAGCCTTGATACAGACTTCTGTAATGCGCTCCACAATTACTTCACCTTGGAACCTTGATACAGACTTCTGTAATGCACTCTACAATTACTTCACCGTTATTGGAACCTTTATACAGACTTCTGTAATGCGCTCCAAAATTACTTCACCTTGGAACATTGATACAGACTTCTGTAATGCGCTCCACAATTACTTCACCGTTATTGGAACATTGATACTTGCTTGTTTAATGCGCTTTACAGTTACTACACCCGTATAGAAACATTAGTACAGACTTCTGTAATGCGCTCTACAATTACTTCCCCTTGGAACCTTGATACAGACTTCTGTAATGCGCTCCACAATTACTTCACCTTGGAACCTTGATACAGACTTCTGTAATGCGCTCCACAATTACTTCACCTTGGAACCTTGATACAGACTTCTGTAATGTGCTCCACAATTACTTCACCTTTATTGGAACCTTGATACAGACTTCTTTTATGTGCTCCACAATTACTTCACCTTGGAACCTTGATACAGACTTCTGTAATGCGCTCCACAATTACTTCACCTTGAAACCTTGATACAGACTTCTGTAATGTGCTCCACAATTACTTTACCTTTATTGGAACTTTGATACAGACTTCTGTTATGCGCTCCACAATTACTTCACCTTGGAACCTTGATACAGACTTCTGTTATGCGCTCCACAATTACTTCACCTTGGAACCTTGATACAGACTTATGTAATGTGCTCCACAATTACTTCACCTTTATTGGAACCTTGATACAGACTTCTGTTATGTGCTCCACAATTACTTCACCTTTATTGGAACCTTGATACAGACTTCTGTTATGTGCTCCACAATTACTTCACCTTGGAACCTTGATACAGACTTCTGTAATGTGCTCCACAATTACTTCACCTTTATTGGAACCTTGATACAGACTTCTGTTATGCGCTCCACAATTACTTCACCTTGGAACCTTGATACAGACTTCTGTTATGCGCTCCACAATTAGTTCACATTGGAACCTTGATACAGACTTCTGTTATGTGCTCCACAATTACTTCACCTTTATTGGAACCTTGATACAGACTTCTGTAATGCGCTCCACAATTACTTCACCTTTATTGGAACCTTGATACAGACTTCTGTAATGCACTCTACAATTACTTCACCTTGGAACCTTGATACAGACTTCTGTTATGTGCTCCACAATTACTTCACCTTGGAACCTTGATACAGACTTCTGTAATGTGCTTCACAATTACGTCACCGTTATTGGAACCTTGATACAGACTTCTGTAATGTGCTCCACAATTACTTCACCTTTATTGGAACCTTGATACAGACTTCTGTTATGTGCTCCACAATTACTTCACCTTGGAACCTTGATACAGACTTCTGTAATGTGCTCCACAATTACTTCACCTTTATTGGAACCTTGATACAGACTTCTGTAATGTGCTCCACAATTACTTCACCTTGGAACCTTGATACAGACTTCTGTAATGTGCTCCACAATTACTTCACCGTTATTGGAACCTTGATACAGACTTCTGTAATGTGCTCCACAATTACTTCACCGTTATTGGAACCTTGATACAGACTTCTGTAATGTGCTCCACAATTACTTCACCGTTATTGGAACCTTGATACAGACTTATGTAATGTGCTCCACAATTACTTCACCTTTATTGGAACCTTGATACAGACTTCTGTAATGTGCTCCACAATTACTTCACCTTTATTGGAACCTTGATACAGACTTCTGTAATGTGCTCCACAATTACTTCACCTTGGAACCTTGATACAGACTTCTGTAATGTGCTCCACAATTACTTCACCTTTATTGGAACCTTGATACAGACTTCTGTAATGTGCTCCACAATTACTTCACCTTGGAACCTTGATACAGACTTATGTAATGTGCTCCACAATTACTTCACCTTTATTGGAACCTTGATACAGACTTCTGTTATTCGCTCCACAATTACTTCACCTTGGAACCTTGATACAGACTTCTGTAATGTGCTCCACAATTACTTCACCTTTATTGGAACCTTGATACAGACTTATGTAATGTGCTCCACAATTACTTCACCTTTATTGGAACCTTGATACAGACTTCTGTTATGAGCTCCACAATTACTTCACCTTGGAACCTTGATACAGACTTCTGTAATGTGCTCCACAATTACTTCACCTTGGAACCTTGATACAGACTTCTGTTATGTGCTCCACAATTACTTCACCTTGGAACCTTGATACAGACTTCTGTAATGTGCTCCACAATTACTTAACCTTGGAACCTTGATACAGACTTCTGTAATGCGCTCCACAATTACTTCACCTTGGAACTTTGATACAGACTTCTGTAATGCGCTCTACAATTACTTCACATTGGAACCTTTATACAGACTTCTGTAGTGTGCTCCACAATTACTTCACCTTGGAACCTTGATACAGGCTTCTGTAATGCGCTCTACAATTACTTCACCGATATTGGAACTTTGATACAGGCTTCTGTAATGCGCTCTACAATTACTTCACCGTTATTGGAACTTTGATACAGACTTCTGTTATGTGCTCCACAATTACTTCACCTTGGAACCTTGATACAGACTTCTGTAATGTGCTCCACAATTACTTCACCTTGGAACCTTGATACAGATTTCTGTAACGCGCTCTACAATTACTTCACCGTTATTGGAACTTTGATACAGACTTCTGTAATGTGCTCCACAATTACTTCACCTTGGAACTTTGATACAGGCTTCTGTTATGTGCTTCACAATTACTTCACCTTGGAACCTTGATACAGACTTCTGTAATGCACTCTACAATTACTTCACCTTGGAACCTTGATACAGGCTTCTGTAATGCGCTCTACAATTACTTCACCGTTATTGGAACTTTGATACAGGCTTCTGTTATGTGCTTCACAATTACTTCACCTTGGAACCTTGATACAGGCTTCTGTAATGTGCTCCACAATTACTTCACCTTGGAACCTTGATACAGATTTCTGTAATGTGCTCCACAATTACTTCACCTTGGAACCTTGATACAGACTTCTGTAATGCGCTCCACAATTACTTCACCTTGGAACTTTGATACAGGCTTCTGTTATGCGCTCTACAATTACTTCACCTTGGAACTTTGATACAGGCTTCTGTAATGCGCTCTACAATTACTTCACCGTTATTGGAACTTTGATACAGGCTTCTGTAATGCGCTCTACAATTACTTCACCGTTATTGGAACTTTGATACAGGCTTCTGTTATGTGCTTCACAATTTCTTCACCTTGGAACCTTGATACAGACTTCTGTAATGCACTCTACAATTACTTCACCTTGGAACCTTGATACAGACTTCTGTTATGCGCTCCACAATTACTTCACCTTGGAACCTTGATACAGACTTCTGTAATGTGCTCCACAATTACTTCACCTTGGAACCTTGATACAGACTTCTGTTATGCGCTCCACAATTACTTCAGCTTGGAACCTTGATACAGACTTCTCTAATGTGCTCTACAATTACTTCACCTTGGAACCTTGATACAGACTTCTGTAATGCGCTCCACAATTACTTCACCTTGGAACCTTGATACAGATTTCTGTAATGTGCTCTACAATTACTTCACCTTGGAACCTTGATACAGACTTCTGTAATGCGCTCCACAATTACTTCACCTTTATTGGAACCTTGATACAGACTTCTGTTATGTGCTCCACAATTACTTCACCTTGGAACCTTGATACAGACTTCTGTAATGCGCTCCACAATTACTTCACCTTGAAACCTTGATACAGACTTCTGTAATGTGCTCCACAATTACTTTACCTTTATTGGAACTTTGATACAGACTTCTGTTATGCGCTCCACAATTACTTCACCTTGGAACCTTGATACAGACTTCTGTTATGCGCTCCACAATTACTTCACCTTGGAACCTTGATACAGACTTATGTAATGTGCTCCACAATTACTTCACCTTTATTGGAACCTTGATACAGACTTCTGTTATGTGCTCCACAATTACTTCACCTTTATTGGAACCTTGATACAGACTTCTGTTATGTGCTCCACAATTACTTCACCTTGGAACCTTGATACAGACTTCTGTAATGTGCTCCACAATTACTTCACCTTTATTGGAACCTTGATACAGACTTCTGTTATGCGCTCCACAATTACTTCACCTTGGAACCTTGATACAGACTTCTGTTATGCGCTCCACAATTAGTTCACATTGGAACCTTGATACAGACTTCTGTTATGTGCTCCACAATTACTTCACCTTTATTGGAACCTTGATACAGACTTCTGTAATGCGCTCCACAATTACTTCACCTTTATTGGAACCTTGATACAGACTTCTGTAATGCACTCTACAATTACTTCACCTTGGAACCTTGATACAGACTTCTGTTATGTGCTCCACAATTACTTCACCTTGGAACCTTGATACAGACTTCTGTAATGTGCTTCACAATTACGTCACCGTTATTGGAACCTTGATACAGACTTCTGTAATGTGCTCCACAATTACTTCACCTTTATTGGAACCTTGATACAGACTTCTGTTATGTGCTCCACAATTACTTCACCTTGGAACCTTGATACAGACTTCTGTAATGTGCTCCACAATTACTTCACCTTTATTGGAACCTTGATACAGACTTCTGTAATGTGCTCCACAATTACTTCACCTTGGAACCTTGATACAGACTTCTGTAATGTGCTCCACAATTACTTCACCGTTATTGGAACCTTGATACAGACTTCTGTAATGTGCTCCACAATTACTTCACCGTTATTGGAACCTTGATACAGACTTCTGTAATGTGCTCCACAATTACTTCACCGTTATTGGAACCTTGATACAGACTTATGTAATGTGCTCCACAATTACTTCACCTTTATTGGAACCTTGATACAGACTTCTGTAATGTGCTCCACAATTACTTCACCTTTATTGGAACCTTGATACAGACTTCTGTAATGTGCTCCACAATTACTTCACCTTGGAACCTTGATACAGACTTCTGTAATGTGCTCCACAATTACTTCACCTTTATTGGAACCTTGATACAGACTTCTGTAATGTGCTCCACAATTACTTCACCTTGGAACCTTGATACAGACTTATGTAATGTGCTCCACAATTACTTCACCTTTATTGGAACCTTGATACAGACTTCTGTTATTCGCTCCACAATTACTTCACCTTGGAACCTTGATACAGACTTCTGTAATGTGCTCCACAATTACTTCACCTTTATTGGAACCTTGATACAGACTTATGTAATGTGCTCCACAATTACTTCACCTTTATTGGAACCTTGATACAGACTTCTGTTATGAGCTCCACAATTACTTCACCTTGGAACCTTGATACAGACTTCTGTAATGTGCTCCACAATTACTTCACCTTGGAACCTTGATACAGACTTCTGTTATGTGCTCCACAATTACTTCACCTTGGAACCTTGATACAGGCTTCTGTAATGTGCTCCACAATTACTTCACCTTGGAACCTTGATACAGACTTCTGTAATGTGCTCCACAATTACTTAACCTTGGAACCTTGATACAGACTTCTGTAATGCGCTCCACAATTACTTCACCTTGGAACTTTGATACAGACTTCTGTAATGCGCTCTACAATTACTTCACATTGGAACCTTTATACAGACTTCTGTAGTGTGCTCCACAATTACTTCACCTTGGAACCTTGATACAGGCTTCTGTAATGCGCTCTACAATTACTTCACCGATATTGGAACTTTGATACAGGCTTCTGTAATGCGCTCTACAATTACTTCACCGTTATTGGAACTTTGATACAGACTTCTGTTATGTGCTTCACAATTACTTCACCTTGGAACCTTGATACAGACTTCTGTAATGTGCTCCACAATTACTTCACCTTGGAACCTTGATACAGATTTCTGTAACGCGCTCTACAATTACTTCACCGTTATTGGAACTTTGATACAGACTTCTGTAATGTGCTCCACAATTACTTCACCTTGGAACTTTGATACAGGCTTCTGTTATGTGCTTCACAATTACTTCACCTTGGAACCTTGATACAGACTTCTGTAATGCACTCTACAATTACTTCACCTTGGAACCTTGATACAGGCTTCTGTAATGCGCTCTACAATTACTTCACCGTTATTGGAACTTTGATACAGGCTTCTGTTATGTGCTTCACAATTACTTCACCTTGGAACCTTGATACAGGCTTCTGTAATGTGCTCCACAATTACTTCACCTTGGAACCTTGATACAGATTTCTGTAATGTGCTCCACAATTACTTCACCTTGGAACCTTGATACAGACTTCTGTAATGCGCTCCACAATTACTTCACCTTGGAACTTTGATACAGGCTTCTGTTATGCGCTCTACAATTACTTCACCTTGGAACTTTGATACAGGCTTCTGTAATGCGCTCTACAATTACTTCACCGTTATTGGAACTTTGATACAGGCTTCTGTAATGCGCTCTACAATTACTTCACCGTTATTGGAACTTTGATACAGGCTTCTGTTATGTGCTTCACAATTTCTTCACCTTGGAACCTTGATACAGACTTCTGTAATGCACTCTACAATTACTTCACCTTGGAACCTTGATACAGACTTCTGTTATGCGCTCCACAATTACTTCACCTTGGAACCTTGATACAGACTTCTGTAATGTGCTCCACAATTACTTCACCTTGGAACCTTGATACAGACTTCTGTTATGCGCTCCACAATTACTTCAGCTTGGAACCTTGATACAGACTTCTCTAATGTGCTCTACAATTACTTCACCTTGGAACCTTGATACAGACTTCTGTAATGCGCTCCACAATTACTTCACCTTGGAACCTTGATACAGACTTCTGTAATGTGCTCTACAATTACTTCACCTTGGAACCTTGATACAGACTTCTGTAATGCGCTCCACAATTACTTCACCTTTATTGGAACCTTGATACAGACTTCTGTTATGTGCTCCACAATTACTTCACCTTGGAACCTTGATACAGACTTCTGTAATGTGCTCCACAATTACTTCACCTTTATTGGAACCTTGATACAGACTTATGTAATGTGCTCCACAATTACTTCACCTTTATTGGAACCTTGATACAGACTTCTGTTATGAGCTCCACAATTACTTCACCTTGGAACCTTGATACAGACTTCTGTAATGTGCTCCACAATTACTTCACCTTGGAACCTTGATACAGACTTCTGTTATGTGCTCCACAATTACTTCACCTTGGAACCTTGATACAGGCTTCTGTAATGTGCTCCACAATTACTTCACCTTGGAACCTTGATACAGACTTCTGTAATGTGCTCCACAATTACTTCACCTTGGAACCTTGATACAGACTTCTGTAATGCGCTCCACAATTACTTCACCTTGGAACTTTGATACAGGCTTCTGTTATGCGCTCTACAATTACTTCACCTTGGAACTTTGATACAGGCTTCTGTAATGCGCTCTACAATTACTTCACCGATATTGGAACTTTGATACAGGCTTCTGTAATGCGCTCTACAATTACTTCACCGTTATTGGAACTTTGATTCAGGCTTCTGTTATGTGCTTCACAATTACTTCACCTTGGAACCTTGATACAGACTTCTGTAATGTGCTCCACAATTACTTCACCTTGGAACCTTGATACAGACTTCTGTAACGCGCTCTACAATTACTTCACCGTTATTGGAACTTTGATACAGACTTCTGTAATGTGCTCCACAATTACTTCACCTTGGAACTTTGATACAGGCTTCTGTTATTTGCTTCACAATTACTTCACCTTGGAACCTTGATACAGACTTCTGTAATGCACTCTACAATTACTTCACCTTGGAACCTTGATACAGGCTTCTGTAATGCGCTCTACAATTACTTCACCGTTATTGGAACTTTGATACAGGCTTCTGTTATGTGCTTCACAATTACTTCACCTTGGAACCTTGATACAGGCTTCTGTAATGTGCTCCACAATTACTTCACCTTGGAACCTTGATACAGATTTCTGTAATGTGCTCCACAATTCCTTCACCTTGGAACCTTGATACAGACTTATGTAATGTGCTCCACAATTACTTCACCTTGGAACTTTGATACAGGCTTCTGTTATGTGCTTCACAATTACTTCACTTTGGAACCTTGATACAGACTTCTGTAATGTGCTCTACAATTACTTCACTTTGGAACCTTGATACAGACTTCTGTTATACGCTCCACAATTACTTCACTTTGGAACCTTGATACAGACTTCTGTAATGCACTCTACAATTTCTTCACCTTGGAACCTTGATACAGACTTCTGTAATGCACTCTACAATTACTTCACCTTGGAACCTTGATACAGACTTATGTTATGCGCTCCACAATTACTTCACCTTGGAACCTTGATACAGACTTCTGTAATGTGCTCCACAATTACTTCACCTTGGAACCTTGATACAGGCTTCTGTAATGCGCTCTACAATTACTTCACCGTTATTGGAACCTTGATACAGACTTCTGTAGTGTGCTCCACAATTACTTCACCTTGGAACCTTGATACAGGCTTCTGTAATGCGCTCTACAATTACTTCACCGTTATTGGAACTTTGATACAGACTTCTGTTATGCGCTCCACAATTACTTCACCTTGGAACCTTGATACAGATTTCTGTAATGTGCTCCACAATTACTTCACCTTGGAACCTTGATACAGACTTCTGTAATGCGCTCCACAATTACTTCACCTTGGAACTTTGATACAGGCTTCTGTTATGCGCTCTACAATTACTTCACCTTGGAACTTTGATACAGGCTTCTGTAATGCGCTCTACAATTACTTCACCGTTATTGGAACTTTGATACAGGCTTCTGTAATGCGCTCTACAATTACTTCACCGTTATTGGAACTTTGATACAGGCTTCTGTTATGTGCTTCACAATTTCTTCACCTTGGAACCTTGATACAGACTTCTGTAATGCACTCTACAATGACTTCACCTTGGAACCTTGATACAGACTTCTGTTATGCGCTCCACAATTACTTCACCTTGGAACCTTGATACAGACTTCTGTAATGTGCTCCACAATTACTTCACCTTGGAACCTTGATACAGACTTCTGTTATGCGCTCCACAATTACTTCACCTTGGAACCTTGATACTGACTTCTGTAATGTGCTCTACAATTACTTCACCTTGGAACCTTGATACAGACTTCTGTAATGCGCTCCACAATTACTTCACCTTGGAACCTTGATACAGACTTCTGTAATGTGCTCTACAATTACTTCACCTTGGAACCTTGATACAGACTTCTGTAATGCGCTCTACAATTACTTCACCGTTATTGGAACCTTGATGCAGACTTCTGTAATGTGCTCCACAATTACTTCACCTTGGAATCTTGATACAGACTTCTGTAATGCGCTCCACAATTACTTCACCTTTATTGGAACCTTGATACAGACTTCTGTTATGTGCTCCACAATTACTTCACCGTTATTGGAACCTTGATACAGACTTCTGTAATGTGCTCCACAATTACTTCACTTTGGAACCTTGATACAGACTTCTGTTATGTGCTCCACAATTACTTCACCTTGGAACCTTGATACAGACTTCTGTTATGTGCTCCACAATTACTTCACCGTTATTGGAACCTTGATAGAGACTTCTGTTATGCGCTCCACAATTACTTCACCTTGGAACCTTGATACAGACTTCTGTAATGTGCTCCACAATTGCTTCACTTTGGAACCTTGATACAGACTTCTGTTATGCGCTCCACAATTACTTCACCTTGGAACCTTGATACAGACTTCTGTTATGTGCTCCACAATTACTTCACTTTGGAACTTTGATACAGACTTCTGTAATGTGCTCCACAATTACTTCACTTTGGAACCTTGATACAGACTTCTGTTATGCGCTCCACAATTACTTCACCTTGGAACCTTGATACAGACTTCTGTTATGTGCTCCACAATTACTTCACTTTGGAACTTTGATACAGACTTCTGTTATGCGCTCCACAATTACTTCACTTTGGAACCTTGATACAGACTTCTGTAATGTGCTTCACAATTACTTCACTTTGGAACCTTGATACAGACTTCTGTTATACGCTCCACAATTACTTCACCTTGGAACCTTGATACAGACTTCTGTTATGCGCTCCACAATTACTTCACTTTGGAACCTTGATACAGACTTCTGTAATGTGCTTCACAATTACTTCACTTTGGAACCTTGATACAGACTTCTGTTATACGCTCCACAATTACTTCACTTTGGAACTTTGATATAGACTTCTGTTATGCGCTCCACAATTACTTCACTTTGGAACCTTGATACAGACTTCTGTAATGTGCTTCACAATTACTTCACTTTGGAACCTTGATACAGACTTCTGTTATGCGCTCCACAATTACTTCACCTTGGAACCTTGATACAGACTTCTGTTATGTGCTCCACAATTACTTCACTTTGGAACTTTGATACAGACTTCTGTTATGCGCTCCACAATTACTTCACTTTGGAACCTTGATACAGACTTCTGTAATGCGCTTCACAATTACTTCACTTTGGAACCTTGATACAGACTTCTGTTATACGCTCCACAATTATTTCACATTGGAACCTTGATACAGATTTCTGTAATGCGCTTCACAATTACTTCACCTTGGAACCTTGATACAGACTTCTGTTATGTGCTCCACAATTACTTCACCTTGGAACCTTGATAAAGACTTCTGTTATGCGCTCTACAATTACTTCACTTTGGAACCTTGATACAGACTTCTGTTATGTGCTTCACAATTACTTCACCTTGGAACCTTGATACAGACTTCTGTTATGTGCTTCACAATTACTTCACCTTGGAACCTTGATACAGACTTCTGTTATGCGCTCCACAATTACTTCACCTTGGAACCTTGATACAGACTTCTGTAATGTGCTCCACAATTACTTCACCTTTATTGGAACCATGCTTCTCTAATTTGATTGAGTTGTACTTGGCATATATAGAATAATCAAAATCATCTGTTTTTTCGCAAAAAATTTACCTTAGTCCTTCCTGTCAATCTTACTTATCTGTGAAATTTTGATCGAAGGACATACATCCAAGTTTTCTTTGAAATTCTTATTTCCCACCTCATGAAACAAATACTAAATATATGTCTCCTTAAGACACTCGTCTTTAGCTGATTCTACATTATCTCTCCTTTTTTATTAAGTCCATTATAAGCATTGTATGCTCGCCACTCTTGGTTTAAAATTAGATTCTTAATTAAATTTGGTATCCTGTGATATTCAACAGTTCGTCACAAATTGACCTACGCTTGACAATTGTAACATTTAATACGATTTACATGTTATTGTGTTGTCTGTGGTTAGGCAGTTCCATTTTGTTGTTGGTTATTCAAAATATGTAGTTTTGCATCCACAATATTTTCAACTGATTTCATGACTTTTCTTCGGTCATAAATTTTCCGCAGCCAAGAAGTCCAATACATTCGATAGAGCTAATGTCTCTAACACAAATCTCGTGACTCTTTCTTTTAATACTAGGAGACTAGGTTTATCGCCTCCTACAAGATCCCTGGTCTCTTTATCAGTACATCGTATGCTTGGCTTTGATTTGACAACTATTTAAGGATGTGTACATGCAATACCATTTAATGACTGCTGTGTACTGTTTTTTTTTACACATTCTGTATTTTCGTTAATTGATTTTTTGTAATCTTTTTTGACTGATTATAATTCCTTTCTGTTTATTTTGTTTGCTTGAATATTGTTTAACGCCACTTTTAGCGATTTTTCAGCCATATCATGGCGTCCAGTTTTTATTGAGGTAGGAAGCCGGATTACCCGGAGAAAACCCCCGAACATCGGTAGGAAAACTGACAATCCTTGTCAATTAAGATTGGAGTCGAGTGCACCCTGCCCGCAGAGTGACTTGAACCCGCAACCTCAGTGTTGAAAGACCACTTGATCAATAGTAGACTACCTTAACCACTCGGCCACCGAGGCCCCACCCAATTCCTTCCTGTAATTAAGTCTCTAGCAAGTTATTGTCAACAAAGCAACGCTCCATTTCTTTGGGCAGGAGTCTTAATAAGCTTCTAATATCTTATGATCTTATGAAAATAATGTAGCAAAGTGCAGCTTCATCTTTATTTCAGGATGAACAATACTTCTTCAACCCGGTGACTTGAACCTTATTTTGTGATATCGTATATTGCATTATCATCTTTACCATTGATAGATTGTAATCTATTGGTGTGCATAATAACGACTCTGTCCTACATCTTTTTTTATACTGTCATAAATCTGGTCTGATTTGTTAATTTGTCGGAAGAAATTTTTTCTGATCTTCTCATTCCGTTCCGCAATTTCAAGTTCATTTCCATATCTGTATTTTTTAGAGAAGTACGGATTCGTGTAACTCAATAACAAATATCAGGGTGGATTGAACATCTCTGACTTGTAATGTATCAGGGTGGATTGCAAATCTCTGACTTGTAGTGTGTCCGGGTGGATTGAACATCTCTGACTTGTAATGTGTCAGGGTGGATTGAACATCTCTGACTTGTAGTGTGTCCGGGTGGATTGAACATCTCTGACTCGTAGTGTGTCAGGGTGGATTGAACATCTCTGACTTGTAATGTATCAGGGTGGATTGCAAATCTCTGACTTGTAATGTGTCGGGGTGGATTGAACATCTCTGACTTGTAATGTGTCAGGGTGGATTGAACATCTCTGACTTGTAGTGTGTCCGGGTGGATTGAACATCTCTGACTCGTAGTGTGTCAGGGTGGATTGAACATCTCTGACTTGTAGTGTGTCAGGGTGGATTGAACATCTCTGACTTGCAGTAAGTCAGGATCAGGGTGGACTGAAAATCTCTGACTTGTAGAGTGTCAATGGTGGATTGTACATCTCTGACTCGTAATGTGTCAGGTCATAAGTCCTGCTATTATGCTGGCTATTATAAGTGTTCAAGTTCACCTCCAGCGACGTCCCGATAAATATTTAAAATTTCAATGTGTCCATTGACCCAGGACATCATAGAAAAGTTTTCAGTACACTCTGATATAGGAAATAAGTGCCCTTATTTGAAATGTAAGTATTTGGCGCTTTAATTTAGGATATATGTCTTAAGTACGCTCAAATATGATATATATATATATATATATATATATATACGTCTACAAATTAAGCCCAACACTGTTTGAATTAGATTTTTAACACTGTCAAATTTTTGCTTTCCCTCAGCGGGATTCGAACTCACACCGTTGTGACACTGTGGCACCAATTCGCCTGCACTATGTCCAGCGGTCTAGACCCCTCGGCCAAATCCGCTATATAGAAAATATAGCTTCATTAACCGGGGTGAATCTTAGACGTAGACAGTGCAGGCGAATTGGTGCCACAGTGTCACAACGGTGTGAGTTCGAATCCCGCTGAGGGAAAGCAAAAATTTGACAGTGTTAAAAACCTAATTCAAACAGTGTTGGGCTTAATTTGTAGACGTATATATAAATATTTGATATTAACCCTGTATTTCTGATGTTTCAGAAATCCGCTGGATAGATATATTATATGGTTGTCACAATACTTAGACGTTTGTATATAATTTACTTACTGTGACTGCATGACAAGTAACTTTGTCATCCTATATAATATATACAAAAATGCTGAATTAGATTACTGTCAGATTAATACGTTTTGGTTACGAAAATTCCATCGTCACACTCTAGTACACATGTACTATGTCTATGTGTAAGATTCACCCCGGTTAATGAAGCTATATTTTTCTATATAGCGGATTTGGCCGAGGGGTCAAGACCGCTGGACATAGTGCAGGCGAATTGGTGCCACAGTGTCACAACGGTGTGAGTTCGAATCCCGCTGAGGGAAAGCAAAAATTTGACAGTGTTAAAAATCTAATTCAAACAGTGTTGGGCTTAATTTGTAGACGTATATATAAATATTTGATATTAACCCTGTATTTCTGATGTTTCAGAAATCCGCTGGATAGATATATTATATGGTTGTCACAATACTTAGACGTTTGTATATAATTTACTTACTGTGACTGCATGACAAGTAACTTTGTCATCCTATATAATATATACAAAAATGCTGAATTAGATTACTGTCAGATTAATACGTATTGGTTACGAAAATTCCATCGTCACACGCTAGTACACATGTACTATGTCTATGTCTAAGATACACCCCGGTTAATGAAGCTATATTTTTCTATATAGCGGATTTCGCCGAGGGGTCTAGACCGCTGGACATAGTGCAGGCGAATTGGTGCCACAGTGTCACAACGGTGTGAGTTCGAATCCCGCTGAGGGAAAGCAAAAATTTGACAGTGTTAAAAATCTAATTCAAACAGTGTTGGGCTTAATTTGTAGACGTATATATAAATATTTGATATTAACCCTGTATTTCTGATGTTTCAGAAATCCGCTGGATAGATATATTATATGGTTGTCACAATACTTAGACGTTTATATATATATATGAGAATTATGCAACGATACAAATATAAAGATGTTTCTACTATAAAATAATTATATTAATAAATATGACAAAATTTTCGACCAACTGATGGCCTTCTTCAGTGTCAATATCAATCTATTATAACGATAAAATTTGGATATTGGTACATCAGCATCCGGTAGTGATGTGATCGGATCTGATTTCATTGATCTTGAACTTTCTCGAATTACATCTATCAGTCATTACATAAGGGAGTACTGTACAGTTGTATAAACCATCTTATCTTTAACTTCTTGATATTCATGAATTTATTATTTATATTTTGAATGATATTTATTGTTTTTTGTTTATTCCATTGGGGTATACAGTGCAGAGCTCTTTGATCCAGAATCTCTCTCGGGCCTCCCGTTCAGAGTCTCGCCACTTGCAGTTCTGCTCGATAATTAGAATTTTTATGTGATCAAAATCCTTTGGAGTGTGGTCGGGCAGTCTGAAGTGTTGGCTTATGGGCAGAAACTGTTTCTTAGTTAGGTCACTTCTGTGACCATTCAGTCGTTTGTGGAATGGCTGTTTGGACTCGCCGACATATTGTAAGCCACAGATGGGGCACTCAAGAATGTAAATGACATTCGAGCTTTTGCAGTTAACAGTAGTGAATATTTTGTACTGTTTACCTGTGACTTTGCTGTTAAATGTAGACAAGGGTTCCATATGTTTGCAACATTTGCAGCGTTTGTCACCATAAGACTGACTTCTGCCAGCGGCCAATAAGTTGCGGAGACTGTTGGGTTGTTTAAACGCAACCACGTGGGCTCTGGAAAGATTCTTGACAATCTGGGATTTTTTTCAATCGATTTCCAATGTTCACGAATGGTGCTAATTGTGTTTTTCAAACAAGGCTGGTAAGTTAGTACGCAGGGAACTCTATTGTATTTGTTTTTTTCTTTATATTGAAGAAGGGTACTCCTCGATGTCTGCTGTGCTTTTTGGAAATTCTTTTTGATGTTATTATTCCTGTACCCCCTTCTTCTAAGGTGTCCTTTTAATTTCCCTAGTCTCCTTTTAAACGAATCATCGGTGGAACAGATTCGTCGGAGTCTTAGAGCTTGACTATAAGGAATGCTCTTTGTCACATGAGGAGGATGACAGCTACTAGGAAAAAGGTATTGGTTGGTGTCTGTTGGTTTGGAATACAGGTCAGTTGACAACTCGCCATTTGCGGATAAGGAGCTGGAAGTATCGAGGCAAGATATACTAGATTTTGAGATTTCATAAGTAAATTTGATAGAGGGATGGATGTTATTGGCCCGTGTGATAAAGTTTTGTAATCCCTCATCAGTATGTATCCACTTCATATCAACATCATCAATAAACCTGTACCAAGAAAGTGGTTTTTCAATAGACGATTGGAGAAGTTCTTTTTCTAATTTACCCATAAATATGTTGGCATATGATGGAGCCATTTTAGTTCCCATAGCTGTTCCATTTATTTGCAAGAAATGGTGTCCATTAAAAGTGAAGTTGTTCATTTTAGCACCAATGTCAGCATTGCGACTAAACATTCAGTCTGAGGATCTTTGACTGAACGACTTTCCCAGACCTCTCTGCATGCTTCTATGCCATCAGCATGAGGAATGTTAGTATAGAGAGAGGTGACATCCATAGTGACCAGAGTGGTACCCGGTGGAAGGGGATTCAGGGCTGCCATCTTTTGTAGATAGTCGGTGGTGTCCTTCACAAATGATGGGAGTGATTCAACATGTGGTCGAAGATGGTAATCCACAAATTCAGATATTTTTTCTGTCGGGTGGCCGTTAGCTGATACGATAGGTCTACCGGGGTTGTTAGGTTTGTGAATTTTTGGTAGAAGGTAGAATATGCCGGCTTTTGGATTGTCTGGTGTTAGGTATTCGAGAGTTTTATCATCAATATAGCCTAGAGTGTTCATTTTGGTTAATTCCTTAGTAATTTCATCACTGAATTTAATTAGATCTAATAGAAGAGGACCCCACAGGGAAATTCAGTGATGAAATTTCTCAACTTTTTGAAAACTGAATTTCTCTGTGGGGTCCTCTTGCAAGAAAAACAAAACGCAATTTCAGAATATTACAGAAAATCGATAAGCTTCTTATCAACTTGATATTTAACAATATCCCAAAGTTTCATTCAAATCGAATGAAAACTTTTTGAGTTATTGTGCGGAAACATCTTTTTTGCGAAAATTTCTAAATTTTTTTGTGAACTACCATCTTGATATTTGACAGATTTCCTCCAAAATCAATAGGCTTCTTACCAAATTGATATATAACAATATCCCAAAATTTAATTCAAATCAAATGAAAACTTTTTGAATTATCATCCGGAAACCAAATATGAACGGACGAACGAACGGACGGAAGGACGGACGGACATGAGGACCACTATATACAACCGAATCTGTCGAGCGGGGGTATAATAACACACTGTCCAAATATGAAGATTGTTGGGCCCCTCTACAATTAATTTTCTCATGATCATGATTACATATATTTCTTTTTTTTATCTCAGCTGCTTGATGTTAAATATACATGTCCATACAAAAAATATTTTTTTAAGGCAAGCTACTTAGTAGGCCTTAGTAATAAATTTGTGTTGGTTGTATGAGATTGCATGAGAGTGTGCGAGAATGTAACTGAACTTCACTTTTTATTATAAGCTATATATTTATTTCCTCATAACGTAAAATATACCAAAGTAAAAAAGTCAGATTATTGTACATTTATAATCCGTGAATACCCTAGTCAGGTCGTAGTGTACAGGGAATTTTAAAATCCTGACTGCTAAAAAACATATAAAAAATTAATTAACGATCACGTTTACATCGCAGGGAGTTACATTAACATCCTTACTCACAGATATCGACACCTGTCTCACCTGACGCGTGAATATTTATCAAAGACAATTGTCCATTTCAAAAGTTTTCAACTGGACAAATTGCGGCTATAGCCGCAGCTTTTAGTACCGGAATAGGACACTATAGTCAACTTTACCGTGTCTTCCCGACGGGTGTTTGCCTGACAAAATGGAAAACTGCTACCGCGTTTGGTCGAGTTTATGATCCTTTTGTAAATCTCCGATTACACTTTTTGAAATTAACAATTATTTTCCACAGTTAATCGGCCTTCAGTAATGCGGCTGAATTTTCATTTTGATACATCGATTTTGACCTTGTTTTGAACGGAAGTGTACGTTAGGAAAATTTCATTGTTGTCTATTCGAAATCCTTCGGGTAATGTCGTCTGCAGTTGAGGCGGGAAAAGTCTCGGGGTTTGTCCGAATACCATTGTACGTTACGAAAGCAGACGAACGTTTGTAAACAATATTTGACCCCTTTAGAAACAAAAATGGCTGATTTCCTATGGAAATTCGATCTACCAAGATGAAACTTCAGCCGCATTTCACAACGCCGTTTAGCTGTGGAACATAATTGTTGATTTCAAAAAGTGTAATATAAGATTTACAAAAGGACCATAAACTCGACCAAACGCGGTAGCAGTTGTTAATTTTGACAGGCAAAATCCCGTCGGACAGACACGGTAAAGTTTACTATAGGTGTCAGTTTTTAAATCGGAAAGTCGTCGATTCACGTCTTTGCATATACTCGCCCCCTACTGGTAACATGTTCGGTAACTCTAGTTTACATGTAAGACTGTAGTTGGTATATATACAAGCCATAACATAAATATGTCACACTATACCTTCAATAAACAATTAATTGGCACCTACGTAGGTGAAAATCCCATTAAATAAAAGGGGTATTAAAATATGCATTTAAAATCTCTTAATTTATAAGTATACACAATAAGTGTCAACTAATGATCCGTGGTTAATAAGCTGTTAATAACTTGTTAGTATAAATGTCTTTCACACTTTGTTCCCCAAGGACTGTTGCAAAGTGCAATACTGTTTTTATCAAACCCATATATTTTCAGTTTACTACATAAAATTTCATGATCAACAAAATCAAATGCTTTTTGAAAATCAAAAGGAACAGCCAGATTTATGTTTTCATTATTGATTTCTTGAAGGCATTTGTCAATTATATTTATAAGGGCAGTTTGACGAGTGATTTGGTCTGAATCCAGATTGGTGTAAGAGATTGAATTTTATTTAAAATTTATATAAATGCTGTGATAAATGGATTTATATCAGCTTAGTAAATGTATGATTTCTTATGCATATATGTAATTTCTCACTAAAAGTTATTGGTAAGCATATACTGCATGTACGAGTCATACATGTAAATCACTGTTATTTGCCCCTTTAAGGGAGGTAACACCACTTATTCGCAATCGGCAAATTATCATTATTAGGGTCCTTCTACTTTGCGGCGGGAGCCTATAGTGATCAGTCTGTCCGTCCGTCCGTCCGTCCGTCCGACTAATCGTGTCCGGGCTGTAACTTTTTTATCTTTTGAGTTAGGCTTTTGATATTTGGAATGTGGGTAGATAATATCAAGGCAATGTGTCGCATACCTGGTTGATCACCTTTGACCTTGAACTTTGACCTTGAGGTCACATTATTCCTTTCTGAATGACAAATTCATGTCCGGGCTATAACTTTTTTATCTTTTGAGGTAGGCTTTTGATATTTGGAATGTGGTTAGATAATATCAAGGCGATGCGTCCCATACCCTGGTTGATCTTTTTTGACCTTGAACTTTGACCTTAAGGTCACATTTTTGCTTTCTGAAGGACAAATTCATGTCCGGGCTGTAACTTTTTTATCTTTTGAGGTAGGCTTTTGATATCTGGAATGTGGGTAGATAATATCAAGTCGATGTGTCACATACCATGGTTGTTGAACTTTGACCGTAAGGTCACATTATTGCTTTCTGAATGACAAATTCATGTGACTGTAACATTTTTACCATGGTTGATGACTTTTGACCTTGACCTCAAGGTCGGCGGGGCCCACAGAGATGGGTACCATCTCACTGATGATAAGATAAGAAAGCTTTATTTTCATTCGGCACAATATATAACAATATAACACAAGCTCTATAGAGCTTTTTACCGAATAAGAACACACAACAAACTATACAAAGACACATAAGGCATACTTAACAATAATAATTTGCGCAAGACATACATATACATATGACATGACAATTCGACAATAAGACATACTAGTAAGACAATAAATATAAATGAAAACACCAAAACATACGTTTACATTTTAGGCACATAAAAAGCCTTGGCAACATAAAACTAGCAGAGGTTTAAAGTGTTTATGACATATAAAATATAAGCACAAATAAGAAAGCACTATGTAGGTATTAGCAACATGCTGTTAAAATTCTAAAATGCACCATGAGAGCATATATATGTATATATAAGTGAGTAGCATAAAACAATAAAATTATTTACTTGCAAATGGAACAGCGGCACTCCATTCCATTCCAGGACTGAATGAGAGACTTAAATTGAGAAAAACTGTTTTCAGTCCTGAAATGGTCTGGAAGGCTGTTCTACAATACAGCAGCAGCATAACGAAAGCTTTTCTTACCATATGTAGTTGATTTTACATGAGGTATGTCCAAAATATTGTTATACCTGAAATTATGTTTAGACTGTTTTACATTTACAAGATTATGTAAGCACACTGGTGAAAGTTTGTTTATTATTTTGAAAGTTTCCAAAGCCATAGCTCGCTGGCGACGAATCTGTAAGGAAGGCATCTTTGCTTTTTCCAAAAGTTGGTCATATGAGCTTGAATAGTCCTCATAAACAAAGCGTAGTGCCCTTTCTTGCACTTTTTCAATTTTTTTTAAATTCCTTTTTTGTACAAAAATGCCATGCCAAAGAAGTTAAAATTACTGAGAATGAAAGTATGAAAAATGGTGAGTTTGCTGAGTCTGTCCAAAAATGGTCCTAAACGTTTTAAAATGTTAAGTTGCTGTGATGCCTTCCTGCAGATATTGCCTATATGAACATCAAAGTTTAACTGATAATCGATATCTACTCCCAATAATTTGACAGTTGATTCACAAGATATGGTTGCACTTTGGATATTTATACATGGATTTTTTGAAAACGTTTTCTTTCCAACAGCTAGAACTTTTCTGGATTAGCTTGCATCTTATTTACTTTAAACCAATTTATAAGTTCTATAGAATCTGTTTGTAAAGCAGAGATCAACTCATCATAATTTGGACTACAAAAAGATAAAGTATTGTCATCAGCATAGTTATATAGGGATCCATGTTTAACAACTGAAAATATATCATTCATAAAAACATTAAATAGAAGGGGTCCCAATAGAGATCCTTGGGGTACACCCTTATGGATATCAGCCCAACTGCTTATAATGTTGTTAATTTTAATTTGTTGTTTTCGATTTGTAAGATATGATTTAAGGAAACTGAATGTGGCAAAACACCATATGCCGACAATTTGTCTAGCAAAATTTCATGGGACAGACAGTCAAAAGCCTTGGACAGATCCATAAGAACAGCCACAATATATAGATTTTTGTCCAAAGCAGAGCGCCAATCTTCAAGGAGTCTTAGCAGTGTAGTTTGACATCCATGTTTGTTTCTAAAAGCACATAAATAAGGATTAAAAATGCCATCAAAATAATCAGCAAGTTGAATTTCTAAAACCTTTCAAAAATTTTTGAAAAAATAGACAGCACACTGACCGTCCTATAATTTGACTTTTCCAAAGGATTATTTTTCTTACATAAAGGGGTAACTTGAGCTTCTTTAAGCCGATCAGGAAAAACAGAATAATTTATAGATAAGTTTATTAACAAAGTTAAATTTGGAATTATAGCCTCTTTACAGTTTTTTACAATCTTGGCAGGTATGCCATCAACTCCTGTTGCCTTCTTGATATTAATTTTTTTATAATCTTTAAAACATCATTACCATTTACATTTGAAAAACTAAAGTGTTTGTTTACACCCATTTGATTTTTTATTTCTAGTATACTTGGGTGTTGTACTGGGTCATAAGCCACATCCTTTCCAATACTATTTGCAATAGTTGAGAAAAAACTATTAAAATGTTCACATACATCTTTAGTATTATTTACAATTTTGTCATCCTCACATAAAACAATCTTTTGTTCACCCCCATGACATTTGTTTGAAAAAAAAAGGTTTCCTTGTTGTCCAAAATTGTTATTTTACATCCACATGTACAGCGTTCTAGAAAATAGTTTTTCATGGATTTTTTCTTTATTTTGTTCACAAGATTTCGTTGTCGTCTATATTTTTCCCAAGTTTTGTTGTTTTTGTTTTTAGTAAATTTTGAAAAATACATGTGTTTCATATGTATAGCAGACCTGAGTTCTCTGTTCATGCATGGAAGTGGTTTTTTCAGAGGTTTCCTAGTTTTGATGGGTGCATGTTTGTCTAGAACATTTTAAAACTCCGATTCATAGTTTTCATAGACTTTGTGCAACTGTTCTTGTTCTGATATGTTGTGAGGTATTTGTATGTTTATTTTTGCTATATTGTTATTAAAATCAGTTATGTCAAAGTTTCTGTAACTCCTGTACTTAATGTATTCTTGTTTGGGTGGATTAACATGACCTTTAAGTGTAACAGATATCAGGTTATGGCAGTCACTTACACCAGTTGGTATGTTTGTAATGTTAAAACACAGATTTTTCTGATTTGTAAGAATGACATCTACTTCTGATTTCTAGTTATTATTATTATCATATTTAATCATTAAATTAGACCTATTCATTAGTTTCATTAATAAAACCTTTTATTTTCAACATTTTTTTATCGGATATTGATATTTTATGTTTTTAGTCAGATGCGAGGTTTCATCTTTAAACGCATTTTCCCGCATTTTTTGATATGAAAAAAGTTTGGACACCCATGAAAACTACACTAAACTATAAAGAAAAATGTTTAAGTTTTCTAAACACTGTCCTACCTTAATATATCGAGGATGTGTAAAGTCCTCTTTGAAGCTTTATTTGAGATACCCCTTCAATCCCATTACATTGAATGTCCGACACAATTTAAAACTATCTTATGGCTGTGTTTTGACGAAACGAATTTTCATTTGTTACAACTACCACAAATTGTATTCGTTCTGCCATTAAATATAACTTGATTTCGTAATTTTGATTTACCGTTAAATTCAAAATGTCAACTCTAGGTCCTACTAAACGCAGAGAAGTACAGAGAAGCACAGAGAAGTGAGTGAAGAGAAGTAATTAAAAAGTTGTTTATTCTATTAAATAAAGGTTTCTTATATATGCATTTGTTATATTTTGTATAAATTGACTATATTACAACCTTATTTCAACATATTTTGTCTGTGAATGGATGATTTCGAGCAGTTCGACGATGTTTAAGATTCCCTAAATTGTAGCCAATTTCTAGAAAAAAAATGTTGAAAGTTACTTTATTTACATAAATTACCATTGTTTTCTTGCCTTTTAAAATGTTTAAATATCGATTATTATCACTTTAATGCATGGACAATGAATGTGCTGACCCCGGAATAGTACGTTATACCGGTAAATATTACTCTTAAAACATACTATTGTATACTAGTACCAACGCAAAATGGAGGACACCCCGGAAGAAACCCTTAAAATATATCGCAATTTGTATACGGACCGTATTGTGATATATTAAGATATGCTTTGCTCTTTGATACCCATCTCTACATATGTACATACATATAGACACAGGGCAACTTTAAACATTTTTCAGTTATATAATTATTGAGGCATGAAATTAGACACATATCTGTTTTTAATACAGTTAAACCTTGATAAGTCGAAGTTTGTTGGACCGTAAAAATATATCAAGTTATCAGAAGTTCGAGTCAACCGAGTTAAGGAAGAAATAAATTGTAGATATGAGAACAATGCCGGAACTTAAAAATTATATCGACATAACCAAGGTATCGAGTCAACCAAGTTCGAGACGAGGTTTGACTGTACATATTTTTTTAAGTTCTTTAAGATCAAGGGAACTGTCTTCTAGTAAATTGTTAAGAGCAGTGATAAGGATTAGTAATAAGGTACAGACGAATTTTTGCGACATTCAAATAACCAGTTGATGCTGGCAAATGTTCAATCACATTATGGTTATTGCCATTCTAATGCAACAGCAATAACAATGATCGTCTGCGCTTGCGTTTACTTCTGATAGTGCCAATTGCGGTATTGATGCCATGAAACTCTTTGCATTGTCCAACGAGAATTGACGTTACTCCAAGAGATGCATTAGAATATTTAATTTGGTATTTATGATCTTGCAACTAACAGTTGGGGTCATATACTAGTAGTCTTACACGTGTCTGTCTGTCCGTAAATCTAACCATCCCATTAGTTTTCCTGACTTTTTTTGTATACGGCATATATACACTTTTAGATACACTAGTATGGCTGATTTTTGGTATTCGAGAGTGATAAGTTACTTATCAAATTATGTTTTGTTCCTCTCCGCTGATTTATACAGAAATTATGGGCCTTAATGTGATAGCTGACGAGGATCATGATTGTGATAGCTGACGAAGATCATGATTGTGATAGCTGACGAGGATCATGATTGTGATAGCATGAGGATCATGATTGTGATAGCTTAGGAGTATCATGATTGTTATAGCTTATGATCACGATTGTGATAGCTAATGAAGATCATGATTGTGATAGCTAATGAGGATCATGATTGTGATAGCTTAGGAGTATCATGATTGTGATAACTTATGATCATGATTGTGATAGCTGACGAGGATCATGCTTGTGATAGCTAATAAGGATCATGATTGTGATAGCTTAGGAGTATCATGATTGTGATAGCTAATACTCATGATTGTGATAGCATGATGATCATGATTGTGATAGCTTATGATCATGATTGTGATAGCTAATGATGATCATGATTGTGATAGCTTATGATCATGATTGTGATAGCTAATGATGATCATGATTGTGATAGCTTTTGATCATGATTGTGATAGCTAATGAGGATCATGATTGTGATAGCTTATGATCATGTTTGTGATATCATGCGGATCTTGATTGTGATACTAGTAGCTTATGAGGATCATAATTGTGATAGCTTATGAGGATCATGATAATGATACATGGAGCTTAGGAGTATTAACAATTACTATTAATGCATTTTTAGTTTAGTTTAAGAAGCTGACAAACATGACAACACAGGAACAAGAAAACTTCTACCGCCATTCAACAGTAATTGTAGATGAAACCAAAGATTCATTCCTAAATCTGCTGGATTTTTACCTGTCAAATCAAGGCATAACACTACAGAGGTTCATCGAGATAAATGGACATTACATCTATCACCTGTGTTTTAATCGTTATCCTTGTTGTCAGTGTCCACCTGGAACTCGGGCTGAAAACAGAGACAATAGAGTCCTACATCCACCACAAATGGAGATATTTTTTGACAAAACTGGTCACAAGTTACCAGTACATAACTCTAGCAGTAAATCAGCTCCTCACTGCTGTTGTCCTGTCAATCCTAACCTCCAGTTACAGGACCTTGACTTTACCCTGGCAAGACTTCTTCTGGTTAACTTTACAACGCTTGTGCCACAAGGATCTTCAGCGAGGATTGCTCTTGATGACCTTGTTAATTCTAGGAACCACTCATTTGCTCATGCTAAACAAGGAAAAATCTCAGACAGTGAATACCATAAGTCCATGGGAGATGTAGAGAGGTCTTTACTAGTCTTAGCAAAGGTTTATGGCAAGGAAGCTGAAACCAAACAAAGGCTGAGAGATATTGCTAAACAACCCCTAAATATCTCACTATGTCTACAGCTCCAAAGTACACTTCTTCAACAATGTCAGTTAGACGAGGTAAGATTTATTGCCCATAAATGACATTTTATTTTTTTGCCCTGTAACTTACAGGCTATAACAAACAGCTAGAGCAAAACTGTAAGTTGTACAAATTGCTTACAATATTAATAAAGGTTATTACAAAATAACGAACACCAAGGAAACTGCCAAAAAAGGCAATCCACAAACATTTTAATATTTATGGAAATATGGGATTAACATGTATTTAAATTATACTAAGTGAATGCAACCTTTTTTGTTCTGGTCTTCAAATGCCACTGTATCTGTGATAATTTAAAGTGCTTAAAAGAAAGGTATACAAATGCAACTTTCATCCATTGTTCCTCTACACTTCTCCCTTTTAGCCTCAGAAAGATAAGTGAAATCTTCATATAATTCTACTTTCTGCCTTTGAACTGCATTATGTACGGCATAGGGTTTTCATAACATATTAAAATGCTTAATTGCCCATTATTTTGCCACGTTAGTCATTGAATTTGATAAGTGTTTATTGCTTTTTATAAGCCAGTCGAAGACAGGTCATATTTGAACACCCATGGCGGGCTGACGAGCAGCGTCCACAGCAATGTCCATTCTCCAACTTAAACAAATGTTGTCCATCTTCATGATCCATGGGGAAAATGTTTATGGGCATAATATCTTGGCCAAGTTTGATAACCAGCAAAATCACTTAAGCGACTTCAGAGTTATGGCCCATATTTATACAAAAATTGGCGAACTCGCCTTGTCCACTAACACAAACAGTTGTTGTCCGTTTTCATGACACTTGGGGATAATGTTTATGCGCATAATATCTCAGCCAAGTTTGATAACCAGCCAAATTAAGCAATTTCAGAGTTATGGCTCTTTATTTATTCAAAAAATGGCAAATTCGCCTTGTCTGCCCGCTAACTCAAACATTTGAATTATTATCTGATCTTCATGAATTTCGGGGAAAATGGTTATCGGCTAATCTGCAAGCGAATAGATAAAACTATAGAATTTAATTCATTTTCGAAATTATAGGGCAGTAAATTTAGACAACGATCTATGAATTAATCAGTGATATTCCTGTCACCACAGAAATGTGACTACTGAGCTGGTGATAGCGGTGGAACTAACAGTCCATCAGCATTTACATTGACCCAGTAGTTGCAAATGAAATGTTATCAAAGATATCAAGTTGTTACGCTAGATGCCTAAAACGGACATCACAGAGCTACAACGAACAAATTAGTAAACATTATTACCTTACTATAATCCATTTATGAATTTGCTGACAAAATAAATTACCAACTAATCTGAAATATGTAAGGCTTGATTTGTCTTTAATAACCCCATTATTGTATTCATCGTTAAAGAAAACAAGTTATATTTTCAGACAATAAGGAGACTTTTAGCAGAGAAATCATTACCAGGTATGTAATTACTTGCACTTTAAATTTAACACTCAAGCTTGATACATGTACATTATGTTTCAGTCTATATTTTAGTCTGGCCTGTGACCGATGTTCCTGAAGGTGAGACATATATACAGGTTTCCAGCGGTGGTGTTAACACTTGACACTATTAAGTAGTGCAACTTTGTAAGCTTAAGCTAAACTTGCCCCAATTTTGAAATGTTTGATGCAATGGTAGCTTATAATGACCACCTGTGAGTCACCTGTCTCCTGACCTTGACCTTTTTTTGTCCAGTTTCTAGGTAATCATACATGGTTTGATGACAGTACTTTGTATATGGGTTGCTAATGAATAGTACATGACAGTCTGACACATGAACTTGACCACAATTTCAATGTCCAGTGATCATGTCAGTGTTTTTGGATTGGGTAAGTTTCTCTGTATCCATGCCTAGTATCTGACAGTATAGTATGTGTCACCTGACCTTGGCCTCAACTTCACGGTCCAGTGACTAAGTTAACATTTTTTGTTTACCTGACTCGAAAGCTATTATCATCAATTTGCATCACTCCTTCAGTGTCGTCTGTAAATGTTTTACATTATAATCTTTTTCTCTGATACCACTTGGCCAATTGGAACCAATCTTTGCCAGAATGTTCATTGGATGGACCTTTACAGTTTGTGTTTTTTATTCTGATTGGAGAACTAACATGGCCTCCACAGTGGGACTTACATAGGACCCTATGGGTAAATTTTTTTTAAAACTACTTCTTCTCAGAAACTGGTTAACCAATTCAAACAAACTTACTACAAATATTGTTTTGATGGTCCTCTATAAAGCTTATGTTTTTTATGCCAATCGGAAATTAAAAAATGACCACCACCGCATGACAGAGTTTCAATTAGGACCCTATGGGAAAAAGTTTCAAAAGGCCTCTTCTCTAAAACCAGTGAAACAAAGGAATCACAACTTATCACAAGTATTCATTGGATAGTAAAGTTTACGTTTTTTATGCCAATCAGAGATTCAAAATGGCTGCCACTGCAGGACTTGTTTTAACATTGAATCCTATGGTAGAAATTCTTATAAGGCATCTTATCTGAAACCAGTTAACCAATAAAGTATAAAGTATAACCTATAAAGTTCATGTTTTTTGCCAATCGGATATTCAAAATGGCCACCACCTGAGAACTAAGTTTAACCCGGTATGGGAAATAAGTTTAAGAAGGCTTCTTCACTGAAACTGCTAACTTATTCAAACAAAAATTATCACCATTATTTATCGGATTTTCTATAAGATTTATGTTTTTATGCCAATTGGCAAGACATGACAGTCTGCATAAGAATAGGGTAAGAAATACCAGTTAGGCAAATCTAGAAACATTTTAAATGTTTTCATCACCAATATACATGTTTTCATCACCAATATACATTTATGTCATTGGTCAAATTTATCATGTATTATAATTTTTACAAAAGTTGAATGCCATAAGTTGGTGTGTATATTATATAGCCTTTATTTTTTCCTCTCTTGATATATGCTGTTGCAGAGTTAATCATACCTTTATTGTTTGTAGAATATCTGAGCAAAGATCTAGAGGATATCAGAGTAGTTGAAGGCTGTGATGCCAAACTGGAACTGTGGACCAGAGAGAGCGGTGTTAATGTAGAATGGTTTAAAGGTGACATCAGAATAGAAGAGTCAAACAAGTTTATTTTTAAGTCTTCATGTTTGATGCACAGTCTGATTGTGACCAATGCTGACCTAACTGATCGAGGAATTTATCGTGCAAAAGTTTTTGATTCTGAACGAACTGCTAAGATCGATATCGAGGGTAAATAGTATTCATTTATTTAAATGCAATAATTTTGCATTTGCAATCATCATTGTTCTGAAATTTTTATGTAAACTGTAAAGGTTAAACAATTTGGCTGTCAATAATTATATAGTATTCATTATTTATTATTTATTTATTATATAGTGTTAATCATTATTTCAGTTGAGATAAGGGTTTTAATATTTAGACCAACTCTTTACAATGAAAATGCACAACAGGAAGCACTTGCATTACTAGCGCAAATACACATCCAAAACTGACAACAATGTCTTTCTTTATGAATTTTATTTCATTTTAAGTGTCAGTGGCTGATTTCATCCCTGATATAGATATCCGTTTGATTCAGTTTCTGAGGTGTAGAGTTAGATCAATTGACATGGACTCATTGTCTCACTGATCTGAGATCTGATCCATGTGATTCAATTTCTGTCTGTACAGGTAGATCTTGTTGACATTACCTGATTGTCTCTATGATCTAGATATCTGATCCATGTGATTCAATTTCTGAAATGTACAGTTAAATCTTGTTGACAGTGACTGATTTTCTCCCTTATTTTGATATCTTATCTCTGTGATATAGTATATGGGCTTTACAGTTAGATCTTGTTGACAGTGACAGATTTTCTCTCTTTTTATCCCTGTGATTCAGTTTATGGCTGTACAGTTATATCTTGTTGACAGTGACTGATTGTCTCCCTGATCTAGATATCTGATCCCTGTGATTCGATTTCTGAACTGTACAGTTAGATCTTGTTGACAGTGACTGATTGTCTCGCTAATTTAGACACCTTATCCCCATGATATAGTATCTGGGCTGTTCATTTAGATCTTGTTGACAGTGACTGATTTTCTCCCTGATCTAGATATCTGATCCATGTGATTCAATTTCTGAGCTGTACAGTCATATCTAGGCCGAATTTTGCTGCAGTTATAATGCGGTTAATTTGGTGATTTGTCAGATTAACGGAAGAATGTAGTCCTATTGTTCGTTATGTAGCAAATAAAAAATTCTACCTTCGGTCTATTTATACAAAATTCGAACATAATATTCATCTTCTTTACGCTATAAGCTTTAGACATTGCGAAAATAACGGGAAACGCTCTGTCTTTGAAGATGCATGTGGAAAATGCTATGTTGATCTTTTTTCCGTATATGGATAATGTGACCTAATTTTAGTATAATCGTGCTAATTTGCATACTGTAACAACCAATCCGTAGTAAAAAATCATGTCATTTACATATACTTTCCCCAAGATGCAACACACCAATTCTTTAAGATTTTCTACTAAATTTGTTATTTTTTTAATTAGCACAGCTCTTTTACCTTAAGTGCAACTTGACCGACATCATATATATCCAGAATCGTACGTCACAGGCCTATGTTCTCTCAAAATTTCATGACTTCTTTAAAACCTTCCAAGAGAAAACCAGCTTCCGGGGTAAACCCCACTCTAAAAATAGCACTTTCTTTTCAGAAAATCTTGGTATATATATCATGTAGTGAATGTGACATAAAACATACTAAACACCATTAGAACAGAGCAAGTTAGGACTCAAAAATTCTCCAATATATTCACCTTTCAGAAAAACTTTTATTCATTAAAATCCAGTTAGTAGTTTTTAATATATACTAAGATAAACAGGACAATTTTGTTTGTAGGTACTATTTTTTTATATGTTCTAAATTTGATTGGTCCACTTTAGTGTGTTGACACCTAAAGAGCATGTATTTGTCCATCAAATTGTACCAAATTTTGCCTATTTGTAGCCTAAATATATCTGACCAACACCCTAAAATTTGTTTGCATTCTATAAAACAGTTTTGGAGAATCACGGAAAAAGATTTAATGACTGCGCACATACTTAATCAGCACAAACTGTGTTTGCAGATCAAGTAATGCATTATTTACAATATATTCAATTTCCTAACTTTAGATGTAAATTTCAATATATATCACACATTAACACTATAGTATAACATACCGAATACTAATAAAAACATACATTATATTTATATCTCACAAATAAAAAATATGAAGTTTCAGGTTGGGGGACCAGCCCCCCTTTTTTAGAGGGCATATTAGATCTCTTATAAACTTTTAATATCTATAACATTCCTACTAAACCATTTCATATTTCTTGTTGCTCAACAAGATTTGCACCTCAACAAACAATAAAATTCCAAAAAGAACAATTTTAACAATACTCTGTCCTATAGCATTAACTGCCCAATTCCGCATCTAAAAAATAAAAAAAATAGGCACCCTATTAAATATTTGTGGCAACAAAGATGTCTTTGCGACCTAATATTTAGACTGCCTGCCTTACCTGCTACTGAGAAACACTGAAACAATATATTGTTTTAACTCCAAATACACTGTTCTAGGCAGAGAATACAGTTTTTATTGAAAAAAATCTAAAATGTTACATAATATCATTTTTAGCCTGAAATTTGACACTAGCATGGTTTTCACCCAAATATGCATTTAAAATGAGTTAATGGGTTATAATCTTTCATTCTAAAACATTTTCAGGCAAAGGGAGACAATATCAAAAAATGGTGCTTTGTATTAAAGGGGAAAAAACACTAATCCAATTCTTTAAGATTTTCTGCTAAATTTGTATTTTTTAAATCAGCACAGCTCTTTTACCTGAAGTGCAACTTGACCGACATCATATATACTTCTTTTGGACATCAAAGTGCCGGGAGTGATTCACTCCAGCTCTGCTACATTACGAGTGATGAGACAAAATTTGTACCCACGCCAAAAAAAACCCCGATGCTACGATTATTCGTTCTAAGTCATACCTTGTTGACATGCCTGCTTGTCTCTCTGATCTAGATATCTGATCTCTGTGATTTCAATTTCTGAACTGTACAGTTAGATCTTGTTGGCATTAACTAATTGTCTCCTTTTTTAGATACTTTTTTCCCGTGATATAGTATATGAGCTGTACGGTTAGATCTTGTTGACAGTGACTGATTCTCCCCTTATCTAGATATCTTATCCCTGTGATTCAGTTTCTGAGCTGTATAGTCATATCTTGTTGACATTGCCTGATTATCTCTCTAATCTAGATGTCTGATCTCTGTGATTGTATTTCTGGGCTGTACAGTTAGATCTTTTTGACAGTGACTGATTTGTCTACCTGATTCAGACATCTGATCCCTGGGATTCAGTTTCTGGGCTGTACATGTCATTTTCACAGTATATGTGCTAATTGTGTTGCACTTGGGTAAAAATATAAATATTCAGATAGCCCATTGTTGATAAATTTTTTTGGAAAGTAGATTACCTGAGGAAAAAAGGCCAATTTATTTCTTTATAAGCACCACTGTGAAAAAAGTTATGATAAGCCCAATTTTATGTAGAATCCTGTGTTGCGGACACTACATTACACATGTTTTGTCTCAAAACCTAAGGAAAAGGTATGAAGTAATCCTAAATTTATTCATGGTTTCAATTATTCATAGGGGCCTCGGTGGCCGAGTGGTTAAAGTAGCTCGCCTGCTATTGATCACGTGGTCTGTCAACACTGAGAATGCAGGCAGGGTGTACTCGACTCCAATCTTAATTGACAAGAATTGCCAGTTTTCCTACCCCAGGTCGTGAGTTTTCTCCGGGTACTCTGGCTTCCTCCCCTAATAAATACTGGACGCCATGATGTAGCTGAAAAATTGCGAAAAGTAGGTTAAACACCATTCAAACAAACAAACAAACAATTATTCATATGTATATACTGAAAAAACAACACCATTTATTTTTCTTTTTTGCAGAAATATATTTTTCTATACAGATACATGTACCTTATTACCTTTTTTGGTATTTTTGTTACCATCTTTCGGTTTTTCTATCTGTACAATTACATGTATGTAACTCAGGAATGAAATTTCTTTCATTGCAGACCAATGAATTTTAAAATCCTTATCTCTCTAAATTCAATCTTCATTTTTGGTTCATCAATAGATATACTGGAAAAAGATCTTTTAAATAATGGAAATTTAAAAGTGAAACAGCATAACATAAGAAATACCCAATTTTTTCAGGACATCAACATGATTTTTTTTCACTAGAACCTCATTGTATTTTTTGTGTGTGACTTGTTTGGTATACCATTTGGGCATTATTTGATCATAATTGACATAGGTTAGGGTATAAATCTTGTTGACCTAGATTGATTGTCTCCCTGATCTAGATATCTGATCCCTGTGATTCAATTTTTGGGCTGCACAGTTAAATCCTTTTTACGTTGACTAATTCCCTGATCGAGATATCTTATCCCTGTGATTCAGTATTAGAGCTGTATATTTAGATTTTGTAGACATTGACTGATTGTCTCCATTATCAAGATATTTTATCCCTGTGTTTCAGTTTCTGGGCTGTACATTTAGATCTTGTTCACATTGAATGCTTGTTTCTCTGATCTAGATATCTGATCCCTGTGATTCAATTTCTGGGCTGTACAGTTAGATCTTGAGCATTAAAGGGCAGAACTTTGCCATCATAACCATATGTCATGCATCTCTTACCAGCAACGCCTCCTACCACACTGCTTTTCAGTTTTTCGGCCATTCAGTTGACATTTCTATAGTGTCTAATTATTTAATTTATTTGCATTCATAACATTTTAGCTCACCTGGAACGAAGGTTCATGTAAGCTTTTGCCATCACTTGTCGTCTGTTGTAAACTTTTTCAAAACTCTCCTTTCTAATCACTGGGCCAAGTTTCTTCATACTATATGTATATCGCAATATTGCCTGTGTCAGTATATGCTGTTAATAAGTTCACATCATTCTTTAATTATAGCACTTGTCTCTAAACAAATAAATAAACAAAACTTGATTCCTAAGTTGAATTTTTTTTATTATAGGGGATAAGGGTATACTGTTGTTGGTCTGTATGTGCGTTAGTGTGTCTGTTATAGAGCAGGTTATCGTCAGGGAGCATTATTGCACAGTAATAGTTGTTAAAATCTGTTAAGGGTAAACGATATTCAAGATGAAACCTAACACCACTAATACCAAAATACTGAATTCCAATCTTAGTGAGAGATTACAGTTTCTAGAAAGCCTCTTGTATCATTGTCATTACCTGTGAAGCATGGATGTCAGATGGATCACTACATAGTTGTGTTTGATAACTTATATTATTTACAGAATACTTTACAAAGAACCTCCATAGTCTGAAATGCATTGAGGGAGAGACCGCAGAATTCACATGCGAAGTTAAAGACGACAGCTTACCTGCTTGTTGGAACAAAAATGGAATCATCTTGAAAAATGGTGGAAAGTATGAAATTTTACAAGCAGGAAAAATTCACAGACTATCCATTAAGAATTGTGATCAACATGATACAGCAAATTATACAGTCATTATAAACAACAGATTCCGAGAAACATCTCTTGTTGTGATAGGTAAATGTACATGATATTGAGAATTATACAGTCAGTATAAACAACAGAGTCAGGGCAACATCTCTTGTTGTTATAGAAAAAAATATACTTGATATTGAGAATTATACAGTCAGTATAAACAACGGAGTCAAGGCAACATCTCTTGTTGAAAAGAGAAAACTGTTACCTCAAACTGATCAATCAACACATTAAGGTCTACAATAGTCTGAAGTTGTGTAATGGCTTCTTGTAGGAGTTATTGCCTTTTAATGAAATATAACATGAAAACCATAAGAGCTAGATTGAAATAGTAAATTGCTTATATGATCAGCAAGACAATGGGTTACAATACAATTTATTGGTCCAAAATTGTCGGACCACGCCTTTTAGGAGTTGTTTTATGTAAATGACAATTTTGCATTAAATTTATCGTTTTTTTCATGTAACTTAAAGCTAGAATGAAACTATATGGCAAAAATGATCAGCAATACAAGTCTTAAAATTCACTTTATTGGTCTGAAATTGTCTGATGACTCTTTATAGGAGTTATAGCCCTTTAATACAATTTTTTGTGAAATTTGTAGTTTTCGTCTTGTAACTTAAATGCCATAACAACTAGAGCGAAATTGTAAATTGCACAAATGAGCAGCAAAGAAAATCATTGCTTAGTCCAAAATTGTCTGATTACTCCTTATAGGAGTTATTGCCCTTTAATGACCAATTTGTACAAAATAATCAATTTTTCTGTTATAAATTAAATTTTGTGTACAACACCTATAATGAAACAGTAAATTACTAAATTAACCTAAAGGACAAGGCCTACAAATCAATTAATTTTCAGTAATTGTCTGAAATTTCACAAGCAGAAAAAATTCATTAAATTTAAGGAAATCCATTAAAAACATCAATGTGTTTTTGCTTTTGCGTTTTTTTTTATATTAAGATGAGCTAAATTGTATGTATTATTGCTTATAAATTGAAACAATTAGAAACCGATAATAGAAAATAAACAGCAGAATACAGCGAAAACTTTTCTTTGTATTGGAGTATACATTTCTTAGTCGCACAAATAGTGAACGTATATTTCGTAATGCAATTTGTCCTATAAAGACTTGATATGAAAACTGTAATTTTTACGTATTCCAGAACATAGATGCTTATACGTATCGGAACATAAGGTGAAAGTTAGCGTAACGTTTACAATACACGGGCACGCAATTTCAAACGGAAATGCAAATCCTTTAAAACATTTGATTTTCCGATGGTATTCGACGGAAAGAACATGACTTACGCATTTTGAAAACGTCAGTGGACGCAGATATTCATTTTGTCAACTTAATGTCTCAAACTTCTAAGTAATTATAACTAAACTAGTTTCAATTAAAAGCTTGTTATTTTACACTAATAAAATCGTAAAAATTAAAACATTTACACCAACTATACCAAAAAAGAAACTAAAAATAAAGAAATTTTTAAGAATGCGCAACAAATAACGTTAAATTGTATAACAATAAACATAATTTGAATAACACAAACTTACCATTAAACCCGCGGATTTTTTTAAGTACAAATTATACGATCCGTTTGTTATTCCTTTCATTTGTTAAAGGTCAACAAACAGTATAGCTGATACGTATTGAAAGTACGCTCATGCAGTGATTTTTCTCATTATTTCAGTTACCGACCGATCTTGAAACGGGAAAAATAATCTTGTAATTTTTATGATACAATCACACTAACTTATAAAACACGTAATTTTAGTAAAATTGGCAATAAACGCTTTTTCTTATTCAAAGTTGATAGAAAATGAATTCACGTTCGAGCATTGTTATTTTTTTTGATTTTCACACAAATTCATTTGGACAAGAATTAATTTTAAAAATAAAATAGACATAGATTTATAAACATATATATACAGTGCATATATAAGAATAACTGATGATCGTTATCAACAACAATGCCTGAGGGCTTAAAATCGACCCAGGGATTCCAATCAACAAAAACCTTAATCTCTGCGGGTGAACCTTAATCTCCGAGGGAAAACCTTAATTTCCCGGTGACACCCTTAATTTTAAAAACGAACACCGACTTTAAACAGATTTCCTTAAAAAATTAAGGTTTTCCCCGAGAGATTAAGGCTTTTTTGTTTGGGGGGGGATTCAGGTTTTGGTGTTTGTAGTGATAATTTAACATGACAGTTCCATTATTTTTTGGGAGCAGTGTCAATATAATTACAATCGGTCTATTGCACCCCAAAATGTATATAAAGTTAAAGCGAGGCTGTGGAGTGGATGGTATTGTGTATTTTAATGTGTTCTCACTATCTTAAAAAAATTACGAATCACATACAAATGACCTAATGTATACGATATAAATTTAGTAATTTTTAAGTACCCATCTATGACTTTTCTTCTGTCCAGCAACAATTTTAACAGGTAACAATGGTAAACATTAAAAAATATCATTCATCGATGAGGATGATATTGCAGCCGTATTGATAAATAAGGACGCAAAAGAACCTCATACAGCCAGCAATTGAGGGTGTTATACTTAAGAAATAATTCATGGCTGCCCCAAATATCATGAATATAATGCCTACCCATATTTAAATAATCCATAATATTGGGACAGCTATGAATTATTTCGATTCCGATATGAAAATATAGAAATTTTTACATTTCACGCTTACAACGGTAAAGGTTTATTTTGGCTGTTCCAATTTCTGAGATCCTCCATTGTTACAAAATAACCTTTTGTCTCGTGTAAAACGGTAAAAAAAGAGAAGAAATATAAATTAAAAACAAACTAACATATTTATTAGCATTTACAATATAATTTAATAATTCTATTCATGCTGTAATTTATTTATATTAAGTGCTTTGATTGGATAAAAACACTTAAATGGCGTCTTCTCAGATAATTTATATATCGATATTTCCTCTGAGCGGACTACTTTCAGTATCCAATGTAAACAAGATGGCTTCCTCCTAGCGTATCGTCAAGGAGAGGGGGACAATGTTTTCTCTGCCCCAATGATTTCCAATTAAATCGATTGAGATTTCAAATAAAATATAATATAAATACAATTTAGTGTTTCATTTTGTTTTTTTTCCTAACAATATTATACAGAACCGCGATTCCTTTGGTACTATGTTTTGCATAACACTACGCTTTCCGGCCTAGGTACGTTTTGAGGTCTAGATGGGTTTCTGTAACTGTTTTTGCTGTTTTAAAAATCGTAATGATTATTTCACAGAATTATAAGGATTAAACATTGTGTTTTAGGAAATTATCAATGTGTAAACTCCGGGGACTCCCTCACAAACTTGACTTTATTTAGTTTGTGAGTGAGTCGCCGGAGTTTACACATTGATAATTTCCTAAAACCCAGTGTTTAATCCTATAATAATCAGATCAAAGAACGACAAAACATATATACTTCATTACATCAGTCCGTGTCTGTGAGTGTGATGGTGTTGCTGTGTTTGCATGACAAATGAAAACTTACCGCATTTGGTCGATCTTATGCTCCTGCTGTTGATCCAAAATGGTACAAATTTCAATAAACAATTATTTTCCAGAGTTAGTCAACATTTTGAAATTCGGTTGTGCTTTCATTTTATAAGTAAATTCGTTTGTGGTGGAGGTGGGAAAAGTCTCGCACTTTGCATTGACTTCATTGTAAACAATGCAATGTCACTTGAAAACATAACGTAGCAAAAGTCAAGGAAGATTTGGGGTGTGATTTTTGAAATGGCTGGAACAGCCATATTTTATTGAATATTTAAATAGAGGTTTGTTTCCAAAGCGTTTGAACGACATTATATTAGAAAAGATCACCAAACTTTGAAAAGAATACCCCCTCGACTTCATCTCATGCTGTATTATTCGTTTGTGTGGTAATCTAGTATATCACCCTCAAGTGCAGACAGTGTGTGTATAATATCTAATAGTCATGTTCTTTTCAAACAAGTTTAGAGAAAACTTGTGTCATCACATTTTTGGTAGCTTCAAAATTGCTGACAGGGCATATATCTCAATTCAAACAACCACACATTGCAGAACAATCACTTATAGCATATTTAGGGTTAATTTTAAATTGATTTGTATCATTAAGATCTGTTTTAATATCATCGTCCCTGTATAAACATGATGGGGAAGATATACCATTATTACAATGCATGTAGTGGTTTGCTTGGCTTATGTGTATGAGTTTCTCCTCATGCAAGTTGTGCCTGATCCATAGTCGTAATTGAAATTGATTGTTTGTTTTTTCATTGTCTATTTCCGTTTCTTCCATTATAAAAAAAAACATGAAATAGCTGAAAAGTAATAGTTGGATCCATCTACAAATCATTCTGGTTTTATCAGATACCAAAGCTAAAAAATCAGTCCTGATCTTCTAGCCATTCTCATCATTTTGCCAGGTAAGGTGTCAACTCTATTGACCATGATATCTTAGTCATTACTATAATTAGCAGGTTAAACTACAAAATGTGTTTAATTTTTTTCTACAAAGTCATAGTTTACTGTGTATATATAATTTTGTTAACTTTATATTTACAGCTCTTAATGTTTGCATAAATTAACATTTTTATGTGTAAACTGCTGTACTGAAACAGTAACGCTGATGAAAAACTTATCATGTTCTGTTATAGAATATTTTACAAAGAGTCTAGAAAGAAATATTAAATGTATCGAGGGGGACAAGGTAGATCTATGTTGTGAAGTCCTGGATGATGATGTTACAGCCGAATGGGTTAAAGAAGGAGTTGTTCTTCAGAATTGTGATCAGTATGAAATAAAAGTACTCTGCAAAATCCATACGTTATCAATTGTACAGGCTGAATTGCAGGATGCTGGAGATTACACGGTTGAAATAAACAGTAGACTGAGAGCAACAACACTACACATTAAAGGTTTGATTGTCAAATATTTTTTCTTGGTAATTCAACCTATTGTACTAGTTGTATTGACTTATTGATACTGGCTTCATGGTGTAGTTGGTAGCTTTCTCACCTGGTATGCACCATTGTGTGGGTTGGGTCTTTGGTAATCAGGTAATCGCAAAGCCTGCGCAAAGACTGGTTATCTTACTGTGAACAAATTTCTTCAAATGCTGCATGCATGTTTTATTGTGGACTTACTGGCATTAAAAAAAATCATGCATAACTGTACATACCACAGACTGTATTTTCTGTTGTGATTAAGTTAAAACATACACTCACTTACTTTTGGACATAACACTTTCCAGTTCTTCACTATTATTATTATGTAGATTACAAGCATATTATTTTTGGCCAGATTTCACGGAGTGAAAATCCGGGTTATAAAATGATGAATGTCGGGCGGGCGGGGAAAAAATTTTCGTAACAGTTTTCTCAGCAACTACTAATCACAGCCTCTTGATATATGGTATGTAGCATCAGCACGGGGTCCCATACCGTAGGATTTTATTTCGGGTCTGTCGCTCACCTACATCCTGTAAACCGACTTAGTTAATTTTTAACGAAATCCGACCATTTCTGTCTTTGATCGATTTTTTTTTATCGTAGATAACAATATGATAGAAATATTGTTAATAACAACGTCAACACTGAACTCAATAACACGTTTTAGTAACACAGGAAAATGACAAAGTATTATTCATATTTCCTCTCCAGAATATTTCACTAAGTCATTGGCTACTAGAACATCTATAGAGGGTGAAAATGTACACTTTGAATGTGAAGTGCTTGAAGATACTCAAGCAGCACTGTGGTTCAAGGATGGCACTGAAGTGAGCACATCAGACAGATATCAAGTGGAGAAACATGGGAAACTTCACAGACTTCTTGTAAACAATACAACACTTGATGATCAAGGAGAATACTCTGTTAAGATAAAACACTGTGTTAGAAGTTCCAAACTTATTGTTCAAGGTAATGCAGTAGACAGTGTGTGATTGGTCTGCAGATATTTTAACAATCACTTTTTAGTAATTAAAATATTCCAGGGATTCTATACTAGTTCTTCGGGTTGCTCTTTATTAATTTGAGTTTCTAGTGCTGATTCTAAGCTAAATATAGCTGTCATCTAAGAACATATTTTTATTGAAAAACCCTAATTGGAAATACTAATAACAGCTAGCTACTCCGGAACCCAACAATCATTAATGTTAAAATATGGTCTCTTCCAATTGTCAGCCTCTACCCAGAAATGTCTGACACATTGAATCTTATTATTCTAGTAGTATTCAAAAATGATTTCATATTGTCCCTTATAATCCTGATCCTCACCCCGAAGGTGAGAGCCACCTTGTCTGTCAGTCTGTTCTTCAATCATAGTAGTATCTCTAAAAACTGTTGACTTTTAACTTAAAACCAGCTGGATGGATAGTGTTGTCAGTAGCATATCTCCAAATACGTTTGACCTATTGACTTCAAACCTGGAGCGTGGATAGATTGTGATGAGTAGTGCACAGGAACCATAACTCTTTAAATGTTCAGTTATCTCTTTTTTTCTTGTCGTCAAAATAGCTTAAAACCTGCTGGATGGTACATGTATATAGGTTATTTTGTTTCTGTGTATTTTTTCTTAAAATTTATTGTTTATTTTTTGTTGGTTTGAATGGTGTTTAACATCACTTTCAGCATTTTCTCAGCTATATCATGGTGTCTAGTTTTAATTGGGGGAGGAAGCCGGAGTAATCCCCCCGACCTTCGGTAGGAAAACTGCCAATCAATGTCAATTAAGGTTGGAGTCGAGTGCACAGTGCCCGCAGTGAGACTCGAACTTGCAACCTCAGTGTTGACAGACCACGTGATCAATATTAGATGGTAGTGTACAAGGCAATGTTGCTATGTGCTAGAGTAATAAAAAATGCGTATTAATTTTTATCAATAATGAATCATGGCTTGTTTGTAACTAGGCCACTGCTCTTGGTGGTTCATTTTGGGAACTATTGCTGATACCTATTTCTTAAGGTTAAAACCATTACAATTTTCTTATAGTTACAGACACAAATGAAAAAATCTTACACATTTCATTATATTATTTCAGAACTACCTCAAGCTATTCGTCAGTTAAGCGATAAAGACAAAGACCTTTATTTAGAAATCATCAAATCTGGTACAGAAACAAGATTTTACATTAGAATTGTGATTATTGGAGAAAATGGGGTTGGTAAAACATGTTTATTGCGACGAATGCTTGGAAAATCCATTGAAGATGTGGAAAGTACTGATGGGATAGATGTACACATGTGCAAAATCAGGCAACATGACGGACAGTGGGTTGTTGATGAAGGTACATGTTAATATCATGTTGAATGAAATATTGGATGAAATTAAATTTTTTTACTTGTACTGAAGAAGCTTCACTGTTTTCTCAGCATACCTTAAAACACAAAGAAATACCTTGAAATGGTTTGGATGTGCATTGTTTTTAAGATATAATATAGAAGTCCATAATTATTGTGTATACATTCTGGTATACTTGTGTCGCTGCATTTACTGAAAAAAAAGATATCATTGTCATTTATAAAACAAGCAGATGTCAAATTAAATACAAAGGTTCATGCCAGAAACAGTTCAACAGATGTTCTGATCCAGGTGTTGAAATGCATCATGAATTGGCTGCCAATAGCAATGACTGTTATTGATTGTGAAACTGCTAAAGCCTGGAGTAATTTCTGCAAATCAAATCAAATCAAATAAGCTTATTTATAGTCGATTATGCATTAACATTATACAATAACATAAGCTCTAGTGAGCTTTTTATCGACTTAAAACATGACATAGACAAAGACATGCATATGGCATTGCATAAAAAGTTACTACATATTAAAAGGAATCACATGCATCAAAAGAGAAAGTAAAACATGACATAGATAAAGACATACATATGACATTACATAAAAGCACTACATTTTAAAAGGAAGCACATGGATCAAAAGAGATAAGGAGAAAGTAAAATTTAAGCAGACATTTATAAAGCTGAGCATTTTAAGGCATAAATAGTTAAAACAATCACATACCAATCACACTCTGTCAAGTACTAGCATAACGCAAAGATACATAAAAGCAAAGCAAGATAAAATAAGCAAATAAAAAGCATAAGCAAGGCACTAATCTAGTACAGCACATGCTAAATACAAGCATTACAGTGGCATGTGCTACCATTCCAATTGTTTAGTCATTTTGAAAACTGATTTTTATTATTCACTGATAGTATGTGGTTTGGTAGCTCATTCCACAGTTTAGCTGAAAAATAACGGAAAGATTTTAATCCATACCTTGTTGTTTTTACTGATGGAACTTCATCTGTATTTACATATCTAAAAGAGTAACTATCTCTGTGTATAATTTTAAAAGTTTCCATGGCAATGGTTCTCATTCTTCTTATTTTAAGTGATGGTAACTTGGATTTTTCTAATTCAAACCTTTTAACATAATCGTTGTTAATGCCATTATGCTTGTATTTTCTCCATTTTTGTGTATTTCTTTCACTACAAAAGTGCCATGTCACAGGGCAGTAATTAAAATTTAAATGTATAAAAGAGTAGTAAATTGTAAGTCCTCCAAGCTTATTTTAAAATATTCCAACTCTTTTTAAAACATTTAGTTGTCTAGCTGCCTTTTTACAGATCTCGGATATATGTCTTTCGAAATTTAACTGATAACCTATTGTTATTCCTAATAATTTGACATGTTCCTCACACTTTATCTTATTGCCCTTTAGATCAAAACATATATTTTCTTTAAAAGTTTTCTTTCCTATTTCTAAAGCTTGAAACTTGTCTGGATTCACCTGCATTAAATTATTTTCAAACCAATCCAGCATTTTTAGACTATCAGTCTCTAATTTTGAAATAACATTATTTAAATCATTGTCAGCATAAGATAACGTGTTATCATCAGCGTAATTATAAATTGTACTATAGTTTACAGAATAAAATATATCATTGATAAAAATGTTGAATACAATTGGACCCAGAATTGATCCTTGCGGAACACCTTTATACAATGTTTCAAATGCAAATATTTTTTACTTTAACACATTGTTTCCTGCCAGATAAATAACTGTTAAGTAACTCGATAGATTGTTCTGATAGTCCATAGCTTCTAGTTTCAAAAGAATCAAATCACGAGGGAGACAGTCAAACGCCTTGGATAAGTCCATTAAAATAGCAGCTTTATACTTATTTTCATCTAAAGCTTTTTTCCAATCTTCAATAATTTTTAGAAAGGCAGTTTGACATCCGAAACCTTTCCTAAAAGCTGATAATAATGGATGAAATGAAAGTTAAAAAATCAGTTAACTGATCAAAAATAGCTTTTTCAAAACATTTAGAAATGGTTGGCAACACACTTACAGGGGGATAGTTACCTTTTTCTAAAGTGTTATCCTTCTTAAAAAATCCTTCTTCGTACATGTGGATCTATTTTCTTTGATTGTACATATACTGGGATGACCTTCATTTATTACAATATCTTCATTTCCAATATTTTTGTCAACATTTATAAAAAATTTATTAAAAACTTCTGCTACTTCTAAAGGATTATTAATAATATTTTCATTTTCACTAAGTGCAATATAATTGTTTCTACAACTGTTTTTCTTTGATAGAAAAGGTTTTATTGTTGGCCAAAAATCTGTTGACTTTGGCCCCCAACACATCTTTCAAAACATAATTTTGAACAGATTTCTTTTTTACCTTGTTTACATAGTTTCTTTGTTTTCTATAATTTTCCCAGTTAATTTTAGACCTGTTTTTCAAAAATTTACTGTAAAACATTCTTTTCCTAAATATTTCTTGTCTTAAAGTTTTGTTCATAAACGGAGCTGAGGATTGTATTGTTTTTCTCTTTTTCAGTTGTATGTGTTTATTTATAACATCAAGATAAGATTTTTCAAAACGTTCATAATCAGTATTTATATATCTACTAAGTTTTTATTTACATTCACATACTCTGTTTGTTCAAGATCTTCAATAAATTTATAATGTTCAAAATTTCTAAAGCTTCTATACGTTATAAACTCTCTGTTTATTTTTTGGAACATTTTCTTTGATTTGGGTTGCCATCATATTGTGCACATCGCCGAGTCCACAATTAAAGTTCTATATATTTTGACATTGGTTTGGTTTGTTCGTTAGGATCACATCTATTGAAGTCGGTTTAAAATTTTTTGTGAAACATGTTTCTTTTTTACCAAATTGTTTAGATCTTATATATCACAAGTCGATTGTAATGGTGCTGATTTTCTTTGTCAAGCATATTGTAATTTAAATCACCAAGAACCAAGATATTTTTATGCTTTAGTGATACTTATCAAAAGTGTTTGTAGTCATCTATAAAACTGATTGTAATTCATAGATAGTGGCCGATATAGTCCGCAAACAAGCCACTTTTGTCGTTGCAATTTACCTCTGTAAAGATTGATTCAATTTCTGTACATTCTAGATTTGTTTTTCTACTACAAAAGCATACCTCCTCCACTGCATGTTCTGTCTGCCCTTCACATGTAGTAGTTATTGATTTCAAATCGTCCATTTGTAAATGAGGCGTCAAGTTTTGTCTTTGCTACGATCAGCATATCAATTATACATGACCCAATACTCCGTACTTTTCCAGTGACAGTCAAAATTTAACCACCCTTTTTCAATTGATTGTTTGTTAACTTGTTCCCGTCCTGAATATAGCTGAAATACTGCTCGCTGGTCGTAAAGCAAACATTCAATCAATTAAATCAATTATACATGCTGCAAGTAGGTCTTTTATTGAACAGAATTTATGCCTGAAGCTGTTGATCTTTAGGTACGAGCACATAAAAGTATCTGGATGTGATTTTCTCAATTTACTTAGTTTATCAAATATGTCATTGTTTATAACGGATGTAGTTTCTGGTGATAATGGGAGGTCATCAACTAGGATTGAGTTCGGGATATTACCTGCTGAAATAACTGATTCCATATCTTCGTTAATGAAACTGAAGAATGAGTCTATAAACTCTATTAATGTGCATATTTGGCAGTACCAGTCTTCTTCAAAATTTGATAGATAATTATATTCAGTTGTAGTCATGTCAACACATTTTATGAGGTGCCAGAGCATACAGTTACCGCACTGGATGCCCTTTTGATTCGATTTTACAGGTTTTTGACATTTACCGCAAGGATACTTTACTGGGCTTGGGTTTACGTGCACATCTCCGCAGACTAAAATTAATAAAATGAGTCTATATCTGTTTGGATATTTTATACGTCTTTATATAAGTACTGAATTTGATCTTTTTCGTTTGTTTACATCTATGTCCCCTCGGGGTCTGGCGATCAAATTTAAAACATACTCATTTCTCGTGATGGTTGTTGGTATCTTTATGTCATAATTTTCACTTATTATTGTTTTTGAGCTTGCTGGTGATAATTTCTGGTGTTGAAAATAACATTATCTTGCAATAATCGAGAATATTATGAGCATTGTTAAAGCTCCCTTCATACTCGTCGCCATCTTGACACCTGCAGTGAAGTCTACTTTAAATATGGCCATGTTGAAAATCAGATACTGTAGTTGGAAGCATTAATTGTACTTCAGATATAACTTTATATGATTTGGTATGTTATTACTTTACAGTTATCAATTTAAAAAGAGACATGATGACCAGAATAAAAATGGCAGTAAAGGAAAATGCAAAGAAACATAAAGCAGAAACACATGAGGCGTTACCAGTCAATTCAAAGACACACGAGGTTTTATCAGTAAATGCAACGACACACGAGGCTGCCAACTATAAACAGGACAATAATAGTCACAACAGGAACACTGGATCTTCTGAAGACAAGCAAAGTCAGTTAGGAACTAGTAAAGAGAACGGACAAACCAAGGTGAAGAGAAAATCTAGGGACAATAAAAGAGATAAAAATGAACCATCAGCTCCAGGAACATATGACAGCAGACAGAGAAATAGTGATGGATTTACTTTTCCAGAGGATGAGTTCCAGAGATCATTAGGTGAATCTAACCAGATACAAAAATTAGAAAGGAAAATTGAACCAAGATTAGAAAAAATCTTAACAGAGGCTATTTTAAATGAACTTTCCCAGTTTATAAATGATATTGAGAAATATGAAATGCGCAATGAAGTGTTGGTGGACTGTGGAATTTGGGATTTTGCTGGACAAAAGCATTATTATCCAACACATCCAATTTTTCTCAATCCAAATGCTGTACATCTATTGGTTGCTGATATAACGAAAGATATAAAACAGATAAACACTGAAGGTGGCTATGACAAGATTGGTGGTAATTACTTTTTATGTATCACGAACGAAAGGAAACATATTGTTTTTATATCATGCCAATGAGAGTTGGAGAGATGTAGATATTTGGTCTGTTGGTTCATTCGTTTGTTTGTCCGTACTAACATTGGGATAATGCAGGGCTGTGCCAAATGTTTCAGCCTTGAGTAAACTTAGAAAAAGGGGGTGTTTACCAGTATGTGCAAAGCGGGACATATTGTTGCACATACACATTTTCTTGTTACATGTATCTAATTTTGTTAAAGTTATTCTTGTCCTTCTCAGTGCATCTTATGCCTTAGATATTGTACATGTGGATGTCTCACCATGAGACGGAGTTTTGTGTAATGACCTTTATATGATCTTGACATTTGACATCAAGGTCAAACTTATGTTACATTTATATTGAAAGCTTGTCCAGCCTGTTTAGAGTACCTTTTTAAGCTCACCTGACCCGACGGGTCATGTGAGCTATTGGTATCACTTTGCGTACGTCATCATCTGTACACTGTTTACATTTTAATCTTCTCTAAAACCACTTCGGCAATTGAAACCAAACCTGTTTAGGTTGTTCATTGGATGGACCTTTACAAAGTTTGTGTTTTTTTAATTCTGATTTGAAAACTAATATTGCCGCCATCACAGGACTTAGTTTAACATCGGACCCTATGGGAAACACGTTTAAAAAGGCCTCTTCTCTGAAACTGTTTAACCAACGGAAACAAAACTTTTAAGCAATATTAATTGGATGGTAGTCTATAAAGTTTATGTTTTTATGCTTATCGGAAATTTTAAATGGCTGTCACCGCAGGACTTATTTTAACATAGGATCATATGGGAAAAAAGTTTTTAAAGGCTTCTTCTCTGAAAGCGGTTATCCAATCGAAACAAAACTTTGTAGCAATATTGCTTGGGGGATCCTATATAATGTTTATGTTTTTATGCAAATCGAAAATTCAAAATGGCCACTACCCCAGACTAAGTTTAACGTAGGACTCTAAATGGAAAAAGTTTTAAAAGGCTTCTTCTCTGAAACTGGTTAACCAATTGAAACAAAACTTAACACCAGTATTCATCGGATTGTCCTCGATAAGGTTTATGTTTTTTATGCCAATTGGAAATTTAAAATGGCCACCACCACATAACTTAGTTTTAACACAGGACCCCATTGGAAAATAATTTAGAAGGCTTCTCTTCTGAAACCAGTTAACCAATCAAAGTTATTGGGAATATTTATGGGATGGTCCTCTACAATATCTGTTATGCCAGTAAGACAGTAAAAATGGCCACCATTATCATTTTACACTAAGTTTGACAGAGGACTCTATTGAACCAGTTAAAACCAAACAGCAAGATTCATTGGTTGGTGTCAACAAAGATAATGTTATTTATGCCAGCAGAAAACTGAAAATTAAAGGATTTAGTTAAGCACACAGGCACTTGTTTAAAAAAATTACTTTGTATACTCTTATACAACACAAGGTTCTTAACTTTTGAAAACATTTTTTCTACCAGCTTTTGAATTTCGAAAAATTTCGATCGGACGTCGGCATTTCCGATTAGGGAACCACACAACCGTAAACAACAGTAATTTATCTACAAACCATGTATTACACACCTACCTTTTATAAATGCCATTTTTAGTAATTTTCCAGCTATATTTTGGTGTAAAGACTTTATTGGCGAGGAAGCTGGAGTACAAGGTGAAAACCCCCAACCTTTGGTAGGAAAACTGGCAATCCTCGTCAGTTAAGGTAAGAGTTTAGTACATCTTGCAAGCAGTGAGAATCAATTAACCCGCAAATGTTAACAGGCATTTGATCAATAGTAGATGACAATCTATGTCAACCAAAAAAGTTATTTTTGATTACAGAAATGTTGACTCTCGCTATGTTTCTAATAAATTATCACAGACAATATGCACTATGAAATGTACATGTGTGTTTAATCAAATATTGCAGGTCTATTAACTGTACATCAAGGGGAGATAAATCAATCAAGTACTCTGTGTTGCAGGCATTTTCCGTTTATTTCCACCGACAATAATATTGTCTGACAGATAGCTTTAACCATAATATAAAACTGAATACCTGCCCACATTATAGTCTTACAAATTTGTTTTTGTTTGTCATGTCAGCTATCCTTTTCAGAATACATTGATTTCTGGTTTGATAGTATTCATTCTTGTGGAGCTATTGAGGCTACAAAGAAGTCCACAGGAGATTATCTGAATCCACCTGTCATTGTTGTGTGTACTGGTATAGACAAGTGTAAAGACCAGGTATAATGTTATCTCATTTTAGCATACTTGCAACAATTACTGCGTCAATACGACATACTTAACAGGTAAATTCTTGTATTGTATTGGGAGTTTTAATCTATACTTGTATTCTATTGTTAGTCAATAATTGTTACCAATTTTGCATGTTCTGATCAATTTTTGCTTACAGTGTGAAAAGAATTAATATAACCAACAACACATTTGCAGGTTCAGTGCAATAACTAACTCATTATCCTTAATTTTCGAAGCCAACAGTGACTTTTAGCGGATTTCCTTAAACAATTTAGGTTTTCCCCGGAGATTAAGGTTAACGGGAGAATTAAGGTTTTGGTGTTTGTAGTGTAATTCATAAGGACTTGTAACATGAATAAACCTACTACATTACACTTTTTATTAATTGGCAATCAACAAGCAGGTTGGTGCTTATAATGTTGTTACCGATATTTGACCAATTAAAATAAAAGCTGATATTCGTAGCTCTGCTGTCGTTGCATGCAGAAAACAAAATAAAATTTGACTTATTAAGGCCGAGTTTTTATTAACATAATTGGTTCTAATGGTAGTTTGTTGTTTTGGGTTAAGCATGGCTGTTTTTGACATGTTTGACTTGGAGTTTAATGTGCACATGTGAGCTTTATTGCATTATTATCTAAGTGTTTTAATTTATTGCACACATAATCATCAAAAGATAAAATCCTTCGTTCATGTTACAGTGGCATAAAGATTTCAATATTGGCCAAGCTATTGATTCTAGGCAAGGCATATTGGACTTTGCATCAGTCAACATTCTGTTATTATTTTGCAATAAATTAATCATATTTCTCACATCAAGATTATAAGTAATCAAAATTAAATGCATGTCTAAAATGGAAATGACTACACATTTCAGGTTTTTTTTATGTTTTATATCTTTTAGTTGCATGAAAGAAAAGAAAAGTTTCGTAAACAGCTTCTTTCAATGATGCATGATGAAGAGAAGCAAAAACATTTACGACGTATTTGCCACGTCTCAAACACAGAACCATTAGATAAAGACTTTGATGATTTACGCAAATCGATTTTTGAGTTTGGAAACAATATAGAATCCTACGGAAAAAAGCTACCATTAAGATGGATTCGCTTAGAACAAACATTAGATATTGTTCGTGGAGCTGGTATGAACTTACTGTCCTGGCCTGATATGACGGACTTGGCATCTAAATGTTCAATTGAAGATGAACTTGAGGTCAGCCTTTTCCTAAAGTATCATCATAAAGTTGGTAGCATCATTTACTTTGAAAGTTTAAAAGAACATATTATACTAAACCCAAAATGGCTCGCAGATGCATTTCGTTGTTTTGTATCTGATAAATTTGACGACGATCTAAAGCTGACCCCAGAATGGAAAACTCTAGAAGACACAGGAGAGCTTAATCAATCTCTAATTGTAAAACTGTTGCATAAAGAACGTGAGCGTGAATTTTACAAACACGAGAGACTTTTAATAAAAGTAATGGAAATGTTTGGTGTTATTGTAAAACTTAAATCTTACATGGAAGATGGACAAAGTGTTTGGACATATTATATGCCATGTATGATTTCCGAAAAAACATCCATTGAGGAAATATGTAAAGTGTTTGGTGTAAAGAGAGATTCCTGTACACAAACGCCATGGCTGTGCATCCAGTTTGACTTTATGCCCTTTGACTTTTTTAGCCACATTTTTTGTTATTACATCAGAAAATACACTGTTTGCACTGAAGCATTATCTGGAAGAACGGCTTTATATCATGGTATGGGAGTATTCTTCCTTGACAATACCAAGTCAAGAAAATTTATATTGTGTTTCTCTAAAAACGCAATTGCAATTCAAATATGGCAATGGAGAAAACTAGAGCAGGGAACGTGTAAATCAATGTTAGAAGAATTGAGGTCAGTGATACACACCGTGAAAGACAAATATGAACCTAGAAGGATATCCTATTATGAAAAAGCCAAGTGTGCTAATGGTAATATTCACATCACTCTTGGACGATGTAGCTACAAGGATTTGACAGATTTAGGATACGTGGAATTTTTCTGTGAAGAGCACAATGAAATGCATGATACCAGAGATTTCTTGCAGACTTGGTTTGAAGAGTACTCAGAAGAAAATATCCAATATCCAAGGGTATAGTCTGATGTTTTTCATGTTCTCCTTGATCAGAGGTCTAGATGTGATTGCAATCATGTGGCATCTGCAATTTTCATTCTCGTGTACTTTTCAACCCTTTTGAAATAATGTGCGCCCAAATTATCATAAAAGTAAAAAAACTAGAACTGTCTGTACACTATGTTTCCACACAACATTTTGTAACTGTCTGTATACCATATGTCAAGTTTAAGACGTCTTAACTGTGCATGCATGACCTGTCGAGGTCATCATGTTTTAACTTTGTCTACAATGGCTGCTATCGCTTCAGCAAGTTGTGTACAATGGTAGCTGTAGCTTCAGCAAGTTGTGAACAATAGTTGGTTTTGCTTCAGCAAGTTGTCACAATGGTTGCTTTAGCTTCAGAAAGTTGTGTACAATAGTTGCTTTAGCTTCAGCAAGTTGTGTACAATGGTTGCTTTAGCTTCAGCAAGCTGTGTACAATGGTTGCTTTAGCTTCAGCAAGCTGTGTAAATTTTGTTTGCATTAGCTTCAGCAAATTGTGAACAATAGTTGCTTTAGCTTCAGCAGTTATTTACAGTTGTTGCTTTAGCTTCAGCAAGTTGTGTACAATTTTTGCTTTAGCTTCAGCAAGTTGTGTTAAATTGTTGATTAAGCTTTAGCAAGTTGTGTACAATTGTTGCTTAGCTTCAGCAAGTTGTATACAATAGTTGCACAATGGTTGCTTTAGCTTCAGCAAGTCATGTACAATTGATGCTTTCGCTTCAGCAAGGTGCATACAATGGTTGCTTTAGCTTCAGCAAGTTGTGTACAATGGTTGCTTTAGCTTCAGCAAGTTGTGTACAATGGTTGCTTTTGCTTCAGCAAGTTGTGTACAATAGTTGCTGTAGCTTCAGCAAGCTGTGTAAATTTTGTTGCTTAAGCTTCAGCAAATTGTGAACAATAGTTCCTTTAGCTTCTGCAAGTTGTATACAATGGTTGCTTTAGCTACAGCAAGTTGTGTACAAAAGTTCCTTTAGCTTCAGCAAGTTATGTACAATTGTTGCTTTCGCTTCAGCAAGTTGCATACAATGGTTGCTTTAGCTGCAGCAAGTTGTGTACAAGTTGCTTTAGGTTCAGCAAGTTGTGTACAATGGTTGTGTACAATTGTTGCTTTAGCTTCAGCAAGTTGTGTACAATGGTAGCTTTAGCTTCAGCAAGCTGTGTACAATGGTAGCTTTAGCTTCAGCAAGTTGTGTTCAATGGTTGCTTTAGCTTCTGCAAGTTGTGTACAATGGTTGCTTTAACTTCAGCAAGTTGTGTACAATATTTGCTCTAGCTTCAGCAAGTTGTGTACAATCATTGCTTTAGCTTCAGCAAGTTGTATACAATAGTTGCTTTAGCTTCAGGAAGTTGTGTGCAATGGTTGCTTTAGCTTCAGCAAGTTGTGTACAATTGTTGCTTTCCATTCAGCAAGTTGTGTACAATAATTGCTTTAGCTTCAGCAAGTTGCGTACAATTGCTGCTTTAGCTTCAGCAAGTTGTGTACAATGGTTGCTTTAGTTTCAGCAAGTTGTGAACAATGGTTGCCTTAGCTTCGGCACGTTGTGTACAATTGTTGCTTTCCATTCAGCAAGTTGTGTACAATGGTTGCTTTAGCTTCAGCAAGTTGTGTAAAATTGTTGCTTAAGCTTCAGCAAGTTGTGTACAATGGTTGCTTTAGCTTCAGCAAGTTGTGTACAATGGTTGCCTTAACTTCAGCAAGTTGTGTACAATTGTTGATTTAACTTCAGCAAATTGGGTACGATGGTTGCTTTAGCTTCAGCAAGTTGGGTACAAGTTACTTTAGCTTCAGCAAGTTGTGTACAATAGTTGCTTTAGCTTCAACAAGCTGTGTACATTTTGCTGCTTTAGCTTCAGCAAGTTGTGTACAATGGTTGCCTTAGCTTCAGCACGTTGTGCACAATTGTTGCTTTCCCTTCAGCAAGTTGTGTACAATAATTGCTTTAGCTTCAGCAAGTTGTATACAATGTTTGCTTTAGCTTCAGCAAGTTGTATACAATAGTTGCTTTAGCTTGAGCAAGTTGTATACAATAGTTGCTTTAGCTTCAGCAAGTTGTGTGCAATGGTTGCTTTAGCTTCAGCAAGTTGTGTACAATGGTTGCATTAGCTTCAGCAAGTTGTATACAATAGTTGCTTTAGCTTCAGCAAGTTGTGTACAATATTTGCTCTAGCTTCAGCAAGTTGTATACAATAGTTGCTTTAGCTTCAGCAAGTTGTGCACAATGGTTGCTTTAGCTTCAGCAAGTTGTATACAATAGTTGCTTTAGCTTCAGCAAGTTGTGTACAATATTTGCTCTAGCTTCAGCAAGTTGTGTACAATATTTGCTCTAGCTTCAGCAAGTTCTGTACAATCATTGCTTTAGCTTCAGCAAGTTGTATAAAATAGTTGCTTTAGCTTCAGCAAGTTGTGTGCAATGGTTGCTTTAGCTTCAGCAAGTTGTGTGCAATTGTTACTTTCGCTTCAGCAGTTGTGTACAATAGTTGCTTTAGCTTCAGCAAGTTGTATACAATAGTTGCTCTAGCTTCAGCAAGTTGTATACAATAGTTGCTTTAGCTTCAGCAAGTTGTGCACAATGGTTGCTTTAGCTTCAGCAAGTTGTATACAATAGTTGCTTTAGCTTCAGCAAGTTGTGTACAATATTTGCTCTAGCTTCAGCAAGTTGTGTACAATATTTGCTCAAGCTTCAACAAGTTGTGTACAATATTTGCTCTAGCTTCAGCAAGTTGTGTACAATATTTGCTCTAGCTTCAGCAAGTTGTGTACAATCATTGCTTTAGCTTCAGCAAGTTGTATACAATAGTTGCTTTAGCTTCAGCAAGTTGTGTGCAATGGTTGCTTTAGCTTCAGCAAGTTGTGTACAATGGTTACTTTCGCTTCAACAGTTGTGTACAATTGCTGCTTTAGCTTCAGCAAGTTGTGTACAATGGTTGCCTTAGCTTCAGCAGGTTGTGTACAATTGTTGCTTTAGCTTCAGCAAGTTGTGTTAAATTGTTGATTAATCTTTAGCAACTTGTGTACAATTGTTGCTTAGCTTCAGCAAGTTGTATACAATAGTTGCACAATGGTTGCTTTAGCTTCAGCAAGTCATGTACAATTGTTGCTTTCGCTTCAGCAAGGTGCATACAATGGTTGCTTTAGCTTCAGCAAGTTGTGTACAATGGTTGCTTTAGCTTCAGCAAGTTGTGTACAATGGTTGCTTTCGCTTCAGCAAGTTGTGTACAATAGTTGCTGTAGCTTCAGCAAGCTGTGTAAATTTTGTTGCTTAAGCTTCAGCAAATTGTGAACAATAGTTGCTTTAGCTTCTGCAAGTTGTATACAATGGTTGCTTTAGCTACAGCAAGTTGTGTAGAAAAGTTGCTTTAGCTTCAGCAAGTTATGTACAATTGTTGCTTTCGCTTCAGCAAGTTGCATACAATGGTTGCTTTAGCTGCAGCAAGTTGTGTACAAGTTGCTTTAGGTTCAGCAAGTTGTGTACAATGGTTGTGTACAATTGTTGCTTTAGCTTCAGCAAGTTGTGTACAATGGTAGCTTTAGCTTCAGCAAGCTGTGTACAATGGTAGCTTTAGCTTCAGCAAGTTGTGTTCAATGGTTGCTTTAGCTTCTGCAAGTTGTGTACAATGGTTGCTTTAACTTCAGCAAGTTGTGTACAATATTTGCTCTAGCTTCAGCAAGTTGTGTACAATCATTGCTTTAGCTTCAGCAAGTTGTATACAATAGTTGCTTTAGCTTCAGGAAGTTGTGTGCAATGGTTGCTTTTGCTTCAGCAAGTTGTGTACAATTGTTGCTTTCCATTCAGCAAGTTGTGTACAATAATTGCTTTAGCTTCAGCAAGTTGCGTACAATTGCTGCTTTAGCTTCAGCAAGTTGTGTACAATGGTTGCTTTAGTTTCAGCAAGTTGTGAACAATGGTTGCCTTAGCTTCGGCACGTTGTGTACAATTGTTGCTTTCCATTCAGCAAGTTGTGTACAATGGTTGCTTTAGCATCAGCAAGTTGTGTAAAATTGTTGCTTAAGCTTCAGCAAGTTGTGTACAATGGTTGCTTTAGCTTCAGCAAGTTGTGTACAATGGTTGATTTAACTTCAGCAAATTGGGTTCAATGGTTGCTTTAGCGTCAGCAAGTTGGGTACAAGTTACTTCAGCTTCAGCAAGTTGTGTACAATAGTTGCTTTAGCTTCAACAAGCTGTGTACATTTTGCTGCTTTAGCTTCAACAAGTTGTGTACAATGGTTGCCTTAGCTTCAGCACGTTGTGTACAATTGTTGCTTTCCCTTCAGCAAGTTGTGTACAATAATTGCTTTAGCTTCAGCAAGTTGCATACAATGTTTGCTTTAGCTTCAGCAAGTTGTATACAATAGTTGCTTTAGCTTCAGCAAGTTGTATACAATAGTTGCTTTAGCTTCAGCAAGTTGTGTGCAATGGTTGCTTTAGCTTCAGCAAGTTGTGTACAATGGTTGCATTAGCTTCAGCAAGTTGTATACAATAGTTGCTTTAGCTTCAGCAAGTTGTGTACAATATTTGCTCTAGCTTCAGCAAGTTGTATACAATAGTTGCTTTAGCTTCAGCAAGTTGTGCACAATGGTTGCTTTAGCTTCAGCAAGTTGTATACAATAGTTGCTTTAGCTTCAGCAAGTTGTGTACAATATTTGCTCTAGCTTCAGCAAGTTGTGTACAATATTTGCTCTAGCTTCAGCAAGTTGTGTACAATCATTGCTTTAGCTTCAGCAAGTTGTATACAATAGTTGCTTTAGCTTCAGCAAGTTGTGTGCAATGGTTACTTTCGCTTCAACAGTTGTGTACAATAGTTGCTTTAGCTTCAGCAAGTTGTATACAATAGTTGCTTTAGCTTCAGCAAGTTGTGCACAATAGTTGCTTTAGCTTCAGCAAGTTGTATGCAATAGTTGCTTTAGCTTCAGCAAGTTGTGTACAATATTTGCTCTAGCTTCAGCAAGTTGTGTACAATATTTGCTCTAGCTTCAGCAAGATGAGTACAATCATTGCTTTAGCTTCAGCAAGTTGTATACAATAGTTGCTTTAGCTTCAGCAAGTTGTGTGCAATGGTTGCTTTAGCTTCAGCAAGTTGTGTACAATGGTTACTTTCGCTTCAGCAGTTGTGTACAATTGCTGCTTTAGCTTCAGCAAGTTGTGTACAATGGTTGCCTTAGCTTAAGCAGGTTGTGTACATTTGTTGCTTTCCCTTAAGCAAGTTGTGTACACTAATTGCTTTAGCTTCAGCAAGTTGTATACAATGTTTGCTTTAGCTTCAGCAAGTTGTGTAAAATTGTTGCTTAAGCTTCAGCAAGTTGTGTACAATGGTTGCTTTAGCTTCAGCTAGTTGTGCACAATGGTTGCTTTAGCTTCAGCAAGTTGTATACAATAGTTGCTTTAGCTTCAGCAAGTTGTGTACAATATTTGCTCTAGCTTCAGCAAGTTGTGTACAATATTTGCTCTAGCTTCAGCAAGTTGTGTACAATCATTGCTTTAGCTTCAGCAAGTTGTATACAATAGTTGCTTTAGCTTCAGCAAGTTGTGTGCAATGGTTGCTTTAGCTTCAGCAAGTTGTGTACAATGGTTACTTTCGCTTCAACAGTTGTGTACAATAGTTGCTTTAGCTTCAGCAAGTTGTATACAATAGTTGCTTTAGCTTCAGCAAGTTGTGCACAATGGTTGCTTTAGCTTCAGCAAGTTGTATGCAATAGTTGCTTTAGCTTCAGCAAGTTGTGTACAATATTTGCTCTAGCTTCAGCAAGTTGTGTACAATATTTGCTCTAGCTTCAGCAAGATGAGTACAATCATTGCTTTAGCTTCAGCAAGTTGTATACAATAGTTGCTTTAGCTTCAGCAAGTTGTGTGCAATGGTTGCTTTAGCTTCAGCAAGTTGTGTACAATGGTTACTTTCGCTTCAGCAGTTGTGTAGAATTGCTGCTTTAGCTTCAGCAAGTTGTGTACAATGGTTGCCTTAGCTTAAGCAGGTTGTGTACATTTGTTGCTTTCCCTTAAGCAAGTTGTGTACACTAATTGCTTTAGCTTCAGCAAGTTGTATACAATGTTTGCTTTAGCTTCAGCAAGTTGTGTAAAATTGTTGCTTAAGCTTCAGCAAGTTGTGTACAATGGTTGATTTAGCTTCAGCTAGTTGTGTACAATGGTTGCTTTAGCTTCAGCAAGTTCTGTACAATTGTTGCTTTCGCTTTAACAAGTTGTGTACAATAATTGCTTTAGCTTCAGCAAGTTGTGTACAATTGTTGCTTTAGCTTCAGCAAGTTGTGAACAATGGTTGCTTTACCTTCAGCAAGTTGTGTACAATGGTTTCTTTAGCTTCAGCAAGTTGTGTGCAATTGTTGCTTTCGCTTCAGCAAGTTGTGTACAATAATTGCTTTAGCTTCAGCAAGTTCTATACAGTGGTTGCTTTAGCTTCAGGAAGTTGTGTACAATGGTTGATTTGGCTTCAGCAAGTTGGGTACAATGGTTGCTTTAGCTTCAGCAAGTTGTGTACAAGTTGCTTTAGCTTCAGCAAGTTGTGTACAATAGTTGCTTTAGCTTACGCAAACTGTGTACATTTTGTTCTTTTAGCTTCAGCAAATTGTGAACAATAGTTATTTTAGCGTTGCAAGTTGTAGACAGCGGTTGCTTTATATTCAGCTAGTTGTGGACAATGGTTGCCTTAGCTTCAGCAAGCTGTGTACAATGGTTGCTTTTGCTTCAGCAAGTTGTGTTCAATAGTTGCTTTAGCTTCAGCAAGTTGTGTTCAATGGTTGCTTTAGCTTCAGCAAGTTGTGTACAATGGTTGCTTTCGCTTCAGCAGTCGTATACAATGGTTGCTTTAGCTTCAGCAAATTGTAAACAATGGTTGCATTAGCTTCAGCAAGTAGTGTACAATGGTTGCTTAAGCTTCAGCAAGTCGTGTACAATGGTTGCATTAGCTTCAGCAAGGTGTGTACAATTGTTGCTTTCGCTTTAGCAAGTTGTGTACAATAATTGCTTTAGCTTCAGCAAGTTGTGTACAATTGTTGCTTTAGCTTCAGCAAGTTGTGAACAATGGTTGCTTTACCTTCAGCAAGTTGTGTACAATGGTTGCTTTGGCTTCAGCAGGTTGTGTGCAATTGTTGCTTTCGCTTCAGCAAGTTGTGTACAATAATTGCTTTAGCTTCAGCAAGTTCTTTACAGTGGTTGCTTTAGCTTCAGGAAGTTGTGTACAATGGTTGCTTTAGCTTCAGCAAGTTGTGTAAAATGGTTGCTTTAGCTTCAGCAAGTTGTGTACAATGGTTGATTTGGCTTCAGCAAGTTGGGTACAATGGTTGCCTTAGCTTCAGTAAGTTGTGTACAAGTTACTTTAGCTTACGCAAACTGTGTTCATTTTGTTCCTTTAGCTTCAGCAAATTGTGAACAATAGTTATTTTAGCGTTAGCAAGTTGTAGACAGCGGTTGCTTTATATTCAGCAAGTTGTGAACAATGGTTGCCTTAGCTTCAGCAAGCTGTGTGCAATGGTTGCTTTAGCTTCAGCAAGCTGTGTACAATGGTTGCTTTAGCTTCAGCAAGTTGTGTTCAATAGTTGCTGTAGCTTCAGCAAGTTGTGTACAATAGTTTCTTTAGCTTCAGCAAGTTGGGCACAATGGTTGCTTTAGCTTCAGCAAGTTGTATACAATAGTTGCTTTAGCTTACGCAAACTGTGTACATTTTGTTCCTTTAGCTTCAGCAAATTGTGAACAATAGTTATTTTAGCGTCAGCAAGTTGTAGACAGCGGTTGCCTTAGCTTCAGCAAACTGTGTACAATGGTTGCTTTAGCTTCAGCAAGTTGTGTTCAATAGTTGCTTTAGCATCAGCAAGTTGTGTACAATTATTGCTTTCGCTTCAGCAAGTTGTGTACAATAGTTGCTGTAGCTTCAGCAAGCTGTGTCCATTTTGTTGCTTTAGGTTCAGCAAATTGTGAACAATTGTTGCTTTAGCTATAGGCAAGTTGTATACAATGGTTGCTTTAGCTTCAGCAGTTGTATTCAATGGTTGCTTTAGCTTCAGCAAATTGTAAACAATGGTTGCATTAGTTTCAGCAAGTAGTGTACAATGGTTGCTTAAGCTTCAGCAAGTCGTGTACAATTGTTGCTTTAGCTTCAGCAAGCTGTGTACAATGGTTGGTTTAGCTTCAGCAAGTTGTGTACAATTGTTGCTTTAGCTTCAGCAAGTTGTGCACAATTGTTGCTTTAGCTTCAGCAAGTTATGTACAATGGTTGCTTTCACTTCAGCAGTTGTATACAATGGTTGCTTTAGCTTCAGCAAATTGTAAACAATGGTTGCATTAGCTTCAGCAAATAGTGTACAATGGTTGCTTAAGCTTCAGCATGTCGTGTACAATGGTTGCTTGAGCTTCAGCAAGTTCTATACAGTAGTTGCTTTAGCTGCAGGAAGTTGTGTACAATGGTTGCTTTAGCTTCAGCAAGTTCTATACAGTAGTTGATTTAGCTTCAGCAAATTGTGAACAATAGTTGCTTTAGCTTCAGCAAGTTGTGTACAATAGTTGCTGTAGCTTCAGCAAGTTGTGTACAATGGTTGCTTTAGCTTCAGCAAGTTGTGTACAATGGTTTATTTGGCTTCAGCAAGTTGGGTACAATGGTTGCTTTAGCTTCAGCAAGTTGTGTACAAGTTGCTTTAGCTTCAGCAAGTTGTGTACAATAGTTGCTTTAGTTTACACGAACTGTGTACATGTTGTTCCTTTAGCTTCAGCAAATTGTGAACAATAGTTATTTTAGCGTCAGCAAGTTGTAGACAGCGGTTGCTTTATATTCAGCAAGTTGTGAACAATGGTTGCCTTAGCTTCAGCAAGCTGTGTTCAATAGTTGCTTTAGCTTTAGCAAGTTGTGTACAATTATTGCTTTCGCTTCAGCAAGTTGTGTACAATAGTTGCTGTAGCTTCAGCAAGCTGTGTCCATTTTGTTGCCTTAGGTTCAGCAAACTGTGAACAATTGTTGCTTTAGCTATAGGCAAGTTGTATACAATGGTTGCTTTAGCTTCAGCAAGTTGTGTAAAATGGTTGCTTTAGCTTCAGCAAGGTATGTACAATTGTTGCATTCGCTTCAGCAAGCTGTATACAATGGTTTCTTTAGCTTCAGCAAGTTGTGTACAATGGTTGCTTAAGCTTCAGCCAATTGTGGACAATTGTCTTTTTCGCTTCAGCAAGTTGTGTACAATAGTTGCTGTAGCTTCAGCAAGTTGTGTACAATAGTTGCTTTAGCTCCAGCAATTTGTGTACAATAGTTGCTTTAGCTTCAGCAAGCTGTGTACATTTTGTTGATTTAGCTTCAGAAAATTGTGAACAATAGTTGCTTTAGCGTCAGCAAGTTGTATACAGCGGTTGCTTTAGCTTCAGCAAGTTGTGTACAATGGTTGCCTTAGCTTCAGCAAGCTGTGTACAGTGGTTGCTTTAGCTTCAGCAAGTTGTGTTCAATAGTTGCTTTAGCTTCAGCAAGTTGTGTACAATAGTTGCTGTAACTTCAGCAAGCTGTGTACATTTTGTTGCTGTAGCTTCAGCAAGCTGTGTACATTTTGTTGCTTTAGCTTCAGCAAATTGTGAACAATAGTTGCTTTAGCTTCAGCAAGTTGTTTACAATGGTGATTTAGCTTCATCAAGTTGTGTACAATGGTTGCTTTAGCTTTACCAAGTTGTGTACAATGGTTGCTTTAGCTTCAGCAAGTTGTGTACAATTATCGCTTTCGCTTCAGCAAGTTGTGTACAATAGTTGCTGTAGCTTCAGCAAGTTGTGTACAATTGTTGCTTTAAATTCAGCAAGTTGTGTACAATGGTTGCTTTAGCTTCGGCAAGCTGGGAACAATAGTCGCTTTAGCTTCAGCAAGTTGTGTACAATAATTGCTTTAGCTTCAGCAAGTTGTTTACAATATTTGCTTTAGCTTCAGCAAGTTATGTACAATTGTTGCTTTCGCTTCAGCAAGTTGTATACAATGGTTTCTTTAGCTTCAGCAAGTTGTGTACTATTGTCGCTTTTGCTTCAGCAAGTTGCGTACAATTGTTGCTTTCGCTTCAGCAAGTTGTGTACAATTGTTGCTTTAACTGCAGCAAGTTGTGTAAAATGGTTGCTTTAGCTTCAGCAAGTTGTGTACAATTGTCGTTTTCGTTTCAGCAAGTTGTTGTGTACAATAGTTGCTTTCGCTTCAGCATGTTGTGTACAATTGTTGCTTTCGCTTCAGCAAGTTGTGTACAATAGTTGCTTACGCTTCAGCAAGTTGTGTACAATTGTTGCTTTAGCTTCAGCAATTTCTGTACAATTGTTGCTTACCTTCAGCAGTTGTGTACAATAGTTGCTTTAGCTTCAGCAAGTTGTGTACAATAGTTGCTTTATCGTCAGGAAGTTATGTACAATTGATGCTTTCGCTTCAGCAAGTTGTGTACAATTGTTGCTTTAGCTTCAGCAAGTTGTGTACAATTGTTGCTTAACTTCAGCAGATGTGAACAATAGTTGCTTTAACTTCAGCAAGTTGTGTACAATAGTTGCTTTAGATTCAGCAAGTTATGAACAATTGTTGCTTTCGCTTCAGCAAGTTGTGTACAATTGTTGCTTTAGCTTCAGCAAGTTGTGTACAGTAGTTGCTTTAGCTTCAGCAAGTTGGGTACAATTGTTGCTTTAGCTTCAGCAAGTTGTGTACAATATTTGCTTTAGCTTCAGTAAGTTGTGTACAATTGTCGCCTTAGCATGTTGTGTACAATGGTTGCTTTAGATTCAGCAATTTGTGTGCAATTGTTGCTTTAGCTTCAATAAGTTCCCACGCACACCCACAGTTTCAGCCCAGACCTATGAAACTTGCGAGAAACATTGGACACATATCGAAGTTGTTAACCTGCTATTATAATATGAACGTTTTCATTAAATTTTACAAAAGAGGATACTTATTTTGTGCAATTAATACAAACCAGGTTCGTAAGCTTTGCAGAAAGAAGCATTGACGTTGTGCAACTGCTATTAAGGAATAGTACGAGAAAGTTACTCCAATTTTAGCTCACCTGACCCTAAGCCTCATGTGAGCTATTGATATTATCATCTGCTGTCGTCCGCCTTCATTGTTCAATTTTCTTTAAAAATCTTCTCCAAAACCACTATAGGCATGGCTTTATAACTTTGCACACATCATCAGTAAAATGTCCTCTAACAAGTTTGCACAAATCATAGCCGCAGACAAACCAATATATCTGTCTTGGCTAAAAATGTAACATGGATTCAGAATGCAGTTTTTGGCTTATAGTTCAAAATGTATAAGAGACACATGAAAACTGAAGATACTTTCGTTTTCATCATCAAAAGCTCTTCTAAACTATCTATTGAGTCAAAGTATTTGAACAACAACTTGTAGGAGGTATTTCCCCGTAATCGTCAAAATTGATGATTTTTTTCCATAAAATCTTGAAAGCTCACCTGACCTGAAAGCATCCTCTCTTCCCCCCAAACCACTGAAGGGATTGATTTGAACTTTTGCACGCATCATCAGTAAAGAATGTTCTCACAAGTTTGCACAAATCATGTCCGCAGACCAACCAACATGGCTGTCTCAGCTAAAAAAAGAACCGGGTGTGGTGCAAAATACAGTTTTTGACTTACATTAAAAAAAATATCACAGATACAGGACGACTGAAGCGACCTTCTTCAACATCAAAAGCTCTACAAAGTCTCCATTGAGTAGAAGCTGTATGACGACTCCATGTCGGAGTTATTCCTCCTTAATCGTCAAAATTGATGTTTTCTGTCATTATTTCCTTCAAATCTTGAAAATTAGTTGAATTAGAGAAAAAGTTAGCATTGCTCAAATGTTCAGGTCTATGAGAGCTACAAAAAATAACTTTAGGGTCAGGATTGTCTTATCAACCTTTAGGAGTTATTCCCCTTAAACTGTTTTTTAATCAATTTTATGTGATTTTTAAAACTATTCTCGGAAACCAGTCAAAGGTCTGCTTTGCTACTGTGTACACACCATTTTGGCTTATAGTTCAGAAACTATAACAGATACAAGAAAACCATACAGATCATTCTTCTTCAGCATCAAAAACTCGACAAAACTCTCATTGAGTTGAAGTTGTACGACGACCCCTTGTATGAGTTATTGCCTCCTAATCGTCAAAACTGATGTTTTTGGCCATTTGTTCCTAAAAATGATGAAAACTAAGAGCTAGAGAAAATCGTTTTGATTCAAAATTATTCAGCTTATCAAGATCTGCAAAAATGTTTGTTGGTGCATATGTGTTGGACATCTCATTAAAATGTCAAAATTAATCAATTTTGCAGTAGTGTTAGAAAATACAGGCTTAGGTGAGCTATCCAGGCTCCTAGGAGCGTCTAGTTTTAATCAATTTTATTTTTTAAAATCTTCTCCTCTAAAACTACTGAAAGGACTGCTTTGAAACATTGCGCACATCACTTTGTAGACTACCAAAATTGCACAAATTATGACAGCTGACCAACAAACATATATGTAGCTCCTTTGCTAAAATAGAACATGGTGGTCAACTTTTTGGCCTGAAGTTCAAAAAAGTATAACAGATACAGGAAATCTGAAGTGAACCTCCTTCCGCAGCATCAAAAGTACTACAAGATTCATTCTCAAATAGGGTAAAGATGTATGATGATGCCTTATAAACGTTATTAACCCTAAATTGTCAAAATTGTCGATGTTTGTCATTTTCCCTCAATATCCTGAAACTGTAAGAGCTAGAGACATCTTTTCCATACAAAATGATTCAGGTCATCAAGATCTGCAAACATGATTATTGGTGCATATGTGTTAGACAACCCCGATAGGAGTTATTCCCATTAAAGCATCGAAATTAATATTTTTGTGCAGAACTGCTGGACAATTCCTTACAGGAATGAAAAGGTACATAAAAAAGAATTGCTTCAATTGGTTTCAAATCAGATTCAGGTGAGCAGTCCAGGCCCGTAGGAGTCTCTAGTTTGCGTAATCAATTTCTCATACAGTTTTCAGCTACATTTTATAACATTCCTAATTTATGAAGGTAAGTGATTTGCAACCCGGTCACTTGACACTAACGATGTTTAGGTGATTGTGTCTAGATTTGATATAATAACATTTAATTCATGAACCAAATGAAAAAAGTTACGGATTAAATATTGATAAATAAAATAATTTAAGTTTAATTTTATTTTATAGAATGAAAAATATGAGTCGATATCAAAGGAGGACGAAGGTAAATAGTACATATACATGAATGTTCTTAATATAATAAATATTTGTGCTAATCACATTAGTGTAAATGTATTAGCAACTTATTATTCAATATTGTTTGCATAACAGTTCATAAATGTGAAAGTTTTGAATATTAAAACCAAGCACTAGTACCAAATTTGTACAGAACAACTTGATTATTGTAAACTTCAAAGTGTCGGAGCAGCTTTTATAAAATATAAACCAGGATTAATATGGTAGAAACAAATATGTTTTGGTAAATATCTTAGCAGAATTTTAACCTGCAAATCTTGTAATTGCAAGCGAGTATTTTAGACAATATTGAACTTGCAACATAAGGTGTCAAGTCATCAAGTATATATTCTATTCATTAAATGTTTGTCAAATTTAAAAAAATGTGTATTCATGGAAAATATAAGAATACAAGATGAAAACGTTTGATGCAAAATCTGCAGAAGAAGTTATAGCATTGATGGCTCGATGTAATCTAGTTTGGCGTCAAATAAATTGATACATTGAGGAGACACATGCTTTATTTCATTGTTTACAGGCAATACCATCACGCTTCCGGTACACAGATAGTACTTGTCAGACAATCTCATAACATATCATACATCATTGTAAGGAACGTATTCATAAATGAATTGCTATTACTGTAAAGACACTACACTCTCCTCTTTCTAAGATTAAACTAACAATTTGCCTAGAAAATAAAACCTGAATCTAATTTTGAAATTTTGACTAGAATAGACAACATTCAAATTTTCAAAAATGAATTTAGAAAATTCTTTAAACAAGATTAAAACTGGTTAACTAAACTACTCTCTATATGCAACTAGTAACTAATGAATGTCTAAAACAATTTCCTACAGCCTAAACAACTCTGAACTGTAATGTCATTATCAACTTTGATTTATACCATAATATAGTCATTAAACTTCGACGGCATTTTTCTGTCTCTCACTGGATGAGACAAATCTGGTTCATTGTCCGTTTGAATTTCCGATGGTGGACTTGATGTTTTGTCATCTGTTTTTCTGCACAAGTGTACTTTTTCACACGGTTTCGATATAAAAGGTGTTGACATCTTATTTGGGTGTTGTTGTTTTACTAAAACCTTGTCACCAGGTGACAAATCATTGATTGTTGCATGTCTTTTCTCATCGATATTTAGTTTATTTGTATGCTTTATCATCATATCTCTGTCTCTGATTTCTGCGTCTAGTACTTTATCTTCCTCTTCTTCGAGCTTGATCTCGGGTATCTTGGTTCTAAGTTTGCGTTTAAACATGAGTTCTGATGGCGATACTCAAGTCACACTATGTGGTTTCGTTCGATAAGCCATCAAATACTTTCTCACTTCCTGTTTCCAGTCAAGCGATTCAGCTTGCGCAATCCTGATCCTTTTCATGAGCGATCGATTTTGTCTTTCCACCTCACCATTCGCGGCTGGATGTAATGGGGTTGTCCTAATATGTTTTACATCAATGTCTTGAAGAAATTGTTCGAATTTCTGTGACGTGAATTGCGGTCCATTATCCGAACGGATTGATAATGGTAATCCATGACGAAGAAAAATGTTTTCAAGTGAATCGATCATCTTTTCACTCAAAGTATCTTTAGTGATTTCAATTTCGTAGTATCGACTGTAATAATCGATAACAACTAACACTGAATGTGCGGATGGTAATGGTCCTAGCCAGTCAATTGCTAAATACTGCAACGGTCCCGAAGGCATATTTGTAGGTTCTAACGGTTCGAGATTTGCAAATTGTTCTGTAATCTGACACCCATGACATTTTTTTTGACATACTTCTCGACATCTTTGTCCATGCTTGGCCACCATACTTTGCTTATGAGCATTTGTTTTGTTCCAACTATACCTAAATGTCCCTCGTGTGCTAGTTTTACACACTTATCTCGTAAAGTCTTTGGTATGATGATCCTAGTTCCACGTAGTAGCAAATATCCGATTTGACATAGCTCATTACGTATTGGATAATAGTTTCCCATTGTTGAAGGGTTGCATTTAGCCTGACTCAAGCAATTTCTGACTTCCGCCAGATCCGTTTCGGCTTTCGAAGCTTCTTCGATTTCATGTGCTGTGAGTGCTCTCGGAGTCCTTTCGGCTGCAGTGAATCTTACATATTCCTCTGCTTCGCTTCGGTTTTCTGTTGTGTCAAATGTGGTTCTTGCAACTAATCGTGATAATGCATCTGCAATGTTCTGTTTGCTTGGCATATACTTGATCGTTTCAGCAACCACCTCTGAATTCTAGCACTTTGAGTGGTTTTCATATCATATAAACTCTACAAAGGTTTATGATCTGTGACAACTTCAAAGTCTATTCCATATAAATATAAATGAAATTTCTCACATGCCCATACAACAGCTAATCCTTCCTTTTCTGTTGTTGAGTATTTCTTCTCTGTTTCTGTCAGTGATCTACTAGCGTAACATACAACTTTAGTTTCTCCTTTGTTTTCCTGCACTAGAACTGCTCCCAGTCCTACATTGCTAGTGTCTGTTATAAGTTGCGTTTTATCTGCGTCAATCCTGAAATAACCCAAATTTCTCTCTTCTGTTAGCGACTGTTTCAGCTTTTGAAAACTATCATGTTGTTTTTTTCCCCAAAGAAAAGGGACGTTCTTGTTTGTTAACTGTCTAAGCGGTTCAGATATTGATGCCAGATTCTGTATGTACCTCCCACTGAAATTGACTAGTCCGAAGAAACTCTTTACCTCTGACCCATTTCTTGGCTCTTAAGCATTTACAATGTCTTTGACTCTTTCTTTTGTAGGTCCTATGCCATTCTTTGATAGAATGTGTCCCATAAAAGTTACCTTGCCCATTCCAAATTCACATTTATCTTCATTAAGAGTCAACTTTTTCTCACGAATCCTATCTAGAACTAATTTCAGTCTAAGTTCATGTTCTTGCTTTGTGCGTCAAAAAACAATGATATCATCTGAAATATTTGCCACGCCTTCAATGTCATGAAATACTTGCAATATCACTTGCTGATACTTTTTCGGTGCTGCATTGATTCCGAACATCAAACGTTTATATCGATATAGTCCCTTGTGAGTAACGAAAGTCGTAATCTCTCGTGTCTGCTCATCGAGCTCTAACTGATGAAACCCCTCTCGTAAGTCCAATTTACTGAACCATTCTCCACCATTCATCTTGTAAAGTATTTCATCGACTGTTGGTATCGGATGTCTTTCGCATATAATTGCCTTGTTCGCTTCTCTCATATCGACACATAGCCTGCTATCCCCATTTGGTTTGGGCACATCTATCACTGGGCTGACCCATGGTGTCTGAGCATTTACCTTTTCAATAATGTCCCGTGATTCTAGTTCATCAAGTTTCTTCTCCACCTTTTCTCTTAAAGTAAACGGTATCTTGTACATTCGTTGTGCAACGGGCTTCACATCAGGATTTATGTGTAATTTTAGTTTGAAATTCTTCAACTTTCCTACGCCGTGAAGACAATCACTATATTTTCCTTTGAGATCCCCATTTATTGCATTTATAGCATTAATTCCTAATTTCAAAACGCCTAATCGTGTAGCAGTGGCTTTACCTAACAATGACACACCATTTCCTTTAATAACATAGAATTCCGCATTAACACATTCTGACTGGCCTTTCACATTGACATCACAAGTGAACTTTCCAATCATATCTAATGGTATTTCACTTCCATAACTATAGAATTTCTTTCGCGACTCGTCAGATTTCCACTTAATTTTCTGACTTTTCAATTTTTCCAACAATGCACTTGAAATAAAATTTGATGATGCACCACTATCAATTATGCATTTAATATCTACACCGCCTTCACTGATTTCAATTTCATCATTTTATCATCACTTTGGTTATTCACAATGAATGCATATTCATAAACATCTTCATCAGATTCAACACGATTGACTTTATTTGTTGAGGGTTTGCCTCTTTTATTTGCATATTTCTCACTTTTGTGTTCGGTTTTGCACATTTCTTTGAAATTACCCTTTTGACCACATTTTAGCATGTTTTCTCTTTTGCGGGACAAGATATATCCTTACCAATGTGGCCCTCTCTTCCGCAGCGATAACATTTTATCCCTGCTTTAGGTTTACTCCCTCCCTGAAGCTGCTGCCAGTGCTGGGTTGGTTTTCTATTATGAACACGATTCACATGATCTTTCGTGCCTTCAATTTCTTTTGCATGTTTTTCTGCCATCTCTAAGGTTCTAGCAATGGTTCGTACAACATCTTGCGCTAGCCCTGGATCCTTTTCTAGTAAACGTGTGCGAAGTTTGTGTGATAGACACTTTTCGATTACTTGATCGCGTATCTGGGAATCTCCATATGCAAAATCACACAATACAACTTGCTGTTTTAATCTAGTGATGTATTGATCGATAGTTTCTGTTTCGGTTTGTTTCAAACTTCTGAATTTATAACGTTCTACTAAAAAATTCACTTTAGAATCAAAATGTTTCTTCAATGCCGTGACTGCTTTATCATAATCATTATCACCTTCTTCCTCCGTCAAAGTGAAGAAAATATTTTGGACATCGAGTCCTGCACAGTGTAACAACAAAGCTTTCTTTTGTTTCTTATCAGATACGCCCCTACCGGTTGCGTAAAGTTCAAAACTTCTGTGCCAACGAGCCCAACTTCGTCCGAGTCTGTCAACGCTTACATCGAAATTTCCAACTGGATTTAAATCGATTTTCGCTGCCTTATTTCAAAAATTAACCTTACACATTCAAGTATATTGATTTTCCTTTATCCTCGTCACCAATTATAGCACTGATGGCTCGATGTAATCTAGTTTGGCGTTAAATAAATTGATACATTGAGGAGGCACATGCTTTATTCCATTGTTTACAGGCAATACCATCACGCATCCGGTACACAGATAGTACTTGTCAGACAATCTCATAACATATCATACATCATTGTATGGAACGTATTCATAAATGAATCGCCCTTACTGTAAAGACACCACAGAAGTGCTATTGCTATCATTTTAATAATATTAATAGAATATTAACCTGAAACGTTGTGCATGATACTGTGTTCAAAACACAGAGAATTATTTGATACTGACTAGAATAATATAGATTGTAGAAAAGATGCTTAAAGCAGTTGAACGATAATTCAATAATAAGATAACTGTATGCTGTACTAATAATATTATTGATATTTTAATTTTGTACTATCAGTTACGTTAGGTCCTAATGCTATAAATTTACTTATCTGTAGAAGAGGATAGTTAATTATTGGTATAAATGCTGGAAAGTATTTTTTTTAATTTCTTTATTTTTTTTATTGAATCAACATGCCATTATTTTGTGCCAGTCTTTGGACTTCCTAAACATTGATATGTATTGTTATTTGAAAGTCTCCTTTCAAATTAAAGATGATAAGATGTGAATGAATTTTTTTCGATTTGCATTCCTCACTGCATCCATCCATTTATAGGTGACCTATAGTCATGTCGTGTGGTTAGTTTATTATTATCCTTTGTACACTGCAGCAAATTATTGCCTCTAGGAGAAAGCAGTTATTAATAGATTGTTCTCAAGCTGTGAAATGTACTTTGTGTAAAGTGTATGTAAATATTGTTAACACTGACTGACACATATTTGTTTTGTACTTACAGGAAGTCAAGATAGCAGATTGAAACAAAAGTAAGTTAATAATTTAAATGCCATTTGTTAGAGATCTTTCTCGAATTTGAACAGTAATGAAATTGGTTTCAAACTGAAAAGTCGCACCAGGGCACATGTTAAAAATGTTAATAGTGAAGATCCTATAAGTCGCCATTCTCTTACATTCAAATAGAGATAACTTATATATCTATGGTCAGAGTTAGCAGTAAGAAGCTTACATCGGGTCACATGGACCGGGTCAGTAGTATGTACAGTGAAACCTGTATAAACCAGCTACCTATGGGCAGAACAATATGGCGGTTTTGGACAGTGGACCGGTTTATTCAGATTTGAAAAATCTCCAGACGCTTTTTCGGTGTGCAATCCATTTTTTGATTTTGAAGTTATTGGTTTACACCCTTATTTAACGTTTTGGTTCATTAATTACTTCGCCCTCGGGTAGACCTCACAAGTCATGTAAAGTACCTTGTTTGGATAGACATCGATTGGTTAAACAATTACATCTAGTGATGTAAATTAATAAGTTAAACAGGTACATTTTTATTGAAAAATGTGTATTGGCACTGGACATAAGGGTCGTAATTCGGAATAAAGAAGGTCCGGTTCAAAAGGTTAAATTAACGAAGGACTTTAAAGGAAACAAATGGGACCTAAATTTTCAGCCGGAATCGACAGGGAACCGGTTTATTCAGAGGCCCTTTTTAACAGTTGTTAATGTACTTAGTATGTCAACAATGTTTAATCATTGAACCTTTTTATGTAAGGAACTATATTGCTAACAATGTAATTGTAAAGTTTCAAAGGAGGAGATTATTGAAAATCACAAATCGGTATTAGCATCCTTTGATCTCAAAATCAAAGTCGAAGATTGTGATCTCTTCTTAATATATTGGATTCCAAAACTTCACAAAAATCCATACAAACAGCGTTTCATAGCAGGATCGTCTAAGTGTACTAACAAAACACTATAGCAACTCTTGACCACTATCTTAACAACAGTAAAGATAGGACTTCAAAAATACAGTGACACTTTCTACTCCAGGAGTGGAATAAATGAAATGTGGATATTAAAAAATTCAAAAGACCCGATAGACATCTTGAGGTCTGAATCTCTTTCCAATTGTAACAGCATTAAAACATTTGATTTTTCGACACTCTATATGGCCATTCCTCATACGCAGCTTAAAACCAGACTTAAAGATCTTATAAAACGCTGCTTTTTCAAGAAAAATGGAAAGAGACTATATAAATATCTGGTAATTAGTCATGACAGAACTTACTTCGTCATCAATGACTCTAAATCTAATACTAAATATACTGAATACTAAATCTGTCACATGTTAGATTTTCTGATCGACAACATATTCGTCATGTTTGGATGACATGTTTTTCAATAGACTGTTGGTATTCCAATGGGTACTAATTGTGCTCCTCTCCTCGCCGACCTTTTTTCTACTCTTATGAGGCTGAATTCCTAGAAGGCCTACTGAAGAAGAAAGAAAAGAAACTTGCCCAGACCTTTAATTTAACATTTCGCTATATTGATGATGTCAACAATGATAAATTTGGTGACTATTTACATTCAATTTACCCCAGCGAGCTTGAAATTAAGGACACGACCAATACACCAAAGTCAGCCTCTTACTGAGCCCTACTTCTAGAAAAAGACTCAGGAAAACTCCAAACTAGACTCTACGACAAACGTGATGACTTCAACTTTCCAATTGTCAACTTCCCGTTCATCGACAGCAACATTCCAGCAGCTCCAGCGTATGGTGTTTCACAACTAATACGTTATTCTAGATCCTGCGATCGGTATTCCGATTTTCTAGACCGATCACTGCTGTTGACTGCTAAACTACTCAAACAGGGGTTTGTTGTACCTAGGTTGATGTTATCTCTCCAGAAGTTCTATGGTCGTCAGCATGACTTAATAGATCGTTATGGGAAATCAATGTCTCAAATACGATCTGACATTTTCGCTGAGTCATAGGTAGTGTTTCCTATTCCTAGATTTGACTTTCTCTGGACATGACAGTGAGCAACTCGACGGGTGTCTAATTAGAGGCAGGCACTGTTTACTCGTCCGGAGCACCTGAGTGCACCCATGGTTTTTATTGGGTTCGAGTTACTCTCTTTCTGTGTTTTATGTTTTTGGTTTTTGTGTTGTGTTTATCTATATCCGGATTTGTAACTGTCCCTTGTCTGTTGGCTAATGTTGTTCGGTCGGTTTTCTTTGCTATTTTCTTATTGCTAGACCCACACACACACTCCCCCAGTAAGTTTATTTGTACACTAAAATTTTTACTTCATGCTTTACAGATTTTATTATATAAGTAGTGAAGTGTAATTTATTGATATTTACCACAATCATCTATGTGTCAGTGAATCAAGAAATACCACATCATATTTACTTTTTTATACACTACATTTTTAATACCACAAGTTTAAATAGTTAAGTTGACCTATTTACATACAGACAACATATTGTTATTTTATTATGTTTATATTGTACAGTTACTATTATTTTATATCAGTTTTTGTCATAGCTTGAGTCAGAATTATGATATTACATTTATATAAATCCTTTACAGGTGTCCTGTCTGTGACAAGGAACCATCTGTATACTGGTGTCATGGCTGTCAGAGATCTATGTGTCAGGACTGTAACAATCAAAACAGGATATCAACACATACTAAATATCACGTTGTTCAACATGTACAGGACATGTATTCACTGGATTATAACTTCAAGGCCAATGTAAAGCAGACGAATGATATAAAGGTGTTACATGATGATGTATTAGTTATAGCTTATTATTCTGGTGAACAATTAGTAACATGTGATATAACAGAACAACAACAACAACATACCATTCCACTACCTGGTCAACCATTCCGTATAGCCGTTGTAGACAACAACAATGTAGCTGTTACATTATTATATACTACTACTGTTGTGATAGTAGATGTCAGACATAAACACGTTATACAACGTATTCATGTAGAGGTTATGTGTAGAGGTATCATGTACAGAGGTAACCATCTGTTTATAGGCTGTGTTGATAGAACAATAAAGGTATTATACATGTCAGGGGAGTTAATACGTACAATACCAGTGGGTGTAATACCTTACTATATCTGTGGTGATGAGGCAGGACGTATCTACTATAGAGACAGTGATAAGTTGTACTGTATTGATACAGTGGGGAACACTTTGTTTACATTTACTGATCCTAACATGAGTCAACCACGGGGAATTACAACAGACGATGAAAGACATGTACTTGTTATATGTCATGGGTCTAACAATGTACTCAGGATTAGTCCTAATGGTAAACAGAGTCAGGTTATTATTACACAGATACCACCATCTGTTCTGTCTCCATCCATATGTTATAATCCACTGTCTAAATCAGTTGTTATTGGTCGTCATGACAATGTTTATGTTTATACAGCCCGGACAAATTGTAAACCTACACAAAAAAGTATTTTACATCAAATTGAAGCTAGTATACGAAAATTACAGTCAGTCATACTTAAAAATAAGTAAATATATTTTACTTAAAGAAATAAAATATTTTTACCTAATTTCATAAAAAAAGTTTACCTGTTTAGGTAAACAAAAAGATGTATGGATTATTTCCCTTTGATAGACAACGCCTTTTTTTTAAAGCAGAACAATGAGAATTTCTCCCATTAGTCAAACATAAATTTCTTTATTATCTCCCTTAATTGTGTTTACCTAAATAGGTAAGTTATTCTTAATGAGTGTTCTTTCATATGTCATGTATGTATATAGAATATTTTATGTATGAAGATATTTTGAATGATAGTGAACAATTTATTAACAAGAGTAGTAGGGTGTGAGCTGTTTTAGTCACCCCAAAACACAGGGAGGAAGGGAGGAAGCTCCGCCCCCTTTCCATAACGTCACCGGAAGTCGACAACCACAAGATTCCGATAGCATGAATCATCGCGCACCTGTCATAACGCGTTACGGCCAGTGATATTTAAAATATTTGAATGCACCATTCGAAACGCTCATTCCGGATGGTTCGACAGTACGTTATAAATTAATATTAAATAATGAAATGATCGCAATATTATCATTAAACAATGATATGATCTCGTTCTAGTTATGTCTTCAGGGATACATTTTTTTTATGGTCATTTACAATATCCCTTCTCTACAAAATTGTTTTTATTATTGTCTCTATTTAAACAGATAACATTTTATTTTAAGCTTTATTATTTTTCTGTAAATAACTATTATATTTAAAACATTGATGAAACAATCAAATATTTCAAACATAGCACCGAGTCCTAACGCGTTACGGTCAGTTAACTAGACATTTAAATAGCAGCGATACTTATTATCCTCGGATTAACCTTTAACGATGAATCTTTCACGGACATCTGTTTGATTTTAAATCAACACTATTCTTGTGGTATATAATCAGATACAATTTTAAGCTATGGTATTTCTGTCAATATTTTTTTTAAATAGAATGGAATTAATTACCATTCGGTTAATTAAACGATATCTAAAACATTAATTTACAATAAATTATTTCAAGCATAGCGCCGATTATCGATCTGGTCGTACAGACCTGTCATAAAGCGTTACGGGCAGTGAACCTAGCCTATAGCTTTCAATTAAATCAACATGTGAAACTTATCGTAGTTCTCATATTTACTTTTCTATTTACAATATTCCTTCTCTAAAAAGATTTTTGTCTCTATGTATATAAACAGATAACATTTCATTTTAAGCTTTATTATTTCTTTTAATTAAACAATATCTAAAACATTAATTTACAATAAATTATTTCAAACGTAGCGCCGATTATCGATCTGGTCGTACACAACTCCTGGAGGTAGACGAAAAAGAGAAAAACATCTTTAAAAAGTTGAAAGAAGAACTTGAAGCTTACTGCCGACAGGCAATCGTCCTAGGTTTTAACTCCGCCAAATACGACATGAACCTCGTCAAAACCCTATTGGCACAGACTTTGGAAATGCACGGACCGGGAAAAAAATTCACCGTCAAACGAAACAACAGCTACGCCTGTCTGGCTAACGATACATTCAAATTTCTGGACGTCACTTCTTACCTGGCTCCCGGCGTCAGCTACGCGCAATTCCTGAAAGCCTACGACGTCACCGAAAACAAAGGCTTCTTTCCATACGAATGGTTCGACGGTCCCGAAAAGCTCGAACATCCTACTCCGCATGCCGCCTTTTACAGTTCATTGAAAGACACCAACATCGGACGAAGAGTACCAGTTCTGTCAGCGTGTTTGGATCGACCCGGGCATGTCCACTTTCCGTGACTTTCTCGTCTGGTACAACGATCTCGATGTCGGTCCCTTCGTCCGGGCCGTGGAAAATCTACAACAGTTCTATTTCGACAGTGGCATCGACCTATTCAAGACTTCAATCTCCGTTGCCGGGCTTGCTCGACGCATGTTGTTCGACTCCGGTCGTCAAGCGGGAGCCTCGTTTGCCCTATTCGACGAAGCTAACCGTGACTTATACTTTTCCATCAAACAGAATTTAACCGGTGGCCCGTCCATCATCTTCAATCGTCACCAAGAAGTCGGGCAAACGTTCATCCGAAACGTCAAGCCCTGTCAGAAGATTCTGGGGTTCGATGCCAACGCCCTCTACCTTTGGTCCATCGACCAAGAGATGCCGACCGGGAGCTTCGTACGACGATGCCAAGAGGACGGATTCAAGCCGCAGAAACGAGATCGGTACACCCTGATGTACGATTGGATGGAGTTCCTCAACCATTCCAATCACCTCCGCATTCAACACAAACTAAACACTGGCAAGGAGAAAAAGATCGGACCTTATCCCGTCGACGGTTTCGATGCCAATACCAAAACCGTGTATCAGTTCCACGGGTGTTACTGGCACGGATACCAATACTGGTTGACCAAAAACGTCAAAGACATAAAATGGCACGAAACAAGACAAGCTAAGTACGATAAGACCGTCAAGACCACCACTTTGATCCAAACGCAAGGATATACGGTCGTCGAAAAATTGGAATGCCATTTCCGCAATGACATGCGTCGAGATCGACACCTGTAATCCTTTTGCGATGCCCGCAAACCACCGACGCCACAGCGATCCGTCACGGAAAATGAAATCTTGGAGGGCGTAGTCAGTGGAAAACTCTTTGGTATGGTGGAGTGCGACATCCGGGTTCCAGACGAATGGCCAGACTATTTCCGTCATCCGACCATGACCCCTTACCAATACTTTGAAGAAATGTCTCCTTTGTTTTGTACCATCGACATTCCTTTCGACCTCATCGGAGACCACATGCAGGATCACGTTCGTCGCTTTCAACTTTCAGAGAAACCGCGTCGCCTGTTGGTCGGAGGCATGCGGGGACGTCAAATGTTGATCGCCACCCCGCTCCTCAAATGGTACTTGGATCACGGGATGTTGGTAACGAAAATATACCAAGTAGTGGAATTTACCCCACAACGATGTTTCCGGGATTTCGTACGTGAAGTCAGCGACAACCGGCGATTAGGAGATGCGCATCCCGACAAAGCCATCATCGCCGAAACTTCAAAACTTTACGGCAATAGCGCTTTTGGAGGTACAATCATGGACCAGGAAAAATTTCAGACCGTCACTTACGTCCAAGACGAAGGCAGGGCCATGATGGAAGCCAACAAACCACAATTTAAAAAGTTAGCCAGTCTTTCCGATCCAGACGAATTTTTCGAAGTCGAAAAATCGAAAGAACACCTCGACATCAACCTTCCCGTCCAGATCGGATACTTCATTCTCCAATACGCCAAACTAAGGATGCTTCAATTTTATTACGACTTCCTGGACGTATACTGCGCTGCGCTCAATACTGCGAGATGGACACGGATTCGGCGTACATGGCCTTGTCTGGACCCGATCTCATGTCCGTCATCCGACCCAAAATGCGTAAAGCTTACCAACGAGCCTTGGTCGGATGCTGCAGAGACGATCACGAACCCGTCTGGTTTCCTCGCACCTGCTGTTCGAGACACGGCAAATACGACAAGAGGACCCCGGGACTCTTCAAAGGTATTTATTTTCATTTTTCTAACCATCACTATACGGGAAGGGGGATGAAACATTCTATACCGAAGTGCACGAAGCCTAGTACTGCATAACGCTTAAACTAGTCTGTTTTCTTTCATCAGATTCAATGTTTCTATTTTTTATCTTTTCAGTCGAGTATGATGGTGACGTCATGATTGGTCTCTGCTCAAAGACCGTGCAAAAGATCAAGACGGTATCCACATCCAGCACAGCGATGGCGGCCTACAAACTGGTGAGACGTGCCAAGAAGCTCCCGGTCAAACGACTCCCCCGCCACTCTCGACAAGTCACGGAAGTGAAATTCAGTTCAAAAGGGATCACCAAACGTCGTGTCAAGGCACCGATGACCACCTTCCGTCACGTCCTCAACACACAACGCGTCGGTCAAGGAACCCTCAAAGGATTCCGTGCCATCGATAACTGCGTCTCCACATACGATCAAACTAGGAATGGATTCTCGTACTTTTATTGTAAGAGACGAGTGCTGGAAGACGGCGCGTCCACCGTTCCTCTCGACATGGAACTGTGTCCCGTAAGGAAAGAAGAAGCCACGAACAGCGACGAGCCCGAAGAACCGATGAACGATGAGGATGGATGTCGACCTCGATGACCACGATCGCTACCTCGTACATCTTTTGGACACTAACTTTGAAAGTGACTCGGAATGACATACCGTTACTCGAATTATTGTTTTATGATCATGTACGATTTTTTATCGGTTAAAAATTTGATTCTTTGGATATTTGAACGACCGAAAATGAGAATTTAAGGAAATGTATGCGTTCAAAAAATGTATAAAAACCCTATAGGAACCTGTATATTTTTCACTTGTTATTGGTTTTCAGTCGACTATTTTTCCTAAGATTTGATTTTCGATGACTTAGAAATCGTATAATTTTGATTTTTTATCAGTTCCCATGTCTTTTCTATAGTAAATATGATGAGCCAAATTTTGATCATGTACGATTTTCCATCGGTTAAAAATAGAAATCTTTGGAAATTTGAACGACCGAAAATGAGAATGTAAGGAATGTATGCTATCAAAAAATGTATAGAAACTCTATAGGAATGCGTATATTTTTTCACTTGTTATTGATTTTTATTCGACTATTTTTCTTAAGATTTGATTTTCTATGCCTTAGAAATCGTATAATTTTAATTTTTTTATCAGTTCCCATGTCTTTTCTATAGTAAATATGATGAGCCAAATTTTGATAATGTACTATTTTTCATCGGTTAGAAATAGAATCTTTGGAACTTTGAACGACCGAAAATGAGAATTAAAGGAAATTTATGTGTTCAAAAAATGTATAGAAACCCTATAGGAACCTGTATATTTTTCACTTGTTATTGATTTATCGTCGACTATTTTTCTTAAGATTTGATTTTCGATTACTTAGAAATCGTATAATTTGGATTTTTTAACACTTCTCATGACTTTTCTATAGTAAATATGATGAGCCAAATTTTGATCGTGTACGATTTTTCATCGCTTAAAATTTGATTGTTTAGTTATTGGAACGACCAAATATGTGAATTTAAGGAATTGAATCTGTTCAATAATGGTATGAAATAACGTGTATATTTTTCACGTGTTATTGTCGATTTTTTTTTCACGACTTGATGTCGTTGTAATTTTTTTTGTATTGTAAATAGTATTGATATATGAATACTGGCTTGTATATAATATTTTTCACGTGTTATTGTCGATTATTTTTCTCGAGATTTGATGTCGTCGTATTTTTTTTCTGTATTGTAAATAGTATTGATATATGTAATACTGGCTTGTATATAATATTTTTCACGTGTTATTGTCGATTATTTTTCTCGAGATTTGATGTCTTTGTAATTTTTTCTGTATTGTAAATATTATTGATATATATGTAATGCTGGCTTGTATATAATATTTTTCACGTGTTATTGTCGATTATTTTTCTCGAGATTTGATGTCATTGTAATTTTTTCTGTATTGTAAATATTATTGATATATGTAATACTGGCTTGTTTGTAATATTTTTCACGTGTTATTGTCGATTATTTTTCTCGAGATTTGATGTCATTGTAATTTTTTCTGTATTGTAAATAGTATTGATATATGTAATACTGGCTTGTATATAATATTTTTCACGTGTTATTGTCTATTATTTTTCTCGAGATTTGATGTCATTGTAATTTTTTCTGTATTGTAAATAGTATTGATGTATGTAATACTGGCTTGTATATAATATTTTTCACGTGTTATTGTCGATTATTTTTCTCGAGATTTGATGTCATTGTAATTTTTTCTGTATTGTAAATAGTATTGATGTTTGTAATACTGGCTTGTATATAATATTTTTCACGTGTTATTGTCGATTATTTTTCTCGAGATTTGATGTCATTGTAATTATTTTCTGTATTGTAAATAGTATGGGTATATGGATACTGACTTGTATATAATAAATGTCTTAACATGTTGTTTTTCTTTTGTCGAAAAAGTTACTCCTCTCAAGCGAAAACAAACTCGATAGATCAAGTCTACATGTTTTATTACAAAAAATATCGATACAATATTAAAGCGAAATCCAAGTTTTATTGTCTTTGACCGGAATGCCGAGTGGTCCGAGTTTTCTCTCCTTAGCTCCTTCTCCCGTTTGCTTCTTCTTTTCGACAAGGAGTTTTTGGTAACGTTCGTAAGGGATTAGGATCATTTTCTCCATGTCTAAAAGTTTTCTAAAAGGCACACGACGGCAGCGGTTCCTCTTTGCAAGACGCGAAGTCTCTGTTTTCTCGTCGACGACTTTTTCCCCAAAACGTCGATGGTCTTTTTATATCGCTTCAGTCGTAGTTTCTCCTCCGGTGTCAGAACTATCGTACCTTTGATGACGTTGTGGGCGATTTCGCTCAAGGCTTTCAGTTGCGATTTGTCGATGGTTTTCAGCAAGGCCTTTCTCTGCTCTTTCCTGGTCACTCTCAACAGATGGAGAAAGTGACATTGGTCTTCTAGTAGTCCACCCATGACTTTTGAGTGTTCTCTTGGCGTCCTCTTATGTTTTCACGTAGACGATCGTGTCTTCTCCCGGAAGCACGCGGGTCCTCAATCGATACGCGTCGTCGGAATGCGGAGTCATGTCTACCACCAAATATCCATAGGGTGTCGACGTGGCGTCTTCGTATGCTTCCGTGAGTACTTTAGATTTCCCGGGATAGAGTTGTCGTCCCAAGGTGGCGATCTGAGAGACGTCTCTGACGTTTTTCATCAACACCAAGTACGTGGTGTTCAGGGCAATTGACCTCGATTTAGCTCCTTGAACGTAAAGATTTGGCGTCAAAAGCAAGACGCTCAGTCGTCTGTGGTGACATCCCTGCGTGAAAAGTAACTCCATGTCGACGTCGCGTACCACGCGATGCATCAGATCGTCTAATACGATCAGGCGATGACGTCTGTCTGCAGTAAATTCTCGAACCGTTTCCATAGAAGGTAACCCCTCGTGAAATGAGAGGTGAGGTATAGTCTTTTTTTCATTTCTTCAAAGAGCGGCTGGTGTATACCGTAGCAATACAAGACGGCTTCGGTAGGTTCGTCGGGGTACATTTCTTTCGAATGTTTCAACAGTCTGTAGACGAACCGCGTCTTTCCACTTCCCGTTTGCCCAGCGATGCACGTGCTAGAACACGATAAAAACGGACACACCATGATGCCTGTTTCGAATCTAGATGTCGATCTTCTCTTATGTCTTCTTGAGCGTGGAATTGGGTAAGGCGTATCCGATGGCACTGCTCAACAACGCTATCCATAGTTCTCTCTTGTCGTTTTGCAAGGACAGATTGGCGATCGATGTGACGATGATGATAAAGACCACGATCATCTGGCAAAAGTAGACGATTTCCGATTTGGGAAGTTGACTTCCCAGCATTGGCCATCGTTCAGTACTGTGCGTGCTGCTTTCGCGCTCCATTTTGAAGAGTCGTGTCGTTTCTCTCTCTTTTGAAGTTTTTCACTTTTCGATCGTTGGCCTTTAAATCCAGGGTACTAAACCGGTTCAGGATCACTTGAAAAGTCCTCGAACGATGTCTCTCGCGTACGAAATTAATGCAATAGGCTCCACAGGTGTCGCCGTCCTCCGGTTGTATGGCGTCCGGCGTATACAGATAAGACGTTCGCAGCACTTTTTCGAAATGACGCCGGTACTCACCCGGTGGGTGCCCCAACGAATCGAAAAATTCGGGTGGTCCTTTCGCTGGAAAATGAAACACCGTCCAGTGAGTGCCGGGTATGGGACACGGATCTGTGTTGACGACGTACGTCTTTGGTTTCTTCAGTCGCATCAATTCGTCTGCACAAACGGCTTGGATTCCTAAAGGTTTCAGCGCTCTTTCGATTTCTTCGTTGTTCATGGTAGTAAGACTCGTCTGGATTGATCCACGTGCATGACCTTGGGAAACTTGCCATACATCAACACGGTCACGCTCTCGGGTAAAGCCGTGCCGAATTTTATTTCCAAACGACAGTCTCCTCTTCTTTTGGCATTAAAATCGACTCGGTCGTCGATGTTGAAAACGAACAGGGCGTAGCCTCCTGCAAAATCCCAGTAAGACACGTCGATGCCTCCCTGAAAGTGGCGAGTCTCTTGTAAGCGTCCACGTAGTTTCGTCTCGCAAAGTTGGGTTGTAGCGTTTGGGTCGGATACGATTGTCCGTCGATGTACAGGCTCAGAAAATTGCAATCGAATCATTGAAAATTGAAGGGTGACTTCTTATAACTTCCGTTGAACGCTTCGCTGCTAACCAGGCCGACGATCAGCTGGTTGGGAACTTCTCCTTGGAATAGGTTGTTTTCGACGAATCCGTATTCTCCCTTGGAGACGGAGGCAATCTTTATATTGCTGTTGACGAACGGATACATGGCCGTGGCATTTTCTAACAACTGATTATGAGCCATCAGCACTCCGGCGTTGGGTTTCTGTAGGCACAATTTGAATGCAGCGTCCAAGATCTGTACTCTGTAAGCGGCGTTGACATCGCTCGATAACAAGCGAAAGGCATTCTGAGTGGGCCACAGCTTTAGGGTCAAGGCGATACCATTCAGCAACAGACGGTTCTGTCTAAATACGTCTAGGTGAATGGGACCCTCCATCTCTAATATGCGACCTTCGTTCGTAAACATATAGCGTCTGTACAATGCAACATTGGAACCGGATTTAACGTCGGTGTCGTCGTGATTTCCGGCCGTGTCTTTAGAAAAACATTGCGCATTGAGGTGCACTGTGTCGTCCTTTCCACTCTCCAACAGGGTGTCGATGTAGGCTTTGAACGGGTAGTTGGACCCCATTTGCGACACGGGTGTGTGCTGCAGATGACAATCTACATTTGAAAATAGGGCTTGCAGTGCTAAATTTACTAAGGAAACGTTGGCTTCTTTTGTGATCGGTGTCCCGTCTTCATTTAAAAGTCGTAATTTGACTTTGAGCGAACTTCTCTTCAGATCCATGTAGGCAGCCGATTGCGGTGGAATCGTAAACTCCAAAGGACAATCGCTCGAGATTTGATTGGTCGGTCGAAATTCGATCCATTCTCTCCTCTGGATGCCAGTGTTGGCTGGTGGAGGCGAAAACAGGGACAGTTCGTCTTCGTGATTTCTTCCAAGTGATTCATGATTCTTCTAGTTGGTTAAAACTACGTCGGCGTTTGCGGCTTCTTATAACTTTCGGTGGCGCCAGTTCGGACTTGGCCATCTCGAGCGTCTGGGCTAACGGTGTCACAAATTGAACTTGAGGCGTCTCTGATCTCCACTGGGTACCGCTTCCCACGATGTAACGTCCCTTGTGATCTGGTCGAACCCTTTCTTCGGACAGGTCCGAGAAATGCTGTTCCCACTTTTTGTGGTCGGGCATGTACGGTATCCATCGTTGTGTCTTGTGATCGTAGACTTCTATCAGTCGGTCGAGTTTAAACCGACAATGTTCTAGTCGATCGTCTCTTATAAAGAAACGCAATCGATTCAGGTCGGCATTACGTAATTTGACGTAATAAGGTCGGCCAAACTGCAACGTGTCTTGATCCACGGGCTCAATGACTCGCAAGAGAGGTAAAAATCTATTGCGCGCGTACGATTCTTCGACGATATCGGCGCAGACGTACAGTCGATGAGTCGGATACTCCAACTGGGACGATAGGGAGAGTTCCGTCAGAGCGCATTCCCAGTTTCCTTTCAGCAGGTACCTTTTGGGAAGATCTACCACGAAATCTCCGGCGTGGTTGTCGACGTGGGTAGACAACGAATCGCCGCAATACAAAAACAGGTAAGATGCATCCATCTCGAATTCGGCTCCGTGTCGTTGAGCTTCCTCTTATGTTTCTCCACGACGTATGGATAGGACGATGGCTCGATTCAGATTTCGCCTTCGTAACAGACGAGGTACGATGACCTGATCAGTCAATAAAGAGTTTCGTTTCCTGCGCAGCGATATTCCGGGATCGATTATTTGACGCAGCAATAACGATCGTTCTCTAATGAATGGTGAATCTCTAATCAAGACGGGTAAGGACCCGTCCAATATGTAACGCACGACTTCGGCCAATGCTTCCATTTGTCCTCTCGTCATGTACTAAATCAAAAGTTTTCTAGTCGTCGTATTAGCTTCTCCCAATTCTCTCAAAAATGAATGTGAACGTAAACGTTGGATTGATCCATGATTACATCATATTCTCGATCCTCCCTCTTATAGTCTTTCAGATCAGCCAGGGGAATCCAACTGTTGAATTTAGCGGGCCATCCCATCCATTTGACGAGTGCATCGTGGCGTCGTCGACGAATGACTTTTTCTATCCGGTACGAGGTCTGATCGGTAACTTTCACTCTGTGCAATTCCGATTGATAAAACGTTCATCGAACTGCGTCGTCTGTTGTGTCCTTTAACGTGTAATAAGGAAGACCGTCCTTCATCCCGCGATCGACCACCACGAAATATTCCATTGTCCATCGTTCGTCGTATTCTCGATCGAAGGGTTGTCTGACGTGAGAGAGGCGTACCGTGTCTCCCTTTTTAAAGGCATATCCTCTTCTCGGTGCTTGGTATCGTTCCGTTGAATATTGCATCTTCCATAATCGAGCTTCGTCTTTTTTCGAGGAGCCATCTTGATGGAACGATGCTAAGCTCCGTTGTAGCTTTGGGTGATTTCTTCCAGAACGTCGATTCATCGGTGCGTCTGATGACGGGACAGGTAACGAAAGATTTTGTTCTTTATTGTCTTGATACATCGTTCGGCGTAGGAACTTTTCTGTTCGTTCTGGGTGTAGAAATGATCCACTTTCTCGGCTTTTAACACTCGCCGAACGTCTCTATTCCGAAATTCGACTCCCTTGTCGGTTCTCAGCTTGTTGTGTTTCCTTCCATGTCGGAAAAGGGTCTGCAGGTCGTTCGACATTTCCTTGCCTTGAGTCGGTCGAGCGTAACGGAAACGTGTGGGCAAAGCGGGAAAAGACGTCGATAGTTACGACGAAATAAGCGTATCCGTCGTTTTCTTTGCTAAATGTTTTCATGAAGGCGGTATCGGCGTCCCATTGGTAGTCGATGTACGGGGCAATCACTTTGCGCCGGCGAAAGGAACGGTTGATTTGACGATGTAGTCCGAACGTCTCCTGTCCCTCTAACCATGACTCGATTTTGCTTCTTCCCAACACGTATTTTCCTTCCTTGCGCACCGCTCTGTACAGTTTTTCCACTCCTCCGTACGATCCCGGATGACGAGGGTCGTAATAATTTTTTTCCAAGTAGTCTTCGTAATTCATGATCGTTTTCGTGGACTGTTGATTTTACTCTTATAGAGGTCCAAATAGAACTGAATCATATCGTACTTCCACGATGGTTGTGCCAAGTAGGGATCCGAAAGATAGGACTTAATGCGGTCCAGCGTCTGTGTCGTCTTGGCAAGAGCTACGTATATTTCGCAGGGTTTCTGCGCAAAGAGGACGTATATGTACGTCTGGTCCATTTTGTTGTTAACGACCTCTTATACGTACAGTTCCATCTCCACGAGAACGGGATACACTTCGTGGACGTCGCGAGAACAATTCAATCCCGTGATCATTAATTTTCCGGAGAGGTGACAGATGTAATGTACGCCGTTTCGTCGATGATCGATGATCGATGGAACATGCCAAATTCGCTTGTACGACGACGTTGGTCAGGTGCATTCCATTAAGTCTGCCAATTCTACACACGCGAGTGCACGAAGAGCTTCGATGAATATTCTATAGGCGTGTGGTCCTCTTCTCGTCAGGGTGAAGATCAGCTGTCTGTTTTTACGTCTAGTGGTGTTTTGATAGACGATGTCCTCGGCGAGGTCCGGAGTCAAAATTCGTCGTGCTACCAAATAATTTACGACCTCTTCCGTGGGTGTTTCTTCGACTAATAGAACTAAATGTCTTAGGAGCTTCTTTTCCTCGCGTCTGTCCATGCGTAAGGATGGCGATGAAATGAGGGAGGGTTGATTCGTCGCTCTTTCAAATACTACTCGGGTCTTATTTGATTGGTGAAATTTAAATCACGTGACGCGATGGATAACTCGGGGAATCGAAGTTTAATTTAATAACTCGGGACTAGCGCGTGATGTATAGGACATTTTGTTTTCGTATGTGAAGAGTTATATCTAAATTAATAAAATTTACTAGCAAACATTTCCCGATACTTCAAAAAATACTTTTTCGTGTATCCTTTTTTTGACAACAGAAAAATACTTCTTAGAGTAGCGTGAATAGACAAGGAAAGACAGAATGAAACGTTTTCTACAATTTATTGTATATACTACGATCAATTTGTAAATATATATATATATATATATATATATATATATATATATACAAAATAATGTAACAAAGAATTTAGAAAATACGTCATGTCAGTCACCATTCCGTACAATGGTCGGAGTTGCACTCTGGGCATCGTAAGAATCCCAGCTTGTTCTGATGATCTGCACTGTAAGGGCAGGGAACGATGGCATTCAATTCCGGGACGAAGTCTCCTATCACCATGGCCGTGTCTTTCAATTTTGCATATTCGTCCGCTCTGAGACAAATTCCTTTTTTAGTGGGAATAACCTCGGTTTCGTTTGGAGGTAACCAGTGTTGTCTAATGTTAATAGAGTTACTGTTGGCTTGTACTGTGGCGTAAACGTTTCTTCCTAAATGGAATTGATAATCTTTCTGCTCGGTAACAGCTCGGTCTAAAGAGTCGAAGCTGTCGACTAGCATCTTCCATCGACTCATAGTCAGGCTAATTCCTTTTTTAGTAGGAATGAATTTGTCGTCCTTCTTCTCCCATTCTCTGATGTCTATTCTGATGTCGTCTTTCCATTCCGTAGCTCGAACGTATCTGTTATTTCCCAACTCGATATTGCAACGTGCGTTATCCATCGTGAAAATGATGGTTTGATCTGTTTGGTGACGATTTTATAGTCTTGTGTCATTGTAGTCAATGTTTTCGTTGGTTGGTTCAAATTGACGATGGTGCTTGTTATTTAAACTATCGTTTTCATTGGTTCGTTTAAATTTGATTGTTGCATTCAAATAATGTTAACGTCCATTCGGAATGATTGGTTCATTCAAATATTTAAATCTCACGGACCGTAACGCGTTATGACAGGTGTGTACGACCGGATCGATAATCGGCGCTATGCTTGAAATAATTTATTGTAAATTAATGTTTTAGATATCGTTTAATTAAAAGAAATAATAAAGCTTAAAATGAAATATTATCTGTTTATATACATAGAGACAATAATTTTTTTAGAGAAGGAATATTGTAAATAGAAAAGTAAATATGAGAACTACGATAAGTTTCACATGTTGATTTAATTGAAAGCTATAGGCTAGGTTCACTGCCCGTAACGCTTTATGACAGGTCTGTACGACCAGATCGATAATCGGCACTATGCTTGAAATAATTTATTGTAAATTAATGTTTTAGATATCGTTTAATTAACCGAATGGTAATTAATTCCATTCTATTTGACAGAAATACCACCGCTTAAAATTGTATCTGATTATATACCACAAGAATAGTGTTGATTTAAAATCAAACAGATGTCCGTGAAAGATTCATCGTTAAAGGTTAATCCGAGGATAATAAGTATCGCTGCTATTAGTCTCGATCACCCAGACGCATATATAATAGCGTCTGGGATCACCTTATTTTAATTTCGCTACCAATAGGTGGAGACAAACAATGATTCTATTTTTAGAGCCCTATTTTTAAACCAGGAAAACCATGCAAACATATCTATACTTATAATATGACGTCACAGTAAGATTCACTCTTGATTATGCATAACAATAATATTTGTTTAATTAATTGATAAAGTAATATTTTATAAAAATATTCAAATTTAAACTTTGGTACAATTTGTTGTACACTTCTTGATATGAACGGAAGTAATTTTTTAGACTATAAAAATATCATCCAATCAAAAATTACGCCCAGTTTTGGGCGTAATGGTAACGAGTTTAATATAGAGCTGAATCCAGACGCACACATGTAATTAAGCGTCTGGATGATCGAGACTACGCTGCTATTTAAATGTCTAGTTAACTGACCGTAACGCGTTAGGACTCGGTGCTATAGGAGAAATATTTGATTGTTTCATCAATGTTTTAAATATAATAGTTATATACAGAAAAATAATAAAGCTTAAAAAATGTTATCTGTTTATATAGAGACAATAATAAAAATAATTTTATAGAGAAGGGATATTGTAAATGACCATAAAAAAAATTTAACCCTGAAGACATAACTAGAACGAGATCATATCATTGTTGAATGATAATATTGCGATCATTGCATTATTTAATATTAATTTATAACGTACTGTCGAATCATCCGGAATGAGCGTTTCGATTGGTGCATTCAAATATTTAAATCTCAATGGCCGTAACGCGTTATGACAGGAGCGCGATGATTCATGCTATCGGATTCTCGTGGCTGTCGACTTCCGGTGACGTTAGTGAAAGGGGGGCGGAGCTTCCTCCCTTCCTCCCTGTGTTTTGGGGTGACTAAAACAGCTCACACCCTACTACTAACAAGTAAGATCATACATTTCTTTCCAACTTCTCTTCCAACAATATATTTATCATATTTATACTATAAAGTAGATCTGCATCTATTGACGGCATAATGAAGGATTTATGACGTGTGTATAATCACGTAGAAAAAAAAACAAAACTATGGAATGTCTATTTTTGGTCCCTCAAAACTATTAAAACCAATAAATAACCTCATTCAAATTAGACTTTAAAGGCATGGCATTCAGCTGTAACCACATCTATGGAAGTGAAAACATTCCTTCCCCATTTACATCAAGATGTTAGAGGAACTCATTTTTTTTTTGGTTTACCTGAAAAAGTAAATTTTGTTTACCTCAAGCAGTCATACTATTTGAACATTTTATCATCTTACTTAAAATGAAAAGAAAGATTTAAGATTTTATGGAAAAGTGTCGTTTAACAAAATAAATGAAAAGGTCAGGAAAATTAACTGCTTACGCATTAAAAACAATATACCTTAACGGTAAACAAAATCATTCAAGATAAAAATTCCCCAATTTTCTTTTATGTAATATCGGATGGTGTATGGTTTACCTAAATAAGTAAATTTTGTTTACCTCAAGCAGTCGTACTATTTTGAACATTTTATCATCTTACTGAAAATGCATAGAAAGATTTTATGGGAAAATGTCGGTTAACAAAAAAAAAGTTGAAAAGGTTAGGAGAATCAGCTGCTTATCCTGTAACGCATTAAAACAAAATTTACCTTAACGGTAAACAAAATCATTTAAGATAAAAAAAATTCCCCAATTTTCTTTTTATGTAATAGTTTGGTTTACCTAAATAAGTAAACTTTGTTTACCACAAGCAGTCGTACTATGTTTGAACATTTGATCATCTTATTGAAAATGAATAGACAGATTTTATGGAAAAGTGTCAAAATTTACAAAATAAATGAAAAGGTCAGAAGAATCGACTGCATATCATTAAACGCATTAAAACCAAAGATAGTTTAACCACGGGGAGGTAACTTGGTATATATTGGGTAATACGGATGTGCGGCCCGAATAGGTCACTTTTTCACCTCTCCAAAATAAATGAATAGGTAGCTTTTTTCATTGAAAAATATATCATTGGGTATAGTTGTAAATTATCTAAATATATCCATGCCTCAATTCTCATCTTAAGCATGCTAAGCCTATGTAAAGTACAGTGATTTGACAAACAAAGTGTGCCATTAACATCACTTGATCATTTTGGTAGTGAATGGACTATTTTGCCAATGGTTATGTGCTGTAATAAAATATATGAATAGGTCTGATTTAATCATTCAATATATGATTAGGTCCCATTTTATACATCCGAAATATATGAATAGGGTGGGTTTTCAAATCTCCGTCCGCAGACCTGTACCTAAAAGTATCCTTAGTTACCCCCCCCCCCCCCCCCCCCGTGAGTTTAACAAGTAAACACAATCATTCAAGATAAAATTCAACAATTTATTATTATCGAATACCATATCTGATGGAGTATTGTTTACCTAAGAAGTAAATTTTGTTTACCTCAAGCAGTCGTACTATTTTGAACATTTTATCATATTACTGAAAATGAATAGAAAGATTTTATGGAAACGTGTTGTTTAAAAAAATAAAAGAAAAGGAGAATTAACTGCTTATCAAGTAACGCATTGAAACAAATTTTACATTACCGTAAACAAAGTCATTCAAGATAAAAAAAATTCCCCAATTTTCTTTCATGTAATATCTGATGGTGTATAGTTTACCTAAATAAGTATATTTTGTTTACCTATGTTGAACATTGATCAACTTTTAGATATTTCTGGTTTGGTTGGAATTGTTTTCATGGATTACTATCATGTCAAACTTCACAAGGTTAATGCCATGTCATGATTATGAGAACTCTGAACTTTTAACTTCATGACCTAGAGAGGTGAATCAATGAGATTTACTGAAACTACTTTTTGTTGTTTGTTAATTTTCATAAAATCATTGATAAATAAATTCTTAGCCTCATGTAGTTATGTTAGTTTCAAATTCTCTATCAGATCTGAATAGAGTAATAGAACTTTTGTCAATCATGTCATGCATGTGATACATGTATAATTAATCTCATCAATTATTTAAAATAAAATATCACGTCATACATAGTTTCAATATAATTTTTAATATATATAAAAAATAAATACAAACTATGCGTAATTTCACATTTATCGATATCTAAAATATAAATTTTTTATTTGTTCAAATATTAGGCCTAAACGTCAGACAAAATCGAAAAGTTTGATACTTTTTTCAGACTACGGACATGCATATGACCGATGAATTATTGCTCATTACTTCAATCTAGAAAATGTTTGAAGAGTGACAGAGTTATCTGTCCAATTTCATTTTTTTCTTTTTATTTACGTAAACGCGTAAAACCTAAGAGTATCAGAAAATCCCAGCATATTTCAAACCACGTGCGCCGATCGAAAAACATCTTGCGCCCTTCACGAAATGGAAAATACGATGAAGAAAATGTTTAAATTCACTAGAAAATTATCGAGAAGGCTGTTTACTCTTGATCTCGTGCCTGTCTACACTAAGGTTACGGGTTCAAGTCTAACTGCGGGCAAGGTATACTCGACTCCAATCTTAATTGACAAGGATTGCCAGTTTCTTACCGAAGGTGGGGTTTTTGCTCCGTGTACTGTGCTTCCCGCCCCCACCCCCCATCAATAGAAACTGGACGCCAGGATATAGCTGCAAAATTGCTGAAAGTGGCGTTAAACAACATTCAAACTTAAATACATCTAAAATCAGGCACTGGTATATTATTGTCTGTCAAAAAATCACTTATCCGTCGACTGAGTAAATTTGGTTTAAATATTACATATTTATTCATTGATCAATAATGACATCTAAACTCAAGTTCAGCTAATAGTAAAAAAAGAAAAAAATCAACTTTAAGGATGCGTTGAAGAATGAATTAACGTACATATCATCGGTCTTGTGAACGTGGTTTAGAGTGTGTGTTAAATAAGCTGAACAGAAAGTTTGACAGAGGCATAAATACAGAAACGAATCGTTGATTGGGACTCGCAACTACTTGACAGTCGATATGCCCTAAAAGTAGGATCTCGTATGCTCGATATTTCTAGCATCATAAACTTTAGCATTTTTTATTGAAATGGACAGATTTGGTTCAGTAAAAATATTACATTCTTCTCGCAGTGACCATGGCTGTCAGAAAGGGGGGGAGCACCCCTTTTATAAAACAACTTTGTTATGTTACCTAGAATCGAAATGCTTTGTAGACATTGTCAGTATCTAAGAATGCAGACGACAGCCGGTTGTTATGAAATATCAAACTTATCAAACGAAGTTAAGAAAGCGCTAATAGTGCCCAGAATTGTTCTATTTTTAAACATTTTTTTTATCTAGGAGGGGCCACGTCCCAGACCCTCCTCCGCAACCCTTCCTTTGCAGAAAACTCTAAACTGCATGTGGTGGAGGTGTTTGAATTTATCGTCAATCCTATTACCAAAAAATATAGCCTTAAGTAAAGCCTTAAACAATCAAAGTGTTTTCTGCCTTTATTATTATTTTTAAACTGTTTGGTTTGGGGGAAGGGGGAGGGGTGGTGCGACTACTAAATTGTAATTGTTTAATTTATGCATGTACCTGTTCACGAGTGTAATGTCTGGTTACGATAAATCTCCATTAAAAGTTTAATTTAGACATACCTAGATCTATCATATTCAAGTAAGCATGTATCTATCTCTTAGTTTAAGTTAAAAAAAATTATATTTCAATACAATATCACTTCTAACGTTATAAATCAATAATCGAGCGATCCAGTTGAAAAACAAAAAAAGAATATTGAGTGATTTGGGCACGGCGAATACACCTTAAACAGATAGATGCATGTATCCATCAAAGTTGGAGAAATGTTCCCTAAAATCCGAAAACGACCTTGTTCATTCATATATATTGCACAGAAGACATGAAAGACCAGAGAGTCTATGAGTCTACTGGTTTAAAGGTCTGCATGTCTACAGACTGACATGTGTGCAAGTCTACATAGTCTGGTTTGACATAGCTACAGGTTTTCGAGTCTATATGTAGACAAGGGCATATGGAACAAAACCACAATTGTTGAAGGCCTCTTTTTCCTCTTTGTTTATATTAACATAAAGTCAATTAAAAAAAATTCCACCTTCGTTTCTGGAATGCCATTTGGCAGTCTGAAAGTACCATATCTCTTCCAAACTATATCCAAAATTTCGAAAACTGTAATACTTCTAACTCATTTTAAAGCTCTGGCAGCATCCCTACCTTCAGGGATGAAGTCCAAGAGACTATGAAAAAATTTGCAATCCTTCCACTAGACCAAATTACTCCTAATCCATTATATTTCATCAAATGTTTAATTTTAAAATTTTTTTCAAAGATCTTTCGTTCCAATAAGCCCCAAAAGTAGAACCAAAATAAGAAAAAAGCCAGAGAAAAAAAATTACAAAGAAATACACTATTTTATGGGGAACTACATTCATGGGAATGGATAACGAGTTGCAAAGGTCATTAATTGTGTTGTTGTTCCTAAAGGTGTAGGACCACCAAATACCGGGAACCAGTCCAGAGGTTGTACGTAAAAGTAGTACTAGTCAACAGACAGGTTCACTCTTGCATCATATAGAATTTGAACCGCACATGATACCAGAATAAATTTGGTATTTTTGGAAAGCTGAATATTCTAGGAAACTTGAGGATAAAGTTTTATTGGTTTTAAATGAACATAAAAATGTTGAGAGTCAATTAGGGACAAGCACTATTTTTGGACTGAAATAGAAAGTGAAAGTAGATTTTTAGACCACATGGACTTCAGGTTGAGCGTTTTTTCTTATATACAATGAAACATATTGTGAAATTTTGACAGAATGTTCGGCCAGTGCATTTTTATAGGGGACAGAAGTGTCACTTAATTTGAAACAAAGGTCAATTTTCTAGGATAAGTCAAAATTATCAAATTTTAATATAGCCGAAGAGTAAAAAATCTATGGTGGTCCTACACCTGAAGAGGCCATAGACAGGTATATCAACTTCTATTTCTTTTGACAAAAATGGTACTAAAAGAAGGTAAATCACCAAGACTATCATTTTAATTGCTTATCAAAGCCAAAACCTATAATGGGGGTCAAATTTCAGCCTAAATATGGTATTATGTAATATTGTATGAAATTATGGGGTCTGCAGTGGTCCCCGCTTAGTAGAATGTGCTTTAATTAAATAAACTACTGTTTTAGGTTTTGGATGTAATGAAAGGGTCAAAATGTATAAAACTAGAACTGGTAGACATTCTAGTATGCAGAAAAATAGTGTATTTAAGATGAATTTGTAAATTTTACACCTGCGGCTTAAGTCGGTTACATTGCTGGCATGGGTTAATACTAAAATTATTTATTTTCTAATCTGATGCTTGCTAAGGGTAAATTTGTTAGTAAACTAGTAACCATATGCAATAATTGTACTTGTTAAGATAATTGGGTCTTGAGATGATGGTACTTCTGTCAAAAATTCCTTAAACATGAGCAGTAATGGGAAATTGGCCAATTTTTGCAATTTCATACCAAAGCAAGATATAATTTTGTTTCTTTGTATGCCAGTTTGAACTTTAGTGGGTTTTTTTTAGTAAGGAATGTTCATTTAACTATTAAGCTTAATGGAATAGTGAACTCATTAAATGAAATTCATAAAATTTTAGTCTCAGTTTAGAAACTATTAATGTACACCTCCAAAATATAGTACAACTGAATATCAATAAATTTAAATTTGAACTCAAAAACTTTCTCAGGATGTACTAGGTGCATAATTAGGACAGTTTCATACTATTTTTCTTAATTGAAATGTATTTCAAGAGATAAAAGTCTTATCCCAACAGTTTGAAGGTACTCAGTATCTCACTTTGTAAAAAGGGGGGGATGTGAAATTAACTAAAAAAGATGCAAAATTTATGAGAAAATTATGTAATTAGTGTCTTTCTATGTGTGAAATAAGTCCATTTGTGTTGGATGTATATTGCCAAGCTTGCTATTTACATCTGCAACTAAGAAATTGAAAAATTAAGGAATAATGCATTTCTTGATCACCAAGCTAATTTTTCCTGATAACGCGCATGTGAGGTCTTTGTATGTTTTCATGCATTTCTTGAAAACCGCTGAAAGGAATTCAACAAAATTTTAGAATTTGTTTTGACTAACATAAACTAAGACCAGGAAAAATTTTATTTAATTTGTTGAACAAAAACATCTTCTTTAGGTGTAGGACCACCAAATACCGGGAACCAGTCCAGAGGTTGTACGTAAAAGTAGTACTAGTCAACAGACAGGTTCACTCTTGCATCATAAAGAATTTGAACCGCACATGATACCAGAATAAATTTGGTATTTTTGGAAAGCTGAATATTCTAGGAAACTTGAGGATAAAGTTTTATTGGTTTTAAATGAACATAAAAATGTTGAGAGTCAATTAGGGACAAGCACTATTTTTGGACTGAAATAGAAAGTGAAAGTAGATTTTTAGACCACATGACCTTCAGGTTGAGCGTTTTATCTTATATGCAATGAAACATATTGTGAAATTTTGACAGAATGTTCGGCCAGTGCATTTTATAGGGGACAGAAGTGTCACTTAATTTGAAACAAAGGTAAATTTTCTAGGATAAGTCAAAATTATCAAATTTTAATATAGCCGAAGAGTAAAAAATCTATGGTGGTCCTACACCTGAAGAGGCCATAGACAGGTATATCAACTTCTATTTCTTTTGACAAAAATGGTACTAAAAGAAGGTAAATCACCAAGACTATCATTTTAATTGCTTATCAAAGCCAAAACCTATAATGGGGGTCAAATTTCAGCCTAAATATGGTATTATGTAATATTGTATGAAATTATGGGGTCTGCAGTGGTCCCCGCTTAGTAGAATGTGCTTTAATTAAATAAACTACTGTTTTAGGTTTTGGATGTAATGAAAGGGTCAAAATGTATAAAACTAGAACTGGTAGACATTCTAGTATGCAGAAAAATAGTGTATTTAAGATGAATTTGTAAATTTTACACCTGCGGCTTAAGTCGGTTACATTGCTGGCATGGGTTAATACTAAAATTATTTATTTTCTAATCTGATGCTTGCTAAGGGTAAATTTGTTAGTAAACTAGTAACCATATGCAATAATTGTACTTGTTAAGATAATTGGGTCTTGAGATGATGGTACTTCTGTCAAAAATTCCTTAAACATGAGCAGTAATGGGAAATTGGCCAATTTTTGCAATTTCATACCAAAGCAAGATATAATTTTGTTTCTTTGTATGCCAGTTTGAACTTTAGTGGGTTTTTTTTTAGTAAGGAATGTTCATTTAACTATTAAGATTAATGGAATAGTGAACTCATTAAATGAAATTCATAAAATTTTAGTCTCAGTTTAGAAACTATTAATGTACACCTCCAAAATATAGTACAACTGAATATCAATAAATTTAAATTTGAACTCAAAAACTTTCTCAGGATGTACTAGGTGCATAATTAGGACAGTTTCATACTATTTTTCTTAATTGAAATGTATTTCAAGAGATAAAAGTCTTATCCCAACAGTTTGAAGGTACTCAGTATCTCACTTTGTAAAAAGGGGGGGATGTGAAATTAACTAAAAAAGATGCAAAATTTATGAGAAAATTATGTAATTAGTGTCTTTCTATGTGTGAAATAAGTCCATTTGTGTTGGATGTATATTGCCAAGCTTGCTATTTACATCTGCAACTAAGAAATTGAAAAATTAAGGAATAATGCATTTCTTGATCACCAAGCTAATTTTTCCTGATAACGCGCATGTGAGGTCTTTGTATGTTTTCATGCATTTCTTGAAAACCGCTGAAAGGAATTCAACAAAATTTTAGAATTTGTTTTGACTAACATAAACTAAGACCAGGAAAAATTTTATTTAATTTGTTGAACAAAAACATCTTCTTTAGGTGTAGGACCACCAAATACCGGGAACCAGTCCAGAGGTTGTACGTAAAAGTAGTACTAGTCAACAGACAGGTTCACTCTTGCATCATAAAGAATTTGAACCGCACATGATACCAGAATAAATTTGGTATTTTTGGAAAGCTGAATATTCTAGGAAACTTGAGGATAAAGTTTTATTGGTTTTAAATGAACATAAAAATGTTGAGAGTCAATTAGGGACAAGCACTATTTTTGGACTGAAATAGAAAGTGAAAGTAGATTTTTAGACCACATGACCTTCAGGTTGAGCGTTTTATCTTATATGCAATGAAACATATTGTGAAATTTTGACAGAATGTTCGGCCAGTGCATTTTATAGGGGACAGAAGTGTCACTTAATTTGAAACAAAGGTAAATTTTCTAGGATAAGTCAAAATTATCAAATTTTAATATAGCCGAAGAGTAAAAAATCTATGGTGGTCCTACACCTGAAGAGGCCATAGACAGGTATATCAACTTCTATTTCTTTTGACAAAAATGGTACTAAAAGAAGGTAAATCACCAAGACTATCATTTTAATTGCTTATCAAAGCCAAAACCTATAATGGGGGTCAAATTTCAGCCTAAATATGGTATTATGTAATATTGTATGAAATTATGGGGTCTGCAGTGGTCCCCGCTTAGTAGAATGTGCTTTAATTAAATAAACTACTGTTTTAGGTTTTGGATGTAATGAAAGGGTCAAAATGTATAAAACTAGAACTGGTAGACATTCTAGTATGCAGAAAAATAGTGTATTTAAGATGAATTTGTCAATTTTACACCTGCGGCTTAAGTCGGTTACATTGCTGGCATGGGTTAATACTAAAATTATTTATTTTCTAATCTGATGCTTGCTAAGGGTAAATTTGTTAGTAAACTAGTAACCATATGCAATAATTGTACTTGTTAAGATAATTGGGTCTTGAGATGATGGTACTTCTGTCAAAAATTCCTTAAACATGAGCAGTAATGGGAAATTGGCCAATTTTTGCAATTTCATACCAAAGCAAGATATAATTTTGTTTCTTTGTATGCCAGTTTGAACTTTAGTGGGTTTTTTTTTAGTAAGGAATGTTCATTTAACTATTAAGATTAATGGAATAGTGAACTCATTAAATGAAATTCATAAAATTTTAGTCTCAGTTTAGAAACTATTAATGTACACCTCCAAAATATAGTACAACTGAATATCAATAAATTTAAATTTGAACTCAAAAACTTTCTCAGGATGTACTAGGTGCATAATTAGGACAGTTTCATACTATTTTTCTTAATTGAAATGTATTTCAAGAGATAAAAGTCTTATCCCAACAGTTTGAAGGTACTCAGTATCTCACTTTGTAAAAAGGGGGGGATGTGAAATTAACTAAAAAAGATGCAAAATTTATGAGAAAATTATGTAATTAGTGTCTTTCTATGTGTGAAATAAGTCCATTTGTGTTGGATGTATATTGCCAAGCTTGCTATTTACATCTGCAACTAAGAAATTGAAAAATTAAGGAATAATGCATTTCTTGATCACCAAGCTAATTTTTCCTGATAACGCGCATGTGAGGTCTTTGTATGTTTTCATGCATTTCTTGAAAACCGCTGAAAGGAATTCAACAAAATTTTAGAATTTGTTTTGACTAACATAAACTAAGACCAGGAAAAATTTTATTTAATTTGTTGAACAAAAACATCTTCTTTAGGTGTAGGACCACCAAATACCGGGAACCAGTCCAGAGGTTGTACGTAAAAGTAGTACTAGTCAACAGACAGGTTCACTCTTGCATCATAAAGAATTTGAACCGCACATGATACCAGAATAAATTTGGTATTTTTGGAAAGCTGAATATTCTAGGAAACTTGAGGATAAAGTTTTATTGGTTTTAAATGAACATAAAAATGTTGAGAGTCAATTAGGGACAAGCACTATTTTTGGACTGAAATAGAAAGTGAAAGTAGATTTTTAGACCACATGACCTTCAGGTTGAGCGTTTTATCTTATATGCAATGAAACATATTGTGAAATTTTGACAGAATGTTCGGCCAGTGCATTTTATAGGGGACAGAAGTGTCACTTAATTTGAAACAAAGGTAAATTTTCTAGGATAAGTCAAAATTATCAAATTTTAATATAGCCGAAGAGTAAAAAATCTATGGTGGTCCTACACCTGAAGAGGCCATAGACAGGTATATCAACTTCTATTTCTTTTGACAAAAATGGTACTAAAAGAAGGTAAATCACCAAGACTATCATTTTAATTGCTTATCAAAGCCAAAACCTATAATGGGGGTCAAATTTCAGCCTAAATATGGTATTATGTAATATTGTATGAAATTATGGGGTCTGCAGTGGTCCCCGCTTAGTAGAATGTGCTTTAATTAAATAAACTACTGTTTTAGGTTTTGGATGTAATGAAAGGGTCAAAATGTATAAAACTAGAACTGGTAGACATTCTAGTATGCAGAAAAATAGTGTATTTAAGATGAATTTGTCAATTTTACACCTGCGGCTTAAGTCGGTTACATTGCTGGCATGGGTTAATACTAAAATTATTTATTTTCTAATCTGATGCTTGCTAAGGGTAAATTTGTTAGTAAACTAGTAACCATATGCAATAATTGTACTTGTTAAGATAATTGGGTCTTGAGATGATGGTACTTCTGTCAAAAATTCCTTAAACATGAGCAGTAATGGGAAATTGGCCAATTTTTGCAATTTCATACCAAAGCAAGATATAATTTTGTTTCTTTGTATGCCAGTTTGAACTTTAGTGGGTTTTTTTTTAGTAAGGAATGTTCATTTAACTATTAAGATTAATGGAATAGTGAACTCATTAAATGAAATTCATAAAATTTTAGTCTCAGTTTAGAAACTATTAATGTACACCTCCAAAATATAGTACAACTGAATATCAATAAATTTAAATTTGAACTCAAAAACTTTCTCAGGATGTACTAGGTGCATAATTAGGACAGTTTCATACTATTTTTCTTAATTGAAATGTATTTCAAGAGATAAAAGTCTTATCCCAACAGTTTGAAGGTACTCAGTATCTCACTTTGTAAAAAGGGGGGGATGTGAAATTAACTAAAAAAGATGCAAAATTTATGAGAAAATTATGTAATTAGTGTCTTTCTATGTGTGAAATAAGTCCATTTGTGTTGGATGTATATTGCCAAGCTTGCTATTTACATCTGCAACTAAGAAATTGAAAAATTAAGGAATAATGCATTTCTTGATCACCAAGCTAATTTTTCCTGATAACGCGCATGTGAGGTCTTTGTATGTTTTCATGCATTTCTTGAAAACCGCTGAAAGGAATTCAACAAAATTTTAGAATTTGTTTTGACTAACATAAACTAAGACCAGGAAAAATTTTATTTAATTTGTTGAACAAAAACATCTTCTTTAGGTGTAGGACCACCAAATACCGGGAACCAGTCCAGAGGTTGTACGTAAAAGTAGTACTAGTCAACAGACAGGTTCACTCTTGCATCATAAAGAATTTGAACCGCACATGATACCAGAATAAATTTGGTATTTTTGGAAAGCTGAATATTCTAGGAAACTTGAGGATAAAGTTTTATTGGTTTTAAATGAACATAAAAATGTTGAGAGTCAATTAGGGACAAGCACTATTTTTGGACTGAAATAGAAAGTGAAAGTAGATTTTTAGACCACATGACCTTCAGGTTGAGCGTTTTATCTTATATGCAATGAAACATATTGTGAAATTTTGACAGAATGTTCGGCCAGTGCATTTTATAGGGGACAGAAGTGTCACTTAATTTGAAACAAAGGTAAATTTTCTAGGATAAGTCAAAATTATCAAATTTTAATATAGCCGAAGAGTAAAAAATCTATGGTGGTCCTACACCTGAAGAGGCCATAGACAGGTATATCAACTTCTATTTCTTTTGACAAAAATGGTACTAAAAGAAGGTAAATCACCAAGACTATCATTTTAATTGCTTATCAAAGCCAAAACCTATAATGGGGGTCAAATTTCAGCCTAAATATGGTATTATGTAATATTGTATGAAATTATGGGGTCTGCAGTGGTCCCCGCTTAGTAGAATGTGCTTTAATTAAATAAACTACTGTTTTAGGTTTTGGATGTAATGAAAGGGTCAAAATGTATAAAACTAGAACTGGTAGACATTCTAGTATGCAGAAAAATAGTGTATTTAAGATGAATTTGTCAATTTTACACCTGCGGCTTAAGTCGGTTACATTGCTGGCATGGGTTAATACTAAAATTATTTATTTTCTAATCTGATGCTTGCTAAGGGTAAATTTGTTAGTAAACTAGTAACCATATGCAATAATTGTACTTGTTAAGATAATTGGGTCTTGAGATGATGGTACTTCTGTCAAAAATTCCTTAAACATGAGCAGTAATGGGAAATTGGCCAATTTTTGCAATTTCATACCAAAGCAAGATATAATTTTGTTTCTTTGTATGCCAGTTTGAACTTTAGTGGGTTTTTTTTAGTAAGGAATGTTCATTTAACTATTAAGCTTAATGGAATAGTGAACTCATTAAATGAAATTCATAAAATTTTAGTCTCAGTTTAGAAACTATTAATGTACACCTCCAAAATATAGTACAACTGAATATCAATAAATTTAAATTTGAACTCAAAAACTTTCTCAGGATGTACTAGGTGCATAATTAGGACAGTTTCATACTATTTTTCTTAATTGAAATGTATTTCAAGAGATAAAAGTCTTATCCCAACAGTTTGAAGGTACTCAGTATCTCACTTTGTAAAAAGGGGGGGATGTGAAATTAACTAAAAAAGATGCAAAATTTATGAGAAAATTATGTAATTAGTGTCTTTCTATGTGTGAAATAAGTCCATTTGTGTTGGATGTATATTGCCAAGCTTGCTATTTACATCTGCAACTAAGAAATTGAAAAATTAAGGAATAATGCATTTCTTGATCACCAAGCTAATTTTTCCTGATAACGCGCATGTGAGGTCTTTGTATGTTTTCATGCATTTCTTGAAAACCGCTGAAAGGAATTCAACAAAATTTTAGAATTTGTTTTGACTAACATAAACTAAGACCAGGAAAAATTTTATTTAATTTGTTGAACAAAAACATCTTCTTTAGGTGTAGGACCACCAAATACCGGGAACCAGTCCAGAGGTTGTACGTAAAAGTAGTACTAGTCAACAGACAGGTTCACTCTTGCATCATAAAGAATTTGAACCGCACATGATACCAGAATAAATTTGGTATTTTTGGAAAGCTGAATATTCTAGGAAACTTGAGGATAAAGTTTTATTGGTTTTAAATGAACATAAAAATGTTGAGAGTCAATTAGGGACAAGCACTATTTTTGGACTGAAATAGAAAGTGAAAGTAGATTTTTAGACCACATGACCTTCAGGTTGAGCGTTTTATCTTATATGCAATGAAACATATTGTGAAATTTTGACAGAATGTTCGGCCAGTGCATTTTATAGGGGACAGAAGTGTCACTTAATTTGAAACAAAGGTAAATTTTCTAGGATAAGTCAAAATTATCAAATTTTAATATAGCCGAAGAGTAAAAAATCTATGGTGGTCCTACACCTGAAGAGGCCATAGACAGGTATATCAACTTCTATTTCTTTTGACAAAAATGGTACTAAAAGAAGGTAAATCACCAAGACTATCATTTTAATTGCTTATCAAAGCCAAAACCTATAATGGGGGTCAAATTTCAGCCTAAATATGGTATTATGTAATATTGTATGAAATTATGGGGTCTGCAGTGGTCCCCGCTTAGTAGAATGTGCTTTAATTAAATAAACTACTGTTTTAGGTTTTGGATGTAATGAAAGGGTCAAAATGTATAAAACTAGAACTGGTAGACATTCTAGTATGCAGAAAAATAGTGTATTTAAGATGAATTTGTCAATTTTACACCTGCGGCTTAAGTCGGTTACATTGCTGGCATGGGTTAATACTAAAATTATTTATTTTCTAATCTGATGCTTGCTAAGGGTAAATTTGTTAGTAAACTAGTAACCATATGCAATAATTGTACTTGTTAAGATAATTGGGTCTTGAGATGATGGTACTTCTGTCAAAAATTCCTTAAACATGAGCAGTAATGGGAAATTGGCCAATTTTTGCAATTTCATACCAAAGCAAGATATAATTTTGTTTCTTTGTATGCCAGTTTGAACTTTAGTGGGGTTTTTTTTAGTAAGGAATGTTCATTTAACTATTAAGCTTAATGGAATAGTGAACTCATTAAATGAAATTCATAAAATTTTAGTCTCAGTTTAGAAACTATTAATGTACACCTCCAAAATATAGTACAACTGAATATCAATAAATTTAAATTTGAACTCAAAAACTTTCTCAGGATGTACTAGGTGCATAATTAGGACAGTTTCATACTATTTTTCTTAATTGAAATGTATTTCAAGAGATAAAAGTCTTATCCCAACAGTTTGAAGGTACTCAGTATCTCACTTTGTAAAAAGGGGGGGATGTGAAATTAACTAAAAAAGATGCAAAATTTATGAGAAAATTATGTAATTAGTGTCTTTCTATGTGTGAAATAAGTCCATTTGTGTTGGATGTATATTGCCAAGCTTGCTATTTACATCTGCAACTAAGAAATTGAAAAATTAAGGAATAATGCATTTCTTGATCACCAAGCTAATTTTTCCTGATAACGCGCATGTGAGGTCTTTGTATGTTTTCATGCATTTCTTGAAAACCGCTGAAAGGAATTCAACAAAATTTTAGAATTTGTTGTGACTAACATAAACTAAGACCAGGAAAAATTTTATTTAATTTGTTGAACAAAAACATCTTCTTTAGGTGTAGGACCACCAAATACCGGGAACCAGTCCAGAGGTTGTACGTAAAAGTAGTACTAGTCAACAGACAGGTTCACTCTTGCATCATAAAGAATTTGAACCGCACATGATACCAGAATAAATTTGGTATTTTTGGAAAGCTGAATATTCTAGGAAACTTGAGGATAAAGTTTTATTGGTTTTAAATGAACATAAAAATGTTGAGAGTCAATTAGGGACAAGCACTATTTTTGGACTGAAATAGAAAGTGAAAGTAGATTTTTAGACCACATGACCTTCAGGTTGAGCGTTTTATCTTATATGCAATGAAACATATTGTGAAATTTTGACAGAATGTTCGGCCAGTGCATTTTATAGGGGACAGAAGTGTCACTTAATTTGAAACAAAGGTAAATTTTCTAGGATAAGTCAAAATTATCAAATTTTAATATAGCCGAAGAGTAAAAAATCTATGGTGGTCCTACACCTGAAGAGGCCATAGACAGGTATATCAACTTCTATTTCTTTTGACAAAAATGGTACTAAAAGAAGGTAAATCACCAAGACTATCATTTTAATTGCTTATCAAAGCCAAAACCTATAATGGGGGTCAAATTTCAGCCTAAATATGGTATTATGTAATATTGTATGAAATTATGGGGTCTGCAGTGGTCCCCGCTTAGTAGAATGTGCTTTAATTAAATAAACTACTGTTTTAGGTTTTGGATGTAATGAAAGGGTCAAAATGTATAAAACTAGAACTGGTAGACATTCTAGTATGCAGAAAAATAGTGTATTTAAGATGAATTTGTCAATTTTACACCTGCGGCTTAAGTCGGTTACATTGCTGGCATGGGTTAATACTAAAATTATTTATTTTCTAATCTGATGCTTGCTAAGGGTAAATTTGTTAGTAAACTAGTAACCATATGCAATAATTGTACTTGTTAAGATAATTGGGTCTTGAGATGATGGTACTTCTGTCAAAAATTCCTTAAACATGAGCAGTAATGGGAAATTGGCCAATTTTTGCAATTTCATACCAAAGCAAGATATAATTTTGTTTCTTTGTATGCCAGTTTGAACTTTAGTGGGTTTTTTTTTAGTAAGGAATGTTCATTTAACTATTAAGATTAATGGAATAGTGAACTCATTAAATGAAATTCATAAAATTTTAGTCTCAGTTTAGAAACTATTAATGTACACCTCCAAAATATAGTACAACTGAATATCAATAAATTTAAATTTGAACTCAAAAACTTTCTCAGGATGTACTAGGTGCATAATTAGGACAGTTTCATACTATTTTTCTTAATTGAAATGTATTTCAAGAGATAAAAGTCTTATCCCAACAGTTTGAAGGTACTCAGTATCTCACTTTGTAAAAAGGGGGGGATGTGAAATTAACTAAAAAAGATGCAAAATTTATGAGAAAATTATGTAATTAGTGTCTTTCTATGTGTGAAATAAGTCCATTTGTGTTGGATGTATATTGCCAAGCTTGCTATTTACATCTGCAACTAAGAAATTGAAAAATTAAGGAATAATGCATTTCTTGATCACCAAGCTAATTTTTCCTGATAACGCGCATGTGAGGTCTTTGTATGTTTTCATGCATTTCTTGAAAACCGCTGAAAGGAATTCAACAAAATTTTAGAATTTGTTTTGACTAACATAAACTAAGACCAGGAAAAATTTTATTTAATTTGTTGAACAAAAACATCTTCTTTAGGTGTAGGACCACCAAATACCGGGAACCAGTCCAGAGGTTGTACGTAAAAGTAGTACTAGTCAACAGACAGGTTCACTCTTGCATCATAAAGAATTTGAACCGCACATGATACCAGAATAAATTTGGTATTTTTGGAAAGCTGAATATTCTAGGAAACTTGAGGATAAAGTTTTATTGGTTTTAAATGAACATAAAAATGTTGAGAGTCAATTAGGGACAAGCACTATTTTTGGACTGAAATAGAAAGTGAAAGTAGATTTTTAGACCACATGACCTTCAGGTTGAGCGTTTTATCTTATATGCAATGAAACATATTGTGAAATTTTGACAGAATGTTCGGCCAGTGCATTTTATAGGGGACAGAAGTGTCACTTAATTTGAAACAAAGGTAAATTTTCTAGGATAAGTCAAAATTATCAAATTTTAATATAGCCGAAGAGTAAAAAATCTATGGTGGTCCTACACCTGAAGAGGCCATAGACAGGTATATCAACTTCTATTTCTTTTGACAAAAATGGTACTAAAAGAAGGTAAATCACCAAGACTATCATTTTAATTGCTTATCAAAGCCAAAACCTATAATGGGGGTCAAATTTCAGCCTAAATATGGTATTATGTAATATTGTATGAAATTATGGGGTCTGCAGTGGTCCCCGCTTAGTAGAATGTGCTTTAATTAAATAAACTACTGTTTTAGGTTTTGGATGTAATGAAAGGGTCAAAATGTATAAAACTAGAACTGGTAGACATTCTAGTATGCAGAAAAATAGTGTATTTAAGATGAATTTGTCAATTTTACACCTGCGGCTTAAGTCGGTTACATTGCTGGCATGGGTTAATACTAAAATTATTTATTTTCTAATCTGATGCTTGCTAAGGGTAAATTTGTTAGTAAACTAGTAACCATATGCAATAATTGTACTTGTTAAGATAATTGGGTCTTGAGATGATGGTACTTCTGTCAAAAATTCCTTAAACATGAGCAGTAATGGGAAATTGGCCAATTTTTGCAATTTCATACCAAAGCAAGATATAATTTTGTTTCTTTGTATGCCAGTTTGAACTTTAGTGGGTTTTTTTTTAGTAAGGAATGTTCATTTAACTATTAAGCTTAATGGAATAGTGAACTCATTAAATGAAATTCATAAAATTTTAGTCTCAGTTTAGAAACTATTAATGTACACCTCCAAAATATAGTACAACTGAATATCAATAAATTTAAATTTGAACTCAAAAACTTTCTCAGGATGTACTAGGTGCATAATTAGGACAGTTTCATACTATTTTTCTTAATTGAAATGTATTTCAAGAGATAAAAGTCTTATCCCAACAGTTTGAAGGTACTCAGTATCTCACTTTGTAAAAAGGGGGGGATGTGAAATTAACTAAAAAAGATGCAAAATTTATGAGAAAATTATGTAATTAGTGTCTTTCTATGTGTGAAATAAGTCCATTTGTGTTGGATGTATATTGCCAAGCTTGCTATTTACATCTGCAACTAAGAAATTGAAAAATTAAGGAATAATGCATTTCTTGATCACCAAGCTAATTTTTCCTGATAACGCGCATGTGAGGTCTTTGTATGTTTTCATGCATTTCTTGAAAACCGCTGAAAGGAATTCAACAAAATTTTAGAATTTGTTTTGACTAACATAAACTAAGACCAGGAAAAATTTTATTTAATTTGTTGAACAAAAACATCTTCTTTAGGTGTAGGACCACCAAATACCGGGAACCAGTCCAGAGGTTGTACGTAAAAGTAGTACTAGTCAACAGACAGGTTCACTCTTGCATCATAAAGAATTTGAACCGCACATGATACCAGAATAAATTTGGTATTTTTGGAAAGCTGAATATTCTAGGAAACTTGAGGATAAAGTTTTATTGGTTTTAAATGAACATAAAAATGTTGAGAGTCAATTAGGGACAAGCACTATTTTTGGACTGAAATAGAAAGTGAAAGTAGATTTTTAGACCACATGACCTTCAGGTTGAGCGTTTTATCTTATATGCAATGAAACATATTGTGAAATTTTGACAGAATGTTCGGCCAGTGCATTTTATAGGGGACAGAAGTGTCACTTAATTTGAAACAAAGGTAAATTTTCTAGGATAAGTCAAAATTATCAAATTTTAATATAGCCGAAGAGTAAAAAATCTATGGTGGTCCTACACCTGAAGAGGCCATAGACAGGTATATCAACTTCTATTTCTTTTGACAAAAATGGTACTAAAAGAAGGTAAATCACCAAGACTATCATTTTAATTGCTTATCAAAGCCAAAACCTATAATGGGGGTCAAATTTCAGCCTAAATATGGTATTATGTAATATTGTATGAAATTATGGGGTCTGCAGTGGTCCCCGCTTAGTAGAATGTGCTTTAATTAAATAAACTACTGTTTTAGGTTTTGGATGTAATGAAAGGGTCAAAATGTATAAAACTAGAACTGGTAGACATTCTAGTATGCAGAAAAATAGTGTATTTAAGATGAATTTGTCAATTTTACACCTGCGGCTTAAGTCGGTTACATTGCTGGCATGGGTTAATACTAAAATTATTTATTTTCTAATCTGATGCTTGCTAAGGGTAAATTTGTTAGTAAACTAGTAACCATATGCAATAATTGTACTTGTTAAGATAATTGGGTCTTGAGATGATGGTACTTCTGTCAAAAATTCCTTAAACATGAGCAGTAATGGGAAATTGGCCAATTTTTGCAATTTCATACCAAAGCAAGATATAATTTTGTTTCTTTGTATGCCAGTTTGAACTTTAGTGGGTTTTTTTTTTAGTAAGGAATGTTCATTTAACTATTAAGATTAATGGAATAGTGAACTCATTAAATGAAATTCATAAAATTTTAGTCTCAGTTTAGAAACTATTAATGTACACCTCCAAAATATAGTACAACTGAATATCAATAAATTTAAATTTGAACTCAAAAACTTTCTCAGGATGTACTAGGTGCATAATTAGGACAGTTTCATACTATTTTTCTTAATTGAAATGTATTTCAAGAGATAAAAGTCTTATCCCAACAGTTTGAAGGTACTCAGTATCTCACTTTGTAAAAAGGGGGGGATGTGAAATTAACTAAAAAAGATGCAAAATTTATGAGAAAATTATGTAATTAGTGTCTTTCTATGTGTGAAATAAGTCCATTTGTGTTGGATGTATATTGCCAAGCTTGCTATTTACATCTGCAACTAAGAAATTGAAAAATTAAGGAATAATGCATTTCTTGATCACCAAGCTAATTTTTCCTGATAACGCGCATGTGAGGTCTTTGTATGTTTTCATGCATTTCTTGAAAACCGCTGAAAGGAATTCAACAAAATTTTAGAATTTGTTTTGACTAACATAAACTAAGACCAGGAAAAATTTTATTTAATTTGTTGAACAAAAACATCTTCTTTAGGTGTAGGACCACCAAATACCGGGAACCAGTCCAGAGGTTGTACGTAAAAGTAGTACTAGTCAACAGACAGGTTCACTCTTGCATCATAAAGAATTTGAACCGCACATGATACCAGAATAAATTTGGTATTTTTGGAAAGCTGAATATTCTAGGAAACTTGAGGATAAAGTTTTATTGGTTTTAAATGAACATAAAAATGTTGAGAGTCAATTAGGGACAAGCACTATTTTTGGACTGAAATAGAAAGTGAAAGTAGATTTTTAGACCACATGACCTTCAGGTTGAGCGTTTTATCTTATATGCAATGAAACATATTGTGAAATTTTGACAGAATGTTCGGCCAGTGCATTTTATAGGGGACAGAAGTGTCACTTAATTTGAAACAAAGGTAAATTTTCTAGGATAAGTCAAAATTATCAAATTTTAATATAGCCGAAGAGTAAAAAATCTATGGTGGTCCTACACCTGAAGAGGCCATAGACAGGTATATCAACTTCTATTTCTTTTGACAAAAATGGTACTAAAAGAAGGTAAATCACCAAGACTATCATTTTAATTGCTTATCAAAGCCAAAACCTATAATGGGGGTCAAATTTCAGCCTAAATATGGTATTATGTAATATTGTATGAAATTATGGGGTCTGCAGTGGTCCCCGCTTAGTAGAATGTGCTTTAATTAAATAAACTACTGTTTTAGGTTTTGGATGTAATGAAAGGGTCAAAATGTATAAAACTAGAACTGGTAGACATTCTAGTATGCAGAAAAATAGTGTATTTAAGATGAATTTGTCAATTTTACACCTGCGGCTTAAGTCGGTTACATTGCTGGCATGGGTTAATACTAAAATTATTTATTTTCTAATCTGATGCTTGCTAAGGGTAAATTTGTTAGTAAACTAGTAACCATATGCAATAATTGTACTTGTTAAGATAATTGGGTCTTGAGATGATGGTACTTCTGTCAAAAATTCCTTAAACATGAGCAGTAATGGGAAATTGGCCAATTTTTGCAATTTCATACCAAAGCAAGATATAATTTTGTTTCTTTGTATGCCAGTTTGAACTTTAGTGGGTTTTTTTTTAGTAAGGAATGTTCATTTAACTATTAAGCTTAATGGAATAGTGAACTCATTAAATGAAATTCATAAAATTTTAGTCTCAGTTTAGAAACTATTAATGTACACCTCCAAAATATAGTACAACTGAATATCAATAAATTTAAATTTGAACTCAAAAACTTTCTCAGGATGTACTAGGTGCATAATTAGGACAGTTTCATACTATTTTTCTTAATTGAAATGTATTTCAAGAGATAAAAGTCTTATCCCAACAGTTTGAAGGTACTCAGTATCTCACTTTGTAAAAAGGGGGGGATGTGAAATTAACTAAAAAAGATGCAAAATTTATGAGAAAATTATGTAATTAGTGTCTTTCTATGTGTGAAATAAGTCCATTTGTGTTGGATGTATATTGCCAAGCTTGCTATTTACATCTGCAACTAAGAAATTGAAAAATTAAGGAATAATGCATTTCTTGATCACCAAGCTAATTTTTCCTGATAACGCGCATGTGAGGTCTTTGTATGTTTTCATGCATTTCTTGAAAACCGCTGAAAGGAATTCAACAAAATTTTAGAATTTGTTTTGACTAACATAAACTAAGACCAGGAAAAATTTTATTTAATTTGTTGAACAAAAACATCTTCTTTAGGTGTAGGACCACCAAATACCGGGAACCAGTCCAGAGGTTGTACGTAAAAGTAGTACTAGTCAACAGACAGGTTCACTCTTGCATCATAAAGAATTTGAACCGCACATGATACCAGAATAAATTTGGTATTTTTGGAAAGCTGAATATTCTAGGAAACTTGAGGATAAAGTTTTATTGGTTTTAAATGAACATAAAAATGTTGAGAGTCAATTAGGGACAAGCACTATTTTTGGACTGAAATAGAAAGTGAAAGTAGATTTTTAGACCACATGACCTTCAGGTTGAGCGTTTTATCTTATATGCAATGAAACATATTGTGAAATTTTGACAGAATGTTCGGCCAGTGCATTTTATAGGGGACAGAAGTGTCACTTAATTTGAAACAAAGGTAAATTTTCTAGGATAAGTCAAAATTATCAAATTTTAATATAGCCGAAGAGTAAAAAATCTATGGTGGTCCTACACCTGAAGAGGCCATAGACAGGTATATCAACTTCTATTTCTTTTGACAAAAATGGTACTAAAAGAAGGTAAATCACCAAGACTATCATTTTAATTGCTTATCAAAGCCAAAACCTATAATGGGGGTCAAATTTCAGCCTAAATATGGTATTATGTAATATTGTATGAAATTATGGGGTCTGCAGTGGTCCCCGCTTAGTAGAATGTGCTTTAATTAAATAAACTACTGTTTTAGGTTTTGGATGTAATGAAAGGGTCAAAATGTATAAAACTAGAACTGGTAGACATTCTAGTATGCAGAAAAATAGTGTATTTAAGATGAATTTGTCAATTTTACACCTGCGGCTTAAGTCGGTTACATTGCTGGCATGGGTTAATACTAAAATTATTTATTTTCTAATCTGATGCTTGCTAAGGGTAAATTTGTTAGTAAACTAGTAACCATATGCAATAATTGTACTTGTTAAGATAATTGGGTCTTGAGATGATGGTACTTCTGTCAAAAATTCCTTAAACATGAGCAGTAATGGGAAATTGGCCAATTTTTGCAATTTCATACCAAAGCAAGATATAATTTTGTTTCTTTGTATGCCAGTTTGAACTTTAGTGGGTTTTTTTTAGTAAGGAATGTTCATTTAACTATTAAGCTTAATGGAATAGTGAACTCATTAAATGAAATTCATAAAATTTTAGTCTCAGTTTAGAAACTATTAATGTACACCTCCAAAATATAGTACAACTGAATATCAATAAATTTAAATTTGAACTCAAAAACTTTCTCAGGATGTACTAGGTGCATAATTAGGACAGTTTCATACTATTTTTCTTAATTGAAATGTATTTCAAGAGATAAAAGTCTTATCCCAACAGTTTGAAGGTACTCAGTATCTCACTTTGTAAAAAGGGGGGGATGTGAAATTAACTAAAAAAGATGCAAAATTTATGAGAAAATTATGTAATTAGTGTCTTTCTATGTGTGAAATAAGTCCATTTGTGTTGGATGTATATTGCCAAGCTTGCTATTTACATCTGCAACTAAGAAATTGAAAAATTAAGGAATAATGCATTTCTTGATCACCAAGCTAATTTTTCCTGATAACGCGCATGTGAGGTCTTTGTATGTTTTCATGCATTTCTTGAAAACCGCTGAAAGGAATTCAACAAAATTTTAGAATTTGTTTTGACTAACATAAACTAAGACCAGGAAAAATTTTATTTAATTTGTTGAACAAAAACATCTTCTTTAGGTGTAGGACCACCAAATACCGGGAACCAGTCCAGAGGTTGTACGTAAAAGTAGTACTAGTCAACAGACAGGTTCACTCTTGCATCATAAAGAATTTGAACCGCACATGATACCAGAATAAATTTGGTATTTTTGGAAAGCTGAATATTCTAGGAAACTTGAGGATAAAGTTTTATTGGTTTTAAATGAACATAAAAATGTTGAGAGTCAATTAGGGACAAGCACTATTTTTGGACTGAAATAGAAAGTGAAAGTAGATTTTTAGACCACATGGACTTCAGGTTGAGCGTTTTATCTTATATGCAATGAAACATATTGTGAAATTTTGACAGAATGTTCGGCCAGTGCATTTTATAGGGGACAGAAGTGTCACTTAATTTGAAACAAAGGTAAATTTTCTAGGATAAGTCAAAATTATCAAATTTTAATATAGCCGAAGAGTAAAAAATCTATGGTGGTCCTACACCTAAATATAAGCTGAAAAGTGCTAGATTTTAATAAAACTTACCCTGTGCCTTGTTTGATATAATACGAGTCATTCTTCCAAATTTTATGTCAGTCTGACCAATAGTTTTGGAGATATTTGGATTCAATTGCACCTACCGTAAGCCTGAAAAATAGCCCCATTTTCTCTTCATTATAACCAAATTTTCTAACTGTACCCCTCTAACTAAAATGGTTGTAACTTTCTTGCTTTTTAAGATATCTACAAAAAGTAAAATGTGTCAGAAAGTAGAAAGCTACATGTAATTATTAAGTCAATCTTTTTTCTTTGGCAATTTTGACTTTTAACTATCTAAAATGTTAAAGAAATTTAAATATTTGAAATAATTCAGAAAATAAATGAACAAAAACATTCAAAATTCTGTTTAAAATATAAAGATTGGCTTTTAAAATTCAACTTTTAAAGAAAAAAAGGCCAAAAACATTCTATTTAAAAAAAAAACTTTTTACATACCTGAGATGCAACAAAAAAGTGGCAAAAAATATTTAATACACATACCTTACACTTGCCTCGGGTCAAGGGGAGAGCAATAAACCTCAACAGGTTGTGAATTTCAAAGAAATTGCAAATAACTCATTAATTAATATTTCTATTGCTTAATTAATTGTAAATTGAAGATAAATTTCACAGAAATAAACATTTTAATGTTAACATGCGACTTTAACCAGCAAGTCTTTGGATGTAGTGCTAAATTTAAGATAAGAATTATTAAAAAATTAAAAATCATAAATCATTAATTGTGTTGTTGTTCCATATGTCTATAACCTGACATTTATATAGGTCGAAATAAACAGACATGTCCGCAGGGGAATGAGTACACAGGTGGACACATATTTTAACCAAAATCAATGTTAAACTTGTCTTAAAATTTGATTTAAAAACTTAAAAAAATAATTTCATTTTATATTCAAATTTATAAATTTCTAGACAACATCACTTTCTTTGACCCGCGACGTGACCATTTACGGCAAGCTGATATTGATGACCTTAATATTGACGACAGGCAGATTCGATGACTGATACGCGTATCAGCCCGTCGTCATTCGTCAAGATTTAACATTAAACCACAACCTATTTTTAAAAATGGAAATATTAAGCAAGAAAATTGTCTAATACGTGAAGTCCAATATAACGTAATAGGTCTTCGCCTAAAATGTATGATAAAGACTCTATGACCAAGTCTTTTCCATATCAGGTCCTATGTCATTCATCGATTACGACTCGACTGTCGCCTCAGCCTAATATAAGAGTCTAGGAATAATATGTGACCTGATACAGAAAATCCTGTGTAACATGTTTATGTGTCTTTAGTTTGATACGCCTACAAGTTGAAAGGTATAAATGTCTATTGGCTGACATGTCTACAGGTCAACTAGTCTATAGGTCGACGGGTATATATGTCTATAGGCTGACAGGTCAACAGTTTTAAGAGTCTACAGGTCAAAAGGAATATATGTCTATAGGCTAATATCTCTACAGTTCTAAAGGTCTACTTGTGGACATGTATATATGTCTATTGGCTGACATGTCTGCAGATCTACGAGTCTATATGTAGACGATTATTTATGTCTTTAAGCTGACATGTCTACAATTCAAAGTATCTACAGGTCCACATGCAAATGTATCGATAGACCGAAATGTCAACAGGTCTATGAGTCTACAGGTCAACAGGTACATGTATTAGATGTCTATATATAGGCTGGCCTAACATGTCTACTAGTCTACAGGTCTACAGGTAAATATGTCAATTGGTAGGCCTGACATGTCTCCATGTTTGCTGGTCTACTAGTCTACAGGTCGACATGTATATGTCTTTAGGCTGACATGTCTACAGTTCTAAGAGTTTACAGGTCGAGATGTTCATTTTTGTCTACAGGCTGACTGACATGGTTACAGGTCTACTAGTCTACAGATATATGTCTTTCGGCTACAGGTCGACGGGTATATCTCTATGGACTGGGCTAACAGGTTTACAGTTGTGTTTGTTTATACACTACTATGTCTACAGGTATACAAATTTATAGGTGGAGGGGTTTATATGTCTATGGCTGGGCTGGTATGTTTTCAGATCTAGGCGCTTACAGGTCAACAAGTATATACATCTTTAGACTGAAGTCTACAGTGCAAAGAGTATAAAGGTCGACATCCGTATATGTCTATTGGCTAACATCTTTACAGTTCTAAGGGTCTACAGGCGTAAATGTATATACATGTATATCTATAGGGTGACATCTCTACAGATCTACGAGTCTACAGGTGGACGGGTATATATGAATATAGGCTGACATATATGCAAGTCTACAGGTCCACATAAATATCAGTCTATAGGGTAACATGCCTACGGGTTGACAGGTATATATGTCTATTGGCTTGTCTAAAATGCCTACAGATCTATGAGTGTACAGATCGACGATTGTATACGTCTATAGGATGCGGTGACATTAAACATAGATCTTCGAGTTTAAAGGTCAACATTTTCTGCAGTTCTAAGATTCTACAGGTCAATGGGAATATTATTAGTTATATACGTTCATATTTTAGATATGGAAATTTTAACACCTGAAAGCCCAATTACATCCCGAAGTCGAGGGGTGTACAGGGTGCTGGAGGTGTTAAAATCTCCATATCTACTACATTGTACTAATAGGAACTTGTATAACAAATTACCCCGGTTCTAGTCTGAAATGGTGTATTATTAGGTAGTGTGACACCGCAATTGCTGACGATAAAGTAACGTTTTATTCGTGAGAAAAAATGGTGTTCTTTGCAAAATGTATGGTACTACCTTAGATAGAACCATACAGTAGTCGACATATAAGAGTTTTTGTTGGATTCAAGTAGATGTTGACTAATTTCCTTTTGGCACCGAATGTCATTAGCGTAGATGTCATATATGGTGTGATGTCGATGTAGATTAATTGCATATATTTTTTTGCTTTTCTGTTGAAAGTAGATTATATTTGGATCTGTTTTCTACGATTTACTTTTCTGTATGGGAAGCTAACCGTTTCGTCGTTAACTGAAAATGTCTCGAGTGAGGAAGCACAAAATTACCTGAAAGAATCACAATTGATACTATTCTTTAAATAACTGAAAAGAATTAAAACGGTAAAAAGTTAAATGTCCGTTCAAAAACTTGCATGCTGTTAAATATCACCATAAACTGTACATATTTTAACACTTTAATCTAAATAATTGTTCTAAATTAAGGGCAAAATTTCAATTAACCCACTTTCCTACGAGGTCAATAGACTTTAGTATTGCAGATTTATTACAGCTTTAATGATGATTTTTATTTTCAGTTCATAGTTCAGTGTTAGGAAGTCCTCGTGGCGACCCGTTTATCTGTGCGAAATTTAATGTCCTGAAATTAAGCACAATACAACGGCAATAATGAGAATACGAATACGGAGTTTATTTGTTCAATGAATCGAATTTACAGCTACAACACATTATTAATTCTAAATATAATCAACTTTGATCAATGTAAAAGTTTGACAGACTAGAACAAGTAATAGACAATAATGAGGAATAATCGCATAGACTTATTTCTTGTTCCAATATTTGAAACTTTTACAACATTGCCTAAACTCTTTAGAGCTATTGCGTTTTTTATTTGTGAAAAAAAGGAACATATGATATCATTTTTGAGTCTGGAGAAAATAAATATATTTCATCCAACATTATTCAGGGATGAATATGTAGCCTTAGACAATCGACAACGACAATAAAATAGAATTCATCGTCTACTTGCCCTCAAAAGCAGTATTTTGCCAAAAAGATAAACAAAAAACTTCAATTGTGTTTAAATTGCGAATCAAAAAATAATTTTTGTGGCATCTGAATTGATGCTTAAACTCATTTACGATAACAGTGTAACCAGGTAACGACAGCTATTTTGAATTAGTGTCAAACTGTATATTATATATATGATATATCATACATTTATAGAGATTACTGACAATGCCTTAAACCACAGTGATTTAGAGAGATTACTGACAATGACTTACATCAGTGACCATGATTTATTTAAATTACAGACAATGACTTACATCACCGCCAGTGATTTATAGAGATTACTGACAATGCCTTAAAACACAGTGATTTAGAGAGATTACTGACAATGACTTACATCAGTGACCATGATTTATTTAAATTACAGACAATGACTTACATCACCGCCAGTGATTTATAGAGATTACTGACAATGCCTTAAAACACAGTGATTTAGAGAGATTACTGACAATGACTTACATCAGTGACCATGATTTATTTAAATTACAGACAATGACTTACATCACCGCCAGTGATTTATAGAGATTACTGACAATGCCTTAAAACACAGTGATTTAGAGAGATTACTGACAATGACTTACATCAGTGACCAGGATTTATTTAAATTACAGACAATGACTTACATCACCGACAGTGATTTACAGAGATTACTGACAATGCCATAAACCACAATGATTTACATATTACTGACAATGACTTGCATCACCGACAGTGATTTATAGAGATTACTGACAATGCCTTAAACCACAGGGATTTAGAGATTACTGACAATGCCGTACATCATCGACAGTGATTTATAGAGATTACTGACAATATATAACATCACCGACGATGATTTATATAAATTACTGACAATGGCCTATATTACGACAATGATTTATATAGAATACTGACAATGCCTTACATAACTGACAATGATTTTTTAAAAATTACTGACAATGCCTGACATCACCTGCGATGATTTATAGAGATTACTAACAATGCCTTAAACGACCGACAGTGATTAAGAGATTACTGACCATATCTGACATCACCGACCACGATTTATATAAATTACTGAAAATGGCTTATATTACGACAATGATTTATAGAGATTACTGACAATGCCTTGAACCACAGTGATTTATAGAGATTACTGATAATGACTTACATCACCGACAGTGATTTATAGAGATTACTGACAATGCCTTAAACCACAGTGATTTAGAAAGATTACTGACAATGACTTACATCAGTGACCATGATTTATTTAAATTACAGACAATCCCTTACATCACCGACAGTGGTTTATAGGGATTACTGACAATGCCTTAAAACACAGTGATTTAGAGAGATTACTGACAATGACTTACATCAGTGACCAGGATTTATTTAAATTACAGACAATGACTTACATCACCGACAGTGATTTACAGAGATTACTGTCAATGCCTTAAACCACAATGATTTACAGATTACAGACAATGACTTACATCACCGACAGTGATTTATAGAGATTACTGACAATGCCTTAAACCACAGTGATTTATAGAGATAACTGACAATATCTGACATCACCGACCATGATTTATATAAATTACTGACAATGGCTTACATTACGACTATGATTTATATAGATAACTGACAAAGCCTTACATTACTGACAATGATTTTTTAAAATTACTGACAATGACTTACGTCACTGACAATGATTGATAGAGATTACTGTCAATGCCTAACATCACAGTTATTTAGAGATTACTGACAATGACTTACATCACCGACAGTGGTTTATAGAGAATACTGACAATGCCTTAAACCACAGTGATTTATAGAGATTACTGACAGTGCCTTAAACCACAGTGTTTTATAGAGATTACTGACAATGCCGTACATCACCGACAGTGATTTATAGAGATTACTGACAATGCCTTAAACCACAGTGATTAGGAGATTACTGACCATTTCTTACATCAATGTCGGAATGTAAGGCATTGTCAGTAATCTCTATAAATTGCTGTGGTTTAAGGCATTGTCAGTAATCTCTATAAATCACTGTGGTTTAAGGCATTGTCAGTAATCTGTATAAATGACTGTCGGTGATGTAAGTTATTGTCAGTTATCTTTAAATCACTGTGGTTTAAGGCATTGTCATTAATATATATAAATCAGTGTTGGTGATGTAAGTCATTGTTAGTAATTTCTAAATCACCGTGGTTTAAGGGATTGTCAGTAATCTCTATAAATCACCGTCAGTGATGTTAGTCATTGTCAGTAGTCTCTATAAATCACTGTCAGTGATGTTAGTCATTGTCAGTAATCTCTAAATGACTTGATGGTTTAAGGCATTGTCAGTAATCTCTTCATCACTGTCGGTTATATAAGGCATTGTCAGCAATCTCTAAATCACTTGATTGTTTAAGGCATTGTCAGTAATCCTTATAAATCACAGTGGTTTAAGGCATTATCAGTAATCTCTATAAATCACTGTCAGTGATGTTAGTCATTGTCAGTAATCTCTATAAATCACTGTCAGTGATGTTAGTCATTGTCAGTAATCTCTAAATGACTTGATGGTTTAAGGCATTGTCAGTAATCTCTTCATCACTGTCGGTTATATAAGGCATTGTCAGCAATCTCTAAATCACTTGATTGTTTAAGGCATTGTCAGTAATCCTTATAAATCACAGTGGTTTAAGGCATTGTCAGTAATCTCTATAAATCACTGAGGTTTAAGACATTGTCAGTAATCTCTAAATCACTGTGGTTTAAGGCATTGTCAGTAATCTCTATAAATCACTGTCAGTGATGTAAGTCATTGTCAGTAATCTCTAAATCACTTGATGGTTTAAGGCATTGTCAGTAATCTCTTAAATCATTGTCGGTGATGTAAGTCATTGTCAGTAATCTCTATAAATCATTGTCGGTGATGCAAGTAATTGTCAATAATCACAATAAATCACTATGCTTTAAGGCATTGTCAGTAATCTATATAAATCACTGTGGTTTAAGGCATTTTCAGTAATCTGTATAAATCACTGTCAGTGATGTAAGTCATTGTCAGTAGTCTCTAAATCACTTGATGGTTTAAGGCATTGTCAGTAATCTCTATAAATCATTGTCGGTGATGCAAGTAATTGTCAATAATCACAATAAATCACTGTGGTTTAAGGCATTGTCAGTAATCTCTATAAATCACTGTCGGTGATGTAAGGCATTGTCAGTAATCTCTATAAATTGCTGTGGTTTAAGGCATTGTCATTAATCTCTATAAATTACTGTCGTTGATGTAAGGCATTGTCAGTAATCTCTTAATCACTCGATGGCTTAAGGCATTGTCAGTAATCTCTATAAATCACAGTCGGTGATGTAAGGCATTGTCAGTAATCTCTATAAATCACTGTCGGTGATGATAGTAATTGTCAGTAATCTCGATAAATCACTGTGGTTTAAGGTATTGGCAGTAATTTATGTAAATCACTGTCGGTGATGTAAGTCATTGTCAGTAATCTCTAAATCACTCTGGTTTAAGGCATTGTCAGTAATCTCTATAAATCACTGTGGTTTAAGGCATTGTCAGTCATCTCTATAAATCACTTTCAGTGATGTAAGTCATTGTCAGTAATCTCTAAATCACTTGATGGTTTAAGGCATTGTCAGTAATCTCTATAAATCATTGTCGGTGATGAAAGTAATTGTCAGTAATCTCTATAAATCACTGTGGTTTAAGGCCTTGTCAGTAATATCTATATATCACTGTGATTTAAGGGATTGTCAGTAATCTCTATAAATCACTGTCGGTGATCTAAGGCATTGTCAGTAATCTCTATAAATCTCTGTGGTTTAAAGCATTGTCAGTAATCTCTATAAATCACTGTCGGTGATGTAAGTCATTGTCAGTAATCTATAAATCACTGTGGTTTAAGGCATTGTCATTAATCTCTATAAATCACTGTCGGTGATGTAAGGCATTGTCAGTAATCTCTAAATCACTCGATGGCTTAAGGCATTGTCAGTAATCTCTATAAATCACTGTCGGTGATGTAAGGCATTGTCAGTAATCTCTAAATCATTGTGGTTTAAGGCATTGTAAGTAATCTCTTAATTATCGTAGGTGATGTCAGGCTTTGCCTGTAATCTCTATGAATCGTAGTCGGTGATGTAAGAAAATACATCACAGACAGTGATTTACAGATATTACTGACAATGTCTTAAACCACAGTGATTTATAGAGATTACTGACATTTACTTTCATCAACGACAGTGATTTATAGAGATTACTGACAATGCCTTACATCTTCGTCAGTGATTTATAGAGATTACTGACAACGCCTTAAGCCATCGAGTGATTTAGAGATTACTGACAATGACTTACTTCGCCGACAGTTATTTAATGAGATTACTGACAATGCCTTAAGCCATCGAGTGATATAGAGATTACTCAGAATGCCTTACATCACCGACAGTGATTTATAGAGATTACTGACAATATATGACATCACCGACCATGATTTATATAAATGACTGACAATGGCCTATATTACGACAATGATTTATATAGAATACTGACAATGCCTTACATCACTGACAATGATTTTTTAAAATTACTGACAATGACTAAAGCCACCGACAGTGATTTATAGAGATTACTGACAATGACTTGCATCACCGACAGTGATTTATAGAGATTACTGACAATGACTTGCATCACCGACAGTGATTTATAGAGATTACTGACAATGCATTAAACAACAGTGATTTATAGAGATTACTGACAATGACGTACATCACCGACAGTGATTTATAGAGATTACTGACAATGCCTTAAACCACAGTGATAAGGAGATTACTGACAATGTCTTACATCACCGACTACGATTCAGAGAGACTACTGGCAAAGCCTGACATCGCCTACGATGATTTATACAGATTACTGACAATGCCTTAAACGACCGACAGTGATTAAGAGATTACTGACAATATCTGACATCACCGACCATGATTTATATAAATTACTGTCAATGGCTCATATTACGACATTACGACAGTGATTTATAGAGATTACTGACAATGACTTGCATCATCGACAATGATTTATAGAGATTACTGACAATGCCTTAAACCACCGGCAGAGATTTATAGAGATTACTGACAATGCTGTACATCACCGACAGTGATTTATAGGGATTACTGACAATGTCTTAAAGAACAGTGATTAGGAGATTACTGACAATTTCTTACATCACCGACTATGATTCATAGAGATTACTGGCAAAGCCTGACATAACCTGCGATGATTTATAGAGGATGCTGACAATGCCTTAAACGACCGACAGTGATTAAGAGATTACTGACAATATCTGACATCACCGACCACGATTTATATAAATTACTGAGAATGCCTTACATCACCGACAATGATTTATATAGATTACTGACAATGCCTTACATCACTGACAACGATTTTTAAAAATTACTGACAATGACTAACGTCACAGACAATGATTTATAGAGATTACTGACAATGCCATAAACCACAGACAGTGATTTATAGAGATTACTGACAATGCCTAAAACTACAGTAATTTATAGAGATTACTGACAATTACTTACATCACCGACAGTGATTTATAGAGATTACTGACAATGCCTTAAACGACAGTGATTTTTTTAGATTACTGACAATGCCGTACATCACCGAGAGTGATTTATAGAGATTACTGACAATGCCTTAAACCACAGTGATTTATAGAGATTACTAACAATTACTTTCATCACCGACAGCGATTTATAGAGATTACTGACAATGACTTACATCTCCGACGGTGATTTATAAAGATTACTGACAACCCCTTAAGCCATCGAGTGATTTAGAGATTACTGAAAATGACTTACATCACCGACAGTTATTTAATGAGATTACTGACAATGCCTTAAGCCATCGAGTGATATAGAGATTACTGAGAATGCCTTTCATCACCGACAGTGATTTATAGAGATTGCTGACAATGCCTTAAACCACAGTGATTTATAGAGATTAATGACAATACCTTAAACCACAGTGATTTAAAGAGATTTCTGACAATGACTTACATCAGTGAGCATGATTTAATTAAATTACTGACAATGACTTACATCACCGACAGTGATTTATTGAGATTACTGACAACGCCTTAAGCCACAGTTATTTAGAGATTACTGACAATGACTTACATCACGTCCAGTGATTTATAGAGATTACTGACAATGCCTTAAGCCACAGTGATTTATAGAGATTGCTGAAAATGCCTTAAACCACTGTGATTTATAGAGATTACTGACAATACCTTACATCACCGACAATGATTTATATAGATTACTGACAATGCCTTAAACCACCGACAGTGATTTAGAGATTACTGACAATGTCTTACATCACCGACTACGATTCATAGAGATTACAGGCAAAGCCTGACATCACTTACGATGATTTAGAGATTACTAACAATGCCTTAAACGACCGACAGTGATTAAGAGATTACTGACAATATATGACATCACCGACCATGATTTATGTAAATTACTGACAATTGCTTACATTACGACTATGATTGATATAGATTACTGACAAATCCTTACATTCCTGACAATGATTTTTTAAAATTACTGACAATGACTAACGTGACTAACAATGATTCATAGAGATTACTGACAATGCCTTAAACCACCGACAGTGATTTATAGATTACTTACGATGACTTTCATCACGGAAAATGATATATAGAGATTACTGACAATGCCTTACATTACTGACAGTGCTTAATAGAGATTACTGACAATGCCTTACACCACAGTGATTAGAGATTACTGACAATGCCTTACATCAACGACAGTGATTTATAGAGATTACTGACAATGCCTTAAGCCATCGAGTGATTTAGAGATTACTGACAATGCCTTACACCACAGTGATTAGAGATTACTGACAATGCCTTACATCAACGACAGTGATTTATAGAGATTAATGACAATGCCTTAAAGCACAGTGATTTATAGACTACTGACAATGACTTACATCACCGACAGTGATTTATAGAGATTACTGACAATGCCGTAAACCACAAAGATTTATAGAGACTACTGACAATGACTTACATCACCGACAGTGATTTATAGAGATTACTGACAATGCCGTAAACCACAAAGATTTATAGAGATTACTGACAATGCCTTAAACCACAGTGATTTATAGATTACTGCCAATGCCTTAAATCACAGTGATTTAGAGATTACTGACAATGACTTACATCACCGACAGTGATTTTTGGAGAGTACTGGCAATGCCGTAAGCCATCGAGTGATTTACAGATTACTCAGAATGCCTTACATCACCGACAGTGATTTATAGAGATTACTGACAATGCCTTAAACCAAAGTGATTTATAGAGATTAATGACAATGCCTTAAACCACAGTGATTTATAGATTACTGACAATGCCTTACATCACCGACAGTGATTTATAGAGATTACTGACAATGCCTTAAACCACAGTAATTTATAAAGAATACTGACAATGCCTTACATCACCGACAGTGATTTATAAAGATTCCTGACAATGCCTTAAACCACAGTGATTTATATAGATTCCTGACAATGCCTTAAACCACCGTGATTTATAGAGATTACTGACAAGGCCTTAAACCACAGTGATTGATAGAGATTACTGACAATAACTTTCATCACCGACAATGATTTATAGAGATTACTGACAATGCCTTAAACCATCAAGTGATTTAGAGATTACTGACAATGCCTTACATCACCGACAGTGATTTATAGAGATTACCTACAATGCCTTAAATCACAGTGATTTAGAGATTACTGACAATGACTTACATCACCGACAGTGATTTATAGAGAGTACTGACAATGCCTTAAGCCATCGAGTGATATAGAGATTATTGAGAATGCCTTGCATCACCGACAGTGATTTATAGAGATTACTTACAATGCCTTAAACCACAGTGATTTATAGATTACTGACAATGACTTACATCACCGACAGTGATTTATAGAGATCACTGACAATGCCTTAAACCACAGTGATTTATAGAAATTACTGACAATGCCTTAAACCACAGCAATTTATAGAGATTACTGACAATGCCTTACATCACCGACAGTGATTTATAAAGATTCCTGACAATTCCTTAAACCACAGTGATTTATAGAGATTAATGACAAGGCCTTAAACCACAGTGATTTAGAGATTACTGACAATTCCTGAAACTACAGTGATTTATAGAGATTACTGACAAGGCCTTAAACCACAGTGATTTATAGAGACTACTGACAATGACTTACATCAGCGACCATGATTTATTTAAATTACAGACAATGACTTACATCACCGACAGTGATTTACAGAGATTACTGACAATGCCTTAAACCACAGTGATTTAGAGATTACTGACAATGACTTACATCACCGACAGTGATTGATAGAGATTACTGATAATGCCTTAAACCACAGTGATTTATAGAGATTACTGACAATGCCGTACATCACCGACAGTGATTTATAGAGATTACTGACAATGCCTTCAACCACAGTGATTTAGAGATTACTGACAATGACGTACATCACCGACAGTGATTTACAGAGATTACTGACAATGCCTTAAACCACAGTGATTTAGAGATTACTGACAATTCCTGAAACTACAGTGATTTATAGAGATTACTGACAAGGCCTTAAACCACAGTGATTTATAGAGATTACTGACAATGCCGTGCATCACCGACAGTGATTTATAGAGATTACTGACAATGCCGTGCATCACCGACAGTGATTTATAGAGATTACTGACAATGCCTTCAACCACAGTGATTTAGAGATTACTGACAATGACGTACATCACCGACAGTGATTTACAGAGATTACTGACAATGCCTTAAACCACAGTGATTTAGAGATTACTGACAATGACTTACATCACCGACAGTGATTTATAGAGATTACTGATAATGCCTTTTATCGGTAATTTGTGTTATTTTCCTTTGATGTGTTCCAACTGATAATGCTTGTCTCAGCATACTAGCCGTGATACAAAAAATATCAGGCAGTTCATTACCGGGCATGCGTGACTATTGGCGGAGGAATCTAAAAATGATTACGTCACAGTAACTAACAGAATGTTCAAAAATAAACAAAGGAAAGATAAAATAAAACACGATCTAATAACCCCCTTCCCCAAAATGAAAAAGAACCAAAAAAAAACAAAAACAAAAAATCAAATATTACAAATTTTTCTAGAAATTTAGCATACGTCTGCTTGTAGTATAGACCCCCCTACCGCGCTCTTTTGTTTTAACGATTTCAAAAATATTCTCTGCCCTCCGTTCTCGACCACACACGAGTCACGTTTTGGCAGCTAGCTAACAATCATACACTTTAAATAATCTGAACAAAACTCTTTGAATTGCACAAACATCAAAATTCAACAGTGAAGTGAAAAATCCCGATTATTGTTCATTAGCCAGAAGAAGTTGCGAATAACCTCGTCATTTTTTGGTAAATCCGACAAATCACAAAATTATAATAGGATCATTACGGTAGTAAAATTCGACCTACACAAGAACCTATAACAACTCATTACATGCTGTACATCAATGGCAATGCATTTCAATTAAAATTGGAATTTCTAAATAAATGACGTGTAAATCGTATCTCCCCTGACCACTGCAAGGTACTGAAAATTAAAAATAACACAGCACCATACAGTTACCAGAAATGATAACGATATAAAATACAAAATATAGAAAAGTGAAACTGACACTCCATTGGAAAATCGGTCAGAAACGTTGGCACAAAAATTTGAAATAATACAGTTGTCAAAGAGCAAAATATTAAAAACATAAAGTTTGACACCCCATATTATAATTAAGAGTAAAATAAAGGATTCTCATTCACAAACTATTACATAAAGTCTTAAAAATGACTTGCCTTGTAACCATACACAGGATCAATGAAATAAACGTTCATTCATTACGCCACATTCCAGTTGAATGACGTCGACGTTAAATAACGTAGCACTCCGTTTTTCACAGATCACTCCGACAAAATAGTCTCTTTGAAATTGTTTTGAAAAACAGATTGATTCTGTAATTTTTCAGAATTTTTGCATGGAATTTCATAAAGATATATTTTTAGTTATAAATTACCGATAAACAAAATATAAGGCAATTGGTTTTAGGTAGTGGCTTTCTCACGGTGATATCTCAGGTTCGCCCTAACGGGCTCACCTGAGATGTACCGTGAGAAAGCCACTACCAAAAACCAATTGCCTTATATTCTGTATAAACCACAGTGATTTATAGAGATTACTGACAATGCCGTACATCACCGACAGTGATTTATAGAGATTACTGACAATGCCTTCAACCACAGTGATTTAGAGATTACTGACAATGACGTACATCACCGACAGTGATTTACAGAGATTACTGACAATGCCTTAAACCACAGTGATTTAGAGATTACTGACAATGACTTACATCACCGACAGTGATTTATAGAGATTACTGATAATGCCTTAAACCACAGTGATTTATAGAGATTACTGACAATGCCGTACATCACCGACAGTGATTTATAGAGATTACTGACAATGCCTTCAACCACAGTGATTAAGAAATTACTGACAATAACTTACATCACCGACAGTGATAGATAGATTACTGACAATGCCTGAAACCACAGTGATTTAGAGATTACTGACAATGCCGTACATCACCGACAGTGATTTATAGAAATTACTGACAATAACTTACATCACCGACAGTGATTGATAGAGATTACTGACAATGCCTTAAACCACAGTGATTTAGAGATTACTGACAATGCCGTACATCACCGACCATGATTTATATAAATGACTGACAATGGCCTATATTACGACAATAATTTATATAGAATACTGACAATGCCTTACATCACTGACAATGATTTTTTAAAATTACTGACAATGACTAAAGCCACCGACAGTGATTTATAGAGATTACTGACAATGATTTGCATCACCGACAGTGATTTATAGAGATTACTGACAATGAATAAAGCCACCGACAGTGATTTATAGAGATTACTGACAATGATGTGCATCACCGACAGTGATTTATAGAGATTACTGACAATGACTTGCATCACCGACAGTGATTTATAGAGATTACTGACAATGACTTGCATCACCGACAGTGATTTATAGAGATTACTGACAATATATGATTTATATAAATGACTGACAATAGCCTATATTACGACAATGATTTATATAGAATACTGACAATGCCTTACATCACTGACAATGATTTTTTAAAATTACTGACAATGACTAAAGCCACCGACAGTGATTTATAGAGATTACTGACAATAATTTGCATCACCGACAGTGATTTATAGAGATTACTGACAATGACTAAAGCCACCGGCAGTGATTTATAGAGATTACTGACGATGATTTGCATCACCGACAGTGATTTATAGAGATTACTGACAATGACTTGCATCACCGACAGTGATTTATAGAGATTACTGACAATGCATTAAACCACAGTGATTTATAGAGATTACTGACAATGACGTACATCACCGACAGTGATTTATAGAGATTACTGGCAATGCCTTAAACCACAGTGATAAGGAGATTACTGACAATGTCTTACATCACCGACTACGATTCAGAGAGATTACTGGCAAAGCCTGACATCGCCTACGATGATTTCCAGATTACTGACAATGCCTTAAACGACTGACAGTTATTAAGAGATTACTGACAATATCTGACATCACCGACCATGATTTATATAAATTACTGTCAAGGCTCATATTACGACATTACGACAGTGATTTATAGAGATTACTGACAATGACTTGCAACACCAACAATGATTTATAGAGATTACTGACAATGCCTTAAACCACCGGCAGTGATTTATAGAGATTACTGACAATGCCTTACATCACCGACAGTGATTTATAGAGATTACTGACAATGCCTTAAACCACAGTAATTTATAAAGAATACTGACAATGCCTTACATCACCGACAGTGATTTATAAAGATTCCTGACAATGCCTTAAACCACAGTGATTTATATAGATTCCTGACAATGCCTTAAACCACCGTGATTTATAGAGATTACTGACAAGGCCTTAAACCACAGTGATTGATAGAGATTACTGACAATAACTTTCATCACCGACAATGATTTATAGAGATTACTGACAATGCCTTAAACCATCAAGTGATTTAGAGATTACTGACAATGCCTTACATCACCGACAGTGATTTATAGAGATTACCTACAATGCCTTAAATCACAGTGATTTAGAGATTACTGACAATGACTTACATCACCGACAGTGATTTATAGAGAGTACTGACAATGCCTTAAGCCATCGAGTGATATAGAGATTATTGAGAATGCCTTGCATCACCGACAGTGATTTATAGAGATTACTTACAATGCCTTAAACCACAGTGATTTATAGATTACTGACAATGACTTACATCACCGACAGTGATTTATAGAGATCACTGACAATGCCTTAAACCACAGCAATTTATAGAAATTACTGACAATGCCTTAAACCACAGCAATTTATAGAGATTACTGACAATGCCTTACATCACCGACAGTGATTTATAAAGATTCCTGACAATTCCTTAAACCACAGTGATTTATAGAGATTAATGACAATGCCTTAAACCACAGTGATTTAGAGATTACTGACAATTCCTGAAACTACAGTGATTTATAGAGATTACTGACAAGGCCTTAAACCACAGTGATTTATAGAGACTACTGACAATGACTTACATCAGTGACCATGATTTATTTAAATTACAGACAATGACTTACATCACCGACAGTGATTTACAGAGATTACTGACAATGCCTTAAACCACAGTGATTAAGAGATTACTGACAATGACTTACATCACCGACAGTGATTGATAGAGATTACTGATAATGCCTTAAACCACAGTGATTTATAGAGATTACTGACAATGCCGTACATCACCGACAGAGATTTATAGAGATTACTGACAATGCCTTCAACCACAGTGATTTAGAGATTACTGACAATGACGTACATCACCGACAGTGATTTACAGAGATTACTGACAATGCCTTAAACCACAGTGATTTAGAGATTACTGACAATTCCTGAAACTACAGTGATTTATAGAGATTACTGACAAGGCCTTAAACCACAGTGATTTATAGAGATTACTGACAATGCCGTGCATCACCGACAGTGATTTATAGAGATTACTGACAATGCCTTCAACCACAGTGATTTAGAGATTACTGACAATGACGTACATCACCGACAGTGATTTACAGAGATTACTGACAATGCCTTAAACCACAGTGATTTAGAGATTACTGACAATGACTTACATCACCGACAGTGATTTATAGAGATTACTGATAATGCCTTTTATCGGTAATTTGTGTTATTTTCCTTTGATGTGTTCCAACTGATAATGCTTGTCTCAGCATACTAGCCGTGATACAAAAAATATCAGGCAGTTCATTACCGGGCATGCGTGACTATTGGCGGAGGAATCTAAAAATGATTACGTCACAGTAACTAACAGAATGTTCAAAAATAAACAAAGGAAAGATAAAATAAAACACGATCTAATAACCCCCTTCCCCAAAATGAAAAAGAACCAAAAAAACAAAAACAAAAAATCAAATATTACAAATTTTTCTAGAAATTTAGCATACGTCTGCTTGTAGTATAGACCCCCCTACCGCGCTCTTTTGTTTTAACGATTTCAAAAATATTCTCTGCCCTCCGTTCTCGACCACACGAGTCACGTTTTGGCAGCTAGCTAACAATCATACACTTTAAATAATCTGAACAAAACTCTTTGAATTGCACAAACATCAAAATTCAACAGTGAAGTGAAAAATCCGATTATTGTTCATTAGCCAGAAGAAGTTGCGAATAACCTCGTCATTTTTTGGTAAATCCGACAAATCACAAAATTATAATAGGATCATTACGGTAGTAAAATTCGACCTACACAAGAACCTATAACAACTCATTACATGCTGTACATCAATGGCAATGCATTTCAATTAAAATTGGAATTTCTAAATAAATGACGTGTAAATCGTATCTCCCCTGACCACTGCAAGGTACTGAAAATTAAAAATAACACAGCACCATACAGTTACCAGAAATGATAACGATATAAAATACAAAATATAGAAAAGTGAAACTGACACTCCATTGGAAAATCGGTCAGAAACGTTGGCACAAAAATTTGAAATAATACAGTTGTCAAAGAGCAAAATATTAAAAACATAAAGTTTGACACCCCATATTATAATTAAGAGTAAAATAAAGGATTCTCATTCACAAACTATTACATAAAGTCTTAAAAATGACTTGCCTTGTAACCATACACACAGAATCAATGAAATAAACGTCCATTCATTACGCCACATTCCAGTTGAATGACGTCGACGTTAAATAACGTAGCACTCCGTTTTTCACAGATCACTCCGACAAAATAGTCTCTTTGAAATTGTTTTGAAAAACAGATTGATTCTGTAATTTTTCAGAATTTTTGCATGGAATTTCATAAAGATATATTTTTAGTTATAAATTACCGATAAACAAAATATAAGGCAATTGGTTTTAGGTAGTGGCTTTCTCACGGTGATATCTCAGGTTCGCCCTAACGGGCTCACCTGAGATGTACCGTGAGAAAGCCACTACCAAAAACCAATTGCCTTATATTCTGTATAAACCACAGTGATTTATAGAGATTACTGACAATGCCGTACACCACCGACAGTGATTTATAGAGATTACTGACAATGCCTTCAACCACAGTGATTTAGAGATTACTGACAATGACGTACATCACCGACAGTGATTTACAGAGATTACTGACAATGCCTTAAACCATAGTGATTTAGAGATTACTGACAATGACTTACATCACCGACAGTGATTTATAGAGATTACTGATAATGCCTTAAACCACAGTGATTTATAGAGATTACTGACAATGCCGTACATCACCGACAGTGATTTATAGAGATTACTGACAATGCCTTCAACCACAGTGATTAAGAAATTACTGACAATAACTTACATCACCGACAGTGATAGATAGATTACTGACAATGCCTGAAACCACAGTGATTTAGAGATTACTGACAATGCCGTACATCACCGACAGTGATTTATAGAAATTACTGACAATAACTTACATCACCGACAGTGATTGATAGAGATTACTGACAATGCCTTAAACCACAGTGATTTAGAGATTACTGACAATGCCGTACATCACCGACCATGATTTATATAAATGACTGACAATGGCCTATATTACGACAATGATTTATATAGAATACTGACAATGCCTTACATCACTGACAATGATTTTTTAAAAGTACTGACAATGACTAAAGCCACCGACAGTGATTTATAGAGATTACTGACAATGATTTGCATCACCGACAGTGATTTATAGAGATTACTGACAATGAATAAAGCCACCGACAGTGATTTATAGAGATTACTGACAATGATTTGCATCACCGACAGTGATTTATAGAGATTACTGACAATGACTTGCATCACCGACAGTGATTTATAGAGATTACTGACAATGACTTGCATCACTGACAGTGATTTATAGAGATTACTGACAATATATGATTTATATAAATGACTGACAATAGCCTATATTACGACAATGATTTATATAGAATACTGACAATGCCTTACATCACTGACAATGATTTTTTAAAATTACTGACAATGACTAAAGCCACCGACAGTGATTTATAGAGATTACTGACAATAATTTGCATCACCGACAGTGATTTATAGAGATTACTGACAATGACTAAAGCCACCGACAGTGATTTATAGAGATTACTGACAATGATTTGCATCACCGACAGTGATTTATAGAGATTACTGACAATGACTTGCATCACCGACAGTGATTTATAGAGATTACTGACAATGCATTAAACCACAGTGATTTATAGAGATTACTGACAATGACGTACATCACCGACAGTGATTTATAGAGATTACTGGCAATGCCTTAAACCACAGTGATAAGGAGATTACTGACAATGTCTTACATCACCGACTACGATTCAGAGAGATTACTGGCAAAGCCTGACATCGCCTACGATGATTTCCAGATTACTGACAATGCCTTAAACGACTGACAGTTATTAAGAGATTACTGACAATATCTGACATCACCGACCATGATTTATATAAATTACTGTCAAGGCTCATATTACGACATTACGACAGTGATTTATAGAGATTACTGACAATGACTTGCAACACCAACAATGATTTATAGAGATTACTGACAATGCCTTAAACCACCGGCAGTGATTTATAGAGATTACTGACAATGCTGTACATCACCGACAGTGATTTATAGGGATTACTGACAATGCCTTAAACCACAGTGATTAGGAGATTACTGACAATTTCTTACATCACCGACTATGATTCATAGAGATTACTGGCAAAGCCTGACATAACCTGCGATGATTTATAGAGATTGCTGACAATGCCTTAAACGACCGACAGTGATTAAGAGATTACTGACAATATCTGACATCACCGACCACGATTTATATAAATTACTGAGAATGCCTTACCTCACCGACAATGATTTATATAGATTACTGACAATGCCTTACATCACTGACAACGATTTTTTTTTAAATAACTGACAATGACTAACGTCACAGACAATGATTTATAGAGATTACTGACAATGCCATAAACCACCGACAGTGATTTATAGAGATTACTGACAATTACTTACATCACCGACAGTGATTTATAGAGATTACTGAAAATTACTTTCATCACCGACAGCGATTTATAGAGATTACTGACAATGCCTTAAGCCATCGAGTGATTTAGAGATTACTGACAATGCCTTACATCACCGACAGTGATTTATAGAGATTACTGACAATGCCTTAAACCACAGTGATTTAAAGAGATTACTGACAAGGCCTTAAACCACAGTGATTTATAGAGATTACTGACAATGACTTACATCACCGACAGTGATTTATAGAGATTACTTACAATGCCTTAAGCAAGTGATTTATCGAGATTGCTGAAAATGCCTTAAACCACAGTAATTTATAGAGATTACTGACAATACCTTACATCACCGACAATGATTTATATAGATTACTGACAATGCCTTAAACCACCGACAGTTATTTAGAGATTACTGACAATGTCTTACATCACCGACTACGATTCATAGAGATTACTGGCAAAGCCTGACATCACCTACGATGATTTAGAGATTACTAACAATGCCTTAAACGACCGACAGTGATTAAGAGATTACTGACAATATATGACATCACCGACCATGATTTATGTAAATTACTGACAATGGCTTACATTACGACTATGATTTATATAGATTACTGACAAAGCCTTACATTCCTGACAATGATTTTTTAAAATTACTGACAATGACTAACGTGACTAACAATGATTCATAGAGATTACTGACAATGCCTTAAACCACCGACAGTGATTTATAGATTACTTACGATGACTTTCATCACCGAAAATGATATATAGAGATTACTGACAATGCCTTACACCACAGTGATTAGAGATTACTGACAATGCCTTACATCAACGACAGTGATTTATAGCGATTACTGACAATGTCTTAAACCACAGTGATTTATCGAGATTACTGACAATAACTATCATCACCGACAGTGATTTATAGAGATTACGGACAATGCCTTAAACCACAGTGATTTATAGATTACTGACAATGACTTACATCACCGACAGTGATTTATAGAGATTACTGACAATGCCTTAAGCCATCGAGTGATTTAGTGATTACTGACAATGCTTTACATCACCGACAGTGATTTATAGAGATTAATGACAATGCCTTAAACCACAGTGATTTATAGATTACTGACAATGACTTACATCACCGACAGTGATTTATAGAGATTACTCAAATTGTAACCAAACAGAACGCATTACAATTTACATGAACAAGACAGTTTCTAAGAATAAACTTATAGGTTTCTATGTTAAATTATTTTACAAGGTTTGCAGCCATCTTGGATTTCCTAAGACCAGTAGACGCATTACAATTTAAATGAACACGACAGTTTCTAAGAATAAATTTATATGTTTCTATGTTAAATTATTTTACAAGGTTTGCAGCCATCTTGGATTTCCTAAGACCAGTAGGAATCTGAGGAATATTCCCTTCAATACAACAGTTAAATGTACCAAGATTCTAAGACCCTGTCCTCCTACCAAAATGAGACAGTTACAATTGGACTAAACTGCCTTGAATTTCTTTTTTGTTTTATTGCTTCATATGGGTTGAAATCAGAAATAATTCTGATCATATCTTTATTTGTTTCTGAAAAATATTCTTTTGGCGATCATGCTGAATGACAATCAGGTTTATTTTGTTAAAAATATAAACCACATGACAAATTTGAAACCTTACCGAAGGTCAGAGGTTTTCTTCAGGTGCGGCTTCCTCTCGTAATAACAACTGAATGCCATGATATAGCCGAAAATTGCTGGTGGCGTTTGACAACATTTAAAAGAAGTTAATATTAAACATACACTGTATAGATGACCCTTGACAATTCTCCACCAAAAATAATTGATTTTCCACTTTATCATACAGAGATAATTTAAATTATACAAGCATTTAAACAGAAATAAAGTTAATAACAAATACCAATTTCTAGGTGCTGCAATTGTAATTTTACTTTCAATGATGTTGGTATATTTATAAATAAATGCAATAACAAACTAAAGAACACAAATAATACTGTCAAAAAGACAACCCACAAATCAAAGTCCGAGAAACTGGCAAACTCCAGAACCAACAACCAAACATTGTAATCGTTTCATCGTGTAATGTGGCCGTCTTCATGGAAGCACGTGCTCTTAGTTGCTAATCGTTTCATTATGTACTGTGGCTGTCGTCATGGAAACACGTGATAATTGTTCCTAACGTTTTCATAGAGAAATGCAAAGAACGATTCTATGTCATCTGTCATGGTTTGAACCAATAGAAATCTTGGGTATGGATGAAAGACATAGGTAATGTAAATATGAATTTATAATATAATTTCAGATTTGTGAAAATACAAATGAAAATGCTTTGTAACCAAAGTTTGTAAATATGTCCACTTTAGAACTGTTTCCTGTAGCTCCTAGCACCTGAAAAAAATCATACATACAGCTTTAAAATGTGTGTATACAAATCTTAGTCAACATTTCAGCAAAAGAACAGAAGCTTAGTTTAAAATGGTCTTTTTACAGACGACGTCTATCATCCTTTTATACCTCCACTTCCAACAAAAAACAAGAACTGCAGAATTTGTTAACATGTCATGCTATCAAAAATTTAACGAAGGAATCCCTTACAATAAAGATAAAAAGAAGGACAATTGAGTCTTTATATACCTGCTGACAATGTTTTTTATAAGTAGAAACAGCACAAAATTTTGTCTACAAGAATTCAATAACTGAACAGTAACAATGCTACAGTAACAAAGCTATTTTTGCATGTACATTACACCTTGTTACTAGTTGAAGTGTTCAAACTGAACACAGAGAGGAAGGCGTACATTGAACTCCATCCTCTGCTCATGTTAACAGAGGCTGGAGTACATCTGACTTATTATTAATGTGTTACTATAGATGAGGAAGTGTTCACAGAAAGATTGAATATAGAGTTTGGCGTACATGGAAACCCCATCCCCTGTTCATGTTTATCGAGGCTGGAATACATAAGACCGATTATTACCTTGTTACTTGTTGAGGAAGTTAACAAAGACAGACTGATTACAGAGGTTGCTGTACATGGAATCTCCACCTGTTCATGTTCACAGAGACTGGAATACATTAGACCTATAATTACCCTGTAAGTAGTTGAGGAAGCGTTCACAGACAGACTGAAAACAGCGGTTGGGGTACATAGAACCTCCACCTGTTCACAGAAAGTCTGAATACAGAGATTGGTGTACATCGAACATCCATCTGTTCGTGTTCACATAGGCTGGAGTACATTAGACCTATTATTGCCTTGTTTCTAGCTGAGAAAGTGTTTACAGACAGACTGAATAAGGAGGTTGATGTACATAGAACCTCCATCTGTTCGCGTTCACATAGGATGGAGTACATTAGAAGACCTATTATTACCTTGTTACTAGTTGAGGAAGTGTTCACAGAAAGACTGAATACAGAGGTTGGTGTAAATGGAACCACCATTTGTTCAAGTTCACAGAGGCTGGAGTACATCTGAACTATTATTACCTTATTACTAGTTGAGGAAGTGTTTACAGACAGACTGAATACAGAGGAGGGCGTACATGGAACCTCCATCCTCTGTTCACCATTAACTGACCAGTGGTTCACTACACCCTTTGATCCTGCTGATATTATCTGAAATAGTTACAGGTTACTTGTTTTAGTGCATCTCCAACAGCAACTTATAAGCTACATCATGCCATTCAGTTACCATGGTAACATCTGATATAAGCTTTATCCTGGCATTCAGTTACCATGGTAAAATCTGACTATAATTTCTAAATATATAATCGTTCAGACACACACTCCATTAAAGTGCTCAGAAACGGGCCAATACAATACACATGTTCAGACACACACTCCATTAAAGTGCTCAGAAACGGGCCAATAAAATACACATAATTATGTTGAAATTTATTACTTTAAACATTTATGTAACAATAACGATAAGGATAAATATAATAACAATTACAGATGATAGGTCCCCACTAGATGGTCAAGACATATAATACTGGGCCCCTGATAGACTGACAAGACATATACTGGGCGCCATGTAGACTGTTTATACATATAATACTGGCCCCCTGGTAGACGGTCAAGACATATTATACTGGGCCCCTGGTAGACGGTCAAGACATATAATACTGGGCCCCTGGAAGACTGACAAGACATATAATACTGGGCCCCTGATAGACTGACAAGACATAAAATACTGGGCCACTAGTATTGAGTGTCTAGACATATAATACTGGGCCCCTGGTAGGCTGTCAAAACATATAACACTGGGCCCTGGTAGGCTGTCAAGACATAATACTGGGCCCTGGTAGGCTGTCAAGACATATAATACTGGGCCCTGGTAGGCTGTCAAGACATATAATACTGGGCCCCTGGTAGGCTGTCAAGACATATAATACTGGGCCCCTGGTAGACTGTCTATACATATAATTCCTTACTTGCAATAAACAAGATTTATCTCCCATTTGCAGAGTTATCTGTTCTTCAGAGCAGGTACTTTATAGTACCTACTGTGGGTAAAAAGTAGTTTTTCTACAATATTTTTTTATTCACATATACCAAAGCATCCGGTAAAATTTATTATGATATGCAAACTAATTCTGCAGTTTTTTTAGTTGTACTGGAAGAGTCAGTCCACAGACATTATGATTTTTCCCTATCTGTTCAATACTAGATACCTACTGTTATGAAAGACAACTCTTGCAAATGGGAACTAACTCTAGTATTCCGAAAATAGGGAATACTGGGCCCCTGGTAGACTGTCTATACATATAATACTGGGCCCCAGGTAGACTGTCTATACAAATAATACTGGGTGCCTGGTAGACTGTGAAGACATAATACTGGGCCCCAGGTAGACTGTGAAGACATATACTTGGTCCCCAGTAGACTGTGAAGACATATAATACTGGGCCCCAGGTAGACTGACTATACATATAATACTGGGTCCCAGGTAGACTGTCCATGCATATAATACTGGGTCCTGGTAGACTGTCAAGACAATTTTTTACTGAGCCCCTGGTAGACTGTCTATACATATAATACTGGGCCCCTGGTAGGCTGTCAAGACATATAATACTGGGCCCCTGGTAGACTGTCTATACATATAACACTGGGCACCTGGCAGACTGTCATACATATAATACTGGGCCCCTGGTAGACTGTCTATACATATAATACTGGGCCACTGGTAGACTGTCTATACATATAATACTGGGCCCCTGGTAGACTGTCTATACATATAATACTGGGCCCCTGGTAGGCTGTCAAGACAATTTTTTACTGGGCCCCTGGTAGACTGTCTATACATATAATACTGGGCCCCTGGTAGGCTGTCAAGACATATAATACTGGGCCACTGATAGACTGTCTATACATATAATACTGGGCCCTTGGTAGACTGTCTATACATATAATACTGAGCCCCTGATAGACTGTCTATACATATTATACTGGGCCACTGGTAGACTGTCTATACATATAATACTGGGCCCATGGTAGACTGTCTATACATATAACACTGAGCCCCTGGTAGACTGTCTATACATATAATACTGGGCCACTGGTAGACTGTCTATACATATAATACAGGGCACCTGGTAGGCTGTCTATACATATAATACTGGACCCCAGGTAAACATTCTATACATATAATACTGGGCCCCTGGTAGGCTGTCAAGGACAATTTTTTACTGGACCCCTGGTAGACTTCTTATACATATAATACTGGGCCCCAGGTAGACTGTCTATACATATAATACTGGGCCCCAGGTAGACTGTCTATACATATAATACTGGGCCCCAGGTAGACTGTCTATACATATAATACTGGGCCCTGGCAGACTGTCTATATGTATAATACTGGGCCCAGGTACACTACGTATACATATACTGGGCCCACAGACTGTCTATACATATAATACTGGACTTCAGGTAGACTGTCTATACATATAATACTGGGACCCTGGTAGACTGTCTAAACATATAATACTGGGCCCCTGGCGGATGGTCTATACATAGACTACAAACTTATTCAAATCTCCTTTCTAACACAAGTTAAATACTTACAGAGTCTTCATAAAACATAACACACTGCTGACAAGATCCTGGAGTATCAAACACTGTAGTGGCTGTTAATGATCTTAAATGCCACAAAGACAAACTAGGTCCACCACCACACACCTATAAAAGATAGTACTTATGTATGAAATTGGACAATCCAGCTAAAAGCCACAACGACAATCTAGGTCCCCAAAACAAATATAAAACATAACATAGTCCAATGTATGAAATTGGACAAACCAGCTAAATGCCACAAAAACAAACAAGGTCCACTGCCACACACCTATAACAGATAAACATGGTCCTATGTATGAAATTGGACAAACCAGCTAAATGCCACATTTACGTAGCATGTCCGTATCACGATATATTGTGATATGCTTTGCTCTGCAATACCCCTCTCTAGTTTTTGAGTTAAAGTCTGAAAACTAAAAAATCCACCTTGTTTCTTGAGCAAAGTCCTATAACTCAACGATAAATCAGGCCCCAGCATCACAAAATATTTTCGAGTATAAATATTTTGCTCAGCAAGAAAATTTTCTCAATTACCATGACAACAGAGGAAATTGACAGTTTTGATTGGGTGCAATTAAGAATAACAAAAATCACACAGAAAATGTGTATGCATTCCAGATAGAGAGGGGTATCGCAGAGCAAAGCATATCACGATATACATCGCGATAGGGACCTGCCGTGTCACGATATGTATCGCGATATATTGTAAAGAATCTTACACATGCATTCGAAGTAGGTGTCACCCATGTGGCGTTGCTATGGTACTATTGGAAGAGTGATATTACTGGTACTATGATACTATCTAATACAATTTTCAAGGGTAATTTTTGTGAGTCTGTATTGATAACAAAAAACTTTTATCCAGCAATTTTGCAATTCAGAGTAAACAATACTACTGCCTTAAATTACATTTAATATTGTAATATAATTTCTGCATGACAGTTTTCCTTTAAAATAATGCATGCATATCTCTTGTATTAAAAAATATTGTTTTGTTTCATATAAAATGTCCCAAAACAAATGATTCAATAATTGTTTATGAACAAAGAGTTTTACAGTATCATACATGTGTATATTATTCTTTTAATTAAATAACAATTAAAATTAAAAAAGAATGCACATTTTTGGTGTGAATACTTTGGAAACATAGCTGAATTTATTTTTATCTGTTTAGTTTTCTTTAACAAAACTACGTAAGGTCTGTAGAGCTATTGAACAGCTGAAAATTACAGCAACTGTTGAAACTTTAATAAATATCGAAATCCAAATAGGAAAATACACATTTTTGGCAAGTATAGGATCATCAGTACAATAAAGTTGTTCCCAAACTGATCTCTGAATGGTTTTGGAACAGACAATTGAAAAAGTTTCCGCTTCGTAGTATTTTGTCACGATGCTGTGCTTAAATTACTTTTAACTTCGATCCTGCATCAAAAACAATTGTACTCGTCATGCTTACTTGAAGTAATCTTATCCATTTTATCATCGCCAGTTGACTGTTTAAAAGTTAAAAGTTTTGCCGTAATAAAATAAGTTAACAAGCGTATCATTCCACGCGTATACAAAACTTTGTCATCAGTGTTGAGCATTAAGTCCGAGGATTTTCGGAATTAACGAAATGGTTTTCGTTGAAAATAATCTTTTTCTGTAGACAAAGAATACCAGATGTTTACATTTTTGGGAGTCAAAAATGTTTTTTTTATCCATCAAATATATGCACAAACGTGCTTAGCAGAAGCGCTGATAATTGGCATTTAAAAGTATTAAAAGCAAGAAAACAGGTGTAATTTATGTAAATAAAGTAAGGTTCAACAGTTTTTTTTTAAATTTGACTACAATTTACAAAGTCTTACGAATTTTCCGCTATGGTGGCCAAGTGGTTATGGTAGTTTGTCTACTATTGATCACGTGGTCTGTCAACACTGAGGTTGCGAGTTCGAGTATCACTGTGGTCAGGGTGTACTCGACTCCAATCTTAATTGACAGGGATTGCCAGTTTTCCTATCGAAGGTCGGGGGTTCTCTTCGGGTCGGCTTCCTCCCCAATAAAAACTGGACTCCATGATATGACTGAAAAATTGCTGAAAGTGGCGATAAAACATCATTCAAACAAAACAAACAAACAAACAAATTTTCCTGAGTATACCAGTATTCTGAGACCGTACCGATACAGTGTATCGCCATTGACCCGAATCGCAATACACCGGTATACCGGTAATTCTAGTTTATCAAATATAAGAATGGCCCAAACTTTCAAGAGAATTCATGAAAGCATTTTTGAGTAATAGCCTGAAAACTAAATCCCACACATTTTCCACAAACAAAGCCTCATTACTCAATTTTACCAACAAGTAGATTGTTTATTCATCATATGAAGGGAGAATATAACCGAAAACCTACATGCAAACAAACATCTTACAGTGTCATTTATAATGAGTAAAAAACAACAAGTCATGAAAAGTAATACCAATGGATAAATTAAGAAATAGATTATTGCAAGCGAGCTCTATAACATGGTCAGACCTTATATTTGTCAATATTTTATACCGAGCGGTAGCAATTTATAGCACAAAGACAAATATAAGTTCACCATGTTCTAATTCATAAGAGCTCAATTGCAATAATCTATTTCAATTATAATATGTCTAATAAATGTTTAAAAATTACCAAGAGACTCTAAGAGGGTGATTTAATGGCCATATTGGTTTTTGACATAAGATATATCTCAGAACAGCATGTAAAGCAAATAAAGTAATATTTTGAAGTCTACAAATTACATACCAGCCAATCATCCATGGAATCCATAGCAACACATCCTAACCATTTACCAAATTTTGGCCTGGAACATATCTAAAAAATAAAAACCTGTAGAATTTCTTGTTTGTAAAATGTGCTACTGTAGTGTTGAAACATTATACCATTATCACCATAGTAACAGACAAGACAAGGGTCTGGGTCCACAATCTCCCTCAGGTAGTCAAACCTAATGTCTACCTGGTACTAAGTTGATCAACCAGGTAGTCAAACCTAATGTCTACCTGGTACTAAGGTGATCAACCAGGTAGTCAAACCTCATGTCTACCTGGTACTAAGGTGATCAACCAGGTTGTCAAACCTCATGTCTACCTGGTACTAAGTTGATCAACCAGGTAGTCAAACCTAATGTCTACCTGGTACTAAGGTGATCAACCAGGTAGTCAAACCTAATGTCTACCTGGTACTAAGGTGATCAACCAGGTAGTCAAACCTAATGTCACCTGGTACTAAGGTGATCAACCAGGTAGTCAAACCTAATGTCTACCTGGTACTAAGGTGATCAACCAGGTAGTCAAACCTAATGTCTACCTGGTACTAAGGTGATCAACCAGGTAGTCAAACCTAATGTCACCTGGTACTAAGGTGATCAACCAGGTAGTCAAACCTAATGTCTACCTGGTACTAAGGTGATCAATCAGGTAGTCAAACCTAATGTCTACCTGGTACTAAGGTGATCAACCAGGTTGTCAAACCACATGTCTACCTGGTACTAAGGTGATCAACCAGGTAGTCAAACCTAATGTCACCTGGTACTAAGGTGATCAACCAGGTAGTCAAACCACATGTCTACCTGGTACTAAGGTGATCAACCAGGTAGTCAAACCTAATGTCACCTGGTACTAAGGTGATCAACCAGGTAGTCAAACCTAATGTCACCTGGTACTAAGGTGATCAACCAGGTTGTCAAACCACATGTCTACCTGGTACTAAGGTGATCAACCAGGTAGTCAAACCTCATGTTTACCTGGTACTAAGGTGATCAACCAGGTAGTCAAACCTAATGTCTACCTGGTACTAAGGTGATCAACCAGGTAGTCAAACCACATGTCTACCTGGTACTAAGGTGATCAACCAGGTAGTCAAACCTCATGTCTACCTGGTACTAAGGTGATCAACCAGGTTGTCAAACCTCATGTCTACCTGGTACTAAGGTGATCAATCAGGTAGTCAAACCTAATGTCTACCTGGTACTAAGGTGATCAACCAGGTTGTCAAACCACATGTCTACCTGGTACTAAGGTGATCAACCAGGTTGTCAAACCTCATGTCTACCTGGTACTAAGTTGATCAACCAGGTAGTCAAACCTAATGTCTACCTGGTACTAAGGTGATCAACCAGGTAGTCAAACCTAATGTCACCTGGTACTAAGGTGATCAACCAGGTAGTCAAACCTAATGTCACCTGGTACTAAGGTGATCAACCAGGTTGTCAAACCACATATTTACCTGGTACTAAGGTGATCAACCAGGTTGTCAAACCACATGTCTACCTGTTACTAAGGTGATCAACCAGGTAGTCAAACCTAATGTCACCTGGTACTAAGGTGATCAACCAGGTAGTCAAACCACATGTCTACCTGGTACTAAGGTGATCAACCAGGTAGTCAAACCTAATGTCACCTGGTACTAAGGTGATCAACCAGGTAGTCAAACCTAATGTCACCTGGTACTAAGGTGATCAACCAGGTTGTCAAACCACATGTCTACCTGGTACTAAGGTGATCAACCAGGTAGTCAAACCTCATGTTTACCTGGTACTAAGGTGATCAATCAGGTAGTCAAACCTCATGTTTACCTGGTACTAAGGTGATCAACCAGGTAGTCAAACCACATGTCTACCTGGTACTAAGGTGATCAACCAGGTAGTCAAACCTAATGTCTACCTGGTACTAAGGTGATCAACCAGGTAGTCAAACCTAATGTCACCTGGTACTAAGGTGATCAACCAGGTAGTCAAACCTAATGTCTACCTGGTACTATGGTGATCAATCAGGTAGTCAAACCACATGTCTACCTGGTACTAAGGTGATCAACCAGGTTGTCAAACCACATGTCTACCTGGTACTATGGTGATCAATCAGGTAGTCAAACCTCATTTCTACCTGGTACTAAGGGGATCAACCAGGCAGTCAAACCTCATGTCTACCTGGTACTAAGGAGATCAACCAGGCAGTGAAAACTGATACCTGGTACTAGGGTGATCAATCAGGTTGTCAAACCTCATGTCTACCTGGTACTTAGGTGATCAACCAGGTTGTCAAACCACATGTCTACCTGGTACTATGGTGATCAATCAGGTAGTCAAACCTCATTTCTACCTGGTACTAAGGGGATCAACCAGGCAGTCAAACCTCATGTCTACCTGGTACTAAGGGGATCAACCAGGCAGTGAAAACTGATACCTGGTACTAGGGTGATCAACCAGGTTGTCAAACCACATGTCTACCTGGTACTATGGTGATCAATCAGGTAGTCAAACCTCATTTCTACCTGGTACTAAGGTGATCAATCAGGTAGTCAAACCTCATTTCTACCTGGTACTAAGGGGATCAACCAGGCAGTCAAACCTCATGTCTACCTGGTACTAAGGGGATCAACCAGGCAGTGAAAACTGATACCTGGTACTAGGGTGATCAACCAGGTTGTCAAACCTCATGTTTACCTGGTACTAAGATGATCGACCAGGTAGTAAAAACTGATGTCTACCTGGTACTAAGGTGATCAACCATGTAGTCAAACCTCATGTCTACCTGGTACTAAGTTGATCAACCAGGTAGTCAAACCTCATGTTTACCTGGTACTGAGGTGATCAACCAGGTAGTCAAACCTCATGTCTACCTGGTACTAGGGTGATCAACCAGGTTGTCAAACCTCATGTTTACCTGGTACTGAGGTGATCAACCAGGTAGTCAAACCTCATGTCTACCTGGTACTAGGGTGATCAACCAGGTTGTCAAACCTCATGTTTACCTGGTACTAAGATGATCGACCAGGTAGTAAAAACTGATGTCTACCTGGTACTAAGGTGATCAACCAGGTAGTCAAACCTCATGTCTACCTGGTACTAAGTTGATCAACCAGGTAGTCAAGCCTCATGTCTACCTGGTACTAAGGTCATCAACCAGGTAGTCAATCCTCATGTCTACCTGGTACTAGGGTGATCAACCAGGTAGTCAAACCTAATGTCTACCTGGTACTAAGGTGATCAACCAGGTAGTCAATCCTCATGTCTACCTGGTACTAGGTTGATCAACCAGGTAGTCAATCCTCATGTCTACCTGGTACTACGGTGATCAACCAGGTAGTCAAGCCACATGTCTACCTGGTACTTAGGTGATCAACCAGGTAGTCAAACCTCATGTCTACCTGGTACTAAGGTGATCAACCAGGTAGTCAAACCTAATGTCACCTGGTACTAGGGTGATCAACCAGGTAGTCAAACCTCATGTCTACCTGGTACTAAGGTGATCAACCAGGTAGTCAAGCCTAATGTCTACCTGGTACTACGGTGATCAACCAGGTAGTCAAACCTAATGTCTACCTGGTACTAAGGTGATCAATCAAGTAGTCAAACATCATGTCTACCTGGTACTATGGAGATCAACCAGGTAGTCAAACCTAATGTCTACCTGGTACTAATTACATAAGGTGATCAACCAGGTAGTCAAACTTATGTCTACCTGGTACTAGGGTGATCAACCAGGTAGTCAAACCTAATGTCTACCTGGTACTAAGGTGATCAATCAGGTAGTCAAACCTCATACCTACCTGGTACTAGGGTGATCAACCAGGTAGTCAAACCTAATGTCTACCTGGTACTAAGGTGATCAACCAGGTAGTCAAACCTAATGTCACCTGGTACTAAGGTGATCAACCAGGTAGTCAAACCTAATGTCTACCTGGTACTATGGTGATCAATCAGGTAGTCAAACCACATGTCTACCTGGTACTAAGGTGATCAACCAGGTTGTCAAACCACATGTCTACCTGGTACTATGGTGATCAATCAGGTAGTCAAACCTCATTTCTACCTGGTACTAAGGGGATCAACCAGGCAGTCAAACCTCATGTCTACCTGGTACTAAGGAGATCAACCAGGCAGTGAAAACTGATACCTGGTACTAGGGTGATCAATCAGGTTGTCAAACCTCATGTCTACCTGGTACTTAGGTGATCAACCAGGTTGTCAAACCACATGTCTACCTGGTACTATGGTGATCAATCAGGTAGTCAAACCTCATTTCTACCTGGTACTAAGGGGATCAACCAGGCAGTCAAACCTCATGTCTACCTGGTACTAAGGGGATCAACCAGGCAGTGAAAACTGATACCTGGTACTAGGGTGATCAACCAGGTTGTCAAACCACATGTCTACCTGGTACTATGGTGATCAATCAGGTAGTCAAACCTCATTTCTACCTGGTACTAAGGTGATCAATCAGGTAGTCAAACCTCATTTCTACCTGGTACTAAGGGGATCAACCAGGCAGTCAAACCTCATGTCTACCTGGTACTAAGGGGATCAACCAGGCAGTGAAAACTGATACCTGGTACTAGGGTGATCAACCAGGTTGTCAAACCTCATGTTTACCTGGTACTAAGATGATCGACCAGGTAGTAAAAACTGATGTCTACCTGGTACTAAGGTGATCAACCATGTAGTCAAACCTCATGTCTACCTGGTACTAAGTTGATCAACCAGGTAGTCAAACCTCATGTTTACCTGGTACTGAGGTGATCAACCAGGTAGTCAAACCTCATGTCTACCTGGTACTAGGGTGATCAACCAGGTTGTCAAACCTCATGTTTACCTGGTACTGAGGTGATCAACCAGGTAGTCAAACCTCATGTCTACCTGGTACTAGGGTGATCAACCAGGTTGTCAAACCTCATGTTTACCTGGTACTAAGATGATCGACCAGGTAGTAAAAACTGATGTCTACCTGGTACTAAGGTGATCAACCAGGTAGTCAAACCTCATGTCTACCTGGTACTAAGTTGATCAACCAGGTAGTCAAGCCTCATGTCTACCTGGTACTAAGGTCATCAACCAGGTAGTCAATCCTCATGTCTACCTGGTACTAGGGTGATCAACCAGGTAGTCAAACCTAATGTCTACCTGGTACTAAGGTGATCAACCAGGTAGTCAATCCTCATGTCTACCTGGTACTAGGTTGATCAACCAGGTAGTCAATCCTCATGTCTACCTGGTACTACGGTGATCAACCAGGTAGTCAAGCCACATGTCTACCTGGTACTTAGGTGATCAACCAGGTAGTCAAACCTCATGTCTACCTGGTACTAAGGTGATCAACCAGGTAGTCAAACCTAATGTCACCTGGTACTAGGGTGATCAACCAGGTAGTCAAACCTCATGTCTACCTGGTACTAAGGTGATCAACCAGGTAGTCAAGCCTAATGTCTACCTGGTACTAATTACATAAGGTGATCAACCAGGTAGTCAAACCTAATGTCACCTGGTACTAGGGTGATCAACCAGGTAGTCAAACCTCATGTCTACCTGGTACTAAGGTGATCAACCAGGTAGTCAAACCTAATGTCTACCTGGTACTAAGGTGATCAATCAAGTAGTCAAACATCATGTCTACCTGGTACTATGGAGATCAACCAGGTAGTCAAACCTAATGTCTACCTGGTACTAATTACATAAGGTGATCAACCAGGTAGTCAAACTTATGTCTACCTGGTACTAGGGTGATCAACCAGGTAGTCAAACCTAATGTCTACCTGGTACTAAGGTGATCAATCAGGTAGTCAAACCTCATACCTACCTGGTACTAGGGTGATCAACCAGGTAGTCAAACCTAATGTCTACCTGGTACTAAGGTGATCAACCAGGTAGTCAAACCTAATGTCACCTGGTACTAAGGTGATCAACCAGGTAGTCAATCCTCATGTCTACCTGGTACTAAGGTGATCAACCAGGTAGTCAAACCACATGTCTACCTGGTACTAAGGTGATCAACCAGGTAGTCAAACCACATGTCTACCTGGTACTAAGGTGATCAACCAGGTAGTCAAACCTCATGTCTACCTGGTACTAAGGTGATCAACCAGGTAGTCAATCCTCATGTCTACCTGGTACTAAGGTGATCAACCAGGTAGTCAAACCTCATGTCTACCTGGTACTATGGAGATCAACCAGGTAGTCAAACCAAATGTTTACCTGGTACTAAGGTGATCAATCAGGTAGTCAAACCTAATGTCTACCTGGTACTAAGGTGATCAACCAGGTAGTCAATCCTCATGTCTACCTGGTACTACGGTGATCAACCAGGTAGTCAAGCCACATGTCTACCTGGTACTAAGGTGATCAACCAGGTTGTCAAACCACATGTCTACCTGGTACTAAGGTGATCAATCAGGTAGTCAAACCTAATGTCACCTGGTACTAAGGTGATCAACCAGGTTGTCAAACCACATGTCTACCTGGTACTAAGGTGATCAACCAGGCAGTAAAAACTGATGTCTACCTGGTACTAGGGTGATCAACCAGGTTGTCAAACCACATGTTTACCTGGTACTAAGGTGATCAACCAGGTTGTCAAACCACATGTCTACCTGGTACTAGGGTGATCAATACCATCTTATATTATACTTCATACAAAAAATCTTAAGTTTTTATAGGATAATTAAATATAGGATCTTACATTGGTAGGAGTGGATTATCGGATTTCTCCAATCGAGATAGTTAAATTTCCATAATTTAACTATCGAGATTGGAGAAATCCGATAATCCAAGAGTACTAATGTAAGATTCTGTTTCTCTAATTTTAAAAAGTAGTAAATTTGCGAAACGAAGTACAAATTCTCCCAACCCCAATTTTACGTTCATGACGTGAATACGCGGTAATTTGAAAGTGTTTTGTTAATGACGTCATGAGTTCTTATTGTGACGTTATTATTTTTAACCAATCAAATGCTGAGAACAACAAATTCACTAGTGACGAGAAATATTTTTTCCACACCGGTCAAGCGGTTGAAATATTACGTCAAAATTAGAGAAAATGAGTTATTCCAATCTAATCTTTACTAACTCCACATTCTAGGCAATAATTGGTTGCAATAATATAGCACCACGATAGATCAACCAGATATATCGCACACTGCCAGTAGTGGAGCACCACGATAGATCAACCTGATATATATCCCACACTGCCAGTAGTGGAGCACCACGATAGATCAACCCGATATATCACACACTGCCAGTAGTGGAGCACCACGATAGATCAACCCGATATATCACACACTGCCAGTAGTGGAGCACCACGATAGATCAACCCGATATATCACACACTGCCAGTAGTGGAGCACCACGATAGATCAACCCGATATATCACACACTGCCAGTAATGGAGCACCATGATAGATCAACCCGATATATCACACACTGCCAGTAGTGGAGCACCACAATAGATCAACCCGATATATCACACACTGCCAGTAGTGGAGCACCACGATAGATCAACCCGATATATCACACACTGCCAGTAATGGAGCACCACGATAGATCAACCCGATATATCACACACTGCCAGTAGTGGAGCACCACGATAGATCAACCCGATATATCACACACTGCCAGTAATGGAGCACCACGATAGATCAACCCGATATATCACACACTGCCAGTAGTGGAGCACCACGATAGATCAACCTGATATATTACACACTGCCAGTAGTGAAAAGTGTTACGGAAGAACAATAACATCGCACCACAATAGATCAGCCCGATATATCACACACTGCCAGTAGTGGAGCACCATGATAGATCAACCCGATATATCACACACTGCCAGTAATGGAGCACCATGATAGATCAACCCGATATATCACACACTGCCAGTAGTGAAAAGTGTTATGGCAGAACAATAACATCGCACCACAATAGATCAGCCCGATATATCACACACTGCCAGTAGTGGAAAGTGTTATGCCAGAATATCACACTCATTAAATACATCACCCTATGCACAACACTTACCTCATTCTTGAATTTTTCTATAAACATGTTTGCACAACACTTACCTTGTTCTTGAATGGTCCTATAAGCATGTATGCACAACACTTACCTCATTCTTGAATGGTTCTATGTTATGCATAGGTTCACTAGGGCTTCTGGTATCTGAAAATAATTTTAAAATTTGACATTTCCGCTGAAAGTAACAGACCAATACTTTATTTACACTTTTTACTGTTGAACTTACTTTATTTACATTTTTACTGTTGAACTCTGTACTACATATAACTTGTTTATCTACTGAATGAATGCAACTTAAATATGTTTGTCCTTGTATGGATTTTGTTGCTATTTAAGATATATGTATTAGACTACAGTTACATCAGAATTTATTTAAATCACACCCTTATTACTTACCATCCACTGTTACCATTTAAAACTGGTTCCTCAGGTCCATAATTTATCTGTTGCTTGGTAACAGTTCCTTACATCATGTCCTGCTTTTCCTTAACTTACTGTCCATTCTGATCTTTTAACAAATTATTTGGATTGATTCCCAGTTTGTTGTAAAAATAGCTGAAGTACTGCTTTCTAAATGTTAAAAGATAAATCAATATATCAATAAAATCAATATCAATAAAGGTATTACCCCAAATTTTGACTGTTCCGTCCTCGGATGCTGATGCACATGTGATCCCATTCTTTAGTGCTAAACTGTGGATGTAGTTCTCATGTGCACTCAGAGTTACCTGGAACAAAAAAAATCAATGCTATAATTTAACCTTCACTAAACACTCGAGCTGACCGAGGATTAATCAATTTTCACAAAACACTTGATGTGACTAAGGACTAACAATGTTCATTAAAGACTTGAGTTGACTGAGGATTAAGCAATATTCTCTACACTCGAGATAAACATGGAGTAATCAATGTTCCCTTAACACTTGAGTTGACCAAGAATTAATCAATGTTCACTAAACACTTGATCATGAGTTAACAGAGGATTAATGAACGTTCCCTTAACAAGTTGACAGAGGATTAATCAATGTTCACTAAACACTAAAGTTGACCAGCATTTAACAATAATAAGAAGGCAAGTATTAGCAAGCCTGTAAAACACAATACAATCTTTAACAGAGATATAAGACCATGAAATTAAAGTTAATTGACACCTACCACACTGTCATGTATTATTAATCATTAAAAATATCCTTCAAAGACAGAAATGGCTGGATTTCGTTAAACAGGAAGGTGCGCGACAGACCTGAAATCTAATCCCACGTTATGGGAGGCCATGCTGATGCTGCATACCAAATTTCAAGAGAATGTGATTAGTAGTTGCTGAGAAAACTGTTATGAAAATTTTTTCCCCACCCGCCTGCCATTCACCATATTATAACCCGGATTTTCACTCTGTGAAATCTGGCCAACAATAAACCAAATATTGTCATCCTACTATTCATGGTGACTAAGGAATATATAAAAAACTTCAGCTCAAGATCACAGATATTACTTGTTACCTTATGTTGTCTAGATATCAGTAATTAACATTATTGTCCAGATATCAGTAATTACATTTTGTTGTCCAGATATCAGTAATTACCTGTTGTTGTCCAGATATCAGTAATTACATTTTTTTTGTCCAGATATCAGTATTTACCTTTTGTTGTCCAGGTATCATTAATAACATTTTGTTGTCCAGATATCAGTTATTACCTTTTGTTGTCCAGGTATCAGTTATTACCTTTTGTTGTCCAGATATCAGTTATTGTCTTTTTTTGTCCAGGTATCAGTTATTACCTTTGATGTCCAGGTATCAGTAATTACCTTTTGTTGTCCAGATATCAGTAATTACCTTTTGTCGTCCAGGTATAAGTAATTATCTTTTGTTGTCCAGGTGTAAGTAATTATCTTTTGTTGTCCAGATATGATTAATTATCTTTCGTTGTCCAGGTATCAGTTATTACCTGTTGTTGTCCAGATATCAGTAATTATCTTTTGTTGCCCAGGTATTAGTAATTATCTTTTGTTGTCCAGGTATCAGTAATTATCTTTTTTGGTCCAGGTATCAGTAATTACCTTTGATGTCCAGATATCAGTAATTATCTTTTGTTGTCCAGGTATAAGTAATTATCTTTTGTTGTCCAGATATGATTAATTATCTTTTGTTGTCCAGGTATCAGTTATTACCTGTTGTTGTCCAGATATCAGTTACTAAATTTTTTGGCCAAAATATCAGTAATTACCTTTTGTTGCCTAGATATCAGTTATTACTTGTTCTGTTGTTGTTGTCACGATTTCAGTAATTACATTTTGTTGTTCAGGTATCAGTAATTAACTTGCTGTCCAGGTATCAGTTATTACCTTTGATGTCCAGATATCATTTATTAACTTTTGCTGTCCAGATATCAGTAATTAACTTTTGCTGTCCAGATATCAGTAATTAACTTTTACTGTCCAGGTATTAGTTATTACCTTTTGTTGCCTAGATATCAGTTATTACCTGTTGTTGTCCAGATATCAGTAGCTACATTTTGTTGTCCAGGTATCAGTTATTACTTGTTTTTGTCCAGATAGCAGTCAATAATTTAATTTGCTTTGTAAGCTGAAATCTGATTGGTCAATTCAAATTGAGCAACCCATATAAGAAATAACTTGCGTGACCTTTGACCTATTCTTACATTATTAAAATTCAAATAGTTCCATGATGTAATCAACGTTTTTACTATAAAAATTGTTCAAATTTATAGTTTATATTAAATTATAAGGAATATTTCAAATTTCTAAACAGGTTATACTATATTATATGGTTTGGGTCTGTTTACACCATTCATAAACCACTTCGCCGTTTATTAGGCGTAAACAGACCCAAACCATATTATATCGTATAACCTGTTCAGAAATTTGAAGTATTCCTTAATTAAATTTGTGTCCAGATATTGGTAATTACCTTTGTTATCCAGATATCAGTACTTATCTTTTGTCCAGATATCAGTAATTACATTTTGTTGTCCAGGTATCAGTAATTACCTTTTGTTGTCCAGATATGAGTAATTACCTGTTGTTGTCCAGATATCAGTAACTTAAATTTTGTTGTCCAGATATCATCAATTATCTTTTGTTGTCCAGATATGAGTAATTACCTGTTGTTGTCCAGATATCAGTAATTTAAATTTTGTTGTCCAGATATCATCAATTATCTTTAGTTTTCCAGATATGAGTAATTACCTGTTGTTGTCCAGATATCAGTAATTTAAATTTTGTTGTCCAGATATCATCAATTATCTTTTGTTGTCCAGATATGAGTAATTATCTTTTGTTGTCCAGATATGAGTAATTACCTTGTGTTGTCCAGGTATCATTAATTAACTTTTGTTGTCCAGATATCAGGTATTAACTTTTGTTGTCCAGATATCAGGTATTACCTTTTGTTATCCAGATATCAGTAATAACATTTTGTTGTCAAGATATCAGGTACAGTAGTCCCCCTCTTATAAGACCACCCCATCTGAGTCATGAAAGTGGTCTTATAATGGGGGTGGTCTTTCTTGAGGGGATACAATTTATACAGGTCTATAGAGCTTGGTCGGTTGATTAGCAGCAAATGCTGTGAAGTGATTAAGAATCACACAAAATAAGTATTTGTATTTTATTATTCAGTATAAATAAAAATAAAAAGAATTCATGCAGTTTTTATCTGTTCAAAATGTGTAATGATAATATAACAATTCCAAGTCTTCTTAACAGTGAATGTTTCTGTTCCTGTTTCATCTGCATTATCGTTGTTTTTATCACTTTTATTGTCTGCCCAGGTTCCAATTCGTAGTTTATTAAGGTTCCGTCTAATTTGGAAAAATCCAGGTTTTTCTCTGTTTCCAGTTTCCTAAGTTTTTGACATCGTTTGTAGTAAATTTTGATTTATGATTATGTTGGTACATTGTATTATTATCTCCTTGTTGAATATTTCGATTTCTGTAATGCCGAAATCAAACTGATCTACAATATATTACTTTTCCCCTTTAATTAATCCAGCTTAAAAACCTTTCTTTTGCACGTTTCGACATTTTGTTTACCGGTTGTTCAACTGTTTCCGAACTGGTTTACGATAATAAAACCAAATCTCGTTCTATTCGAGACTTCCAAAATAAACATCCGGTCAGTGAAAATGGTCGTTCGTGAGGGGAATTTACGTTGTTGTGTTAAAAAAACGTGGTCGCTGGTCGCGTTTGAGGGGTGGTCGTTCGCGAGAGGTAATTTTACGTTGGAAACACTTAATGCATCAGGGTTTTGGCCGGATAAAGCGGGTGGTCGCTGGCGAAGGGATCGTATAAGAGGGGGACTACTGTATTACCTGTTGTTGTCCAGGTATCAGTAATTACCTTTTGTTGTCCAGATTCCAGATCCCAGATATATATGTTGTTATCACCACATCCAGCAAACACCTCATTCTTATCTTCCTGTAAAATAAAAGGATTACATAAGTCTAAACAACTTCCTAAATCATCACCTTTATACGTGAGAGAAGTTGTGAACTGTTTCATTAAGTTGACCAACTACTTTAATTGTAACATATTTCATACATTTTATAATCATTACTTAGGATCTCATATTTTGCCACACGTCGTTTGCAATACATGTAAAAAGAAATCTTACCCCTGTATTAACAACTATAGAGTTAATCTCTGGCTGTGAAAAGGGTCCTCTGAAAAACAAAATACATGAAAATGTAGCAAATTCATTAGAATAGACGAGATTATCAAATTTAAAAGCTATAGTGTAAGAAAGATAATTAGATGTACAGGTGTGTTGCATTTATTAGAATAGGAAGATAGTCATGTCTACATGTGTGTTATATGTTGCAATAGGGGTGATATCAAAGAACACGACGGGGCCTCGGTGGCCGAGTGGTCAAGGTAGTTCGTCTACTATTGATCACGTGGTCTGTCAACACCGAGATTGCGGGTTCGATTCTCACTGCAGGCAGGGTGTACTCGACTCCAATCTTAATTGACAAGGATTGCCAGTTTTCCTACCGCAGGTCGGGGGTTCTCTCCGGGTACTCCGGCTTCCTCCCCCAATAAAAACTGGACGCCATGAAATAGCTGAAAAATTGCTGAAAGTGGCGTTAAAACACCATTCAAACAAACAAAACAAAAACAATCAAAGAACACGTGTGTTAGTCATTAGAACAGGGGAGATAATCAAATGAACAGGTAGTTTTGGCAATGATTTATGTTGTTATTATAATGCTTAGAATTACATGTAGAGGCATAGTGTAAAGTCTTTTTTGAGATGTACGTATGTTGACCGAGTGATTCAGCCATGGGGATTTCCAGTCGGCACGTGTCTCAAAAGTCAAACCAATATGCATTTAATAAAGCAATTTTTGTTTCTTTGTAATTTGTAAAAAAAAATATTCAACTATAATTGTAACTTTTTTGCAACATATTAAAATACTTAAGTTTTCATGTTCACATTCATAGATGCCTTATCTTAATGTTTACACCTGAAGGCTGAAATTTCTAGAAAAAAATTAGCAAAAGTCTGAAATGGCCTGGTTGCAAAGCAAGAGCTTTAAAAAATAGGGAATAGTTTACAATTTTCTGGAAGAAGGTTTTGGGTCTGTGTAAAAAAATGTTGGAGGAGTTGATTACACAAAATAGGTAACTTCTTCTGCAAATGTTCTGAAAAATGACTAAGTTCCAGTGTCTAGAAAATTAAGAAAAAAAATCCTCAAACAATTCCATAATAGCAGGTGCACAATTTTAATACATGTGCAATCTTTCTGTGAAGTTTCAGAGATCTGGAGTAGTTGATTACACAATATAGATACCCTATTTTCCCTACCCCCCTGCCCCACCGCCACAAAGTTGTCTGTGTCTGGGTAAATTAGATCTATTGACCAGATGTTAGAAATTAGGAAATAAAATAAATATCTGATTTCAATAAGACCCATTCTATCAATAAATAATAGTCACTTACTTTTTAGGAATATTCCAAGACCACAACACTCTTGGTGACTGCAAGAAAAAAATTTAAATATTAAGCCGACAAATTTTACTGGTGTGATTTATGTGTTGATAACAATAATTATTTATTACATTTATGTCAACTTCTGCATGTCTACATTTCCATTAAGACAAATCAGGCATTTAGAATGCAGTAATTTTTTATCAATAAATACTTTCAGTTATTATCTTGTACTGCGAATTCTTGTCAACCAGTCTCTTGTTCTTTTTTAACTATTTAAGTAAATGGTCTTTATTATAAAGTCTTTGTTGTCCTGGATGACAGTATTTTACCTGACTTAATATATCTGACCACTTCCAAGCTTTGATTGGTCCATTGCCACCACTGAAAGTATAAACACGACTGAATTTATTATACCATATATGGACTTCATTTGCTAAGAGAACAACGGATATGTTTAATTTGAGTTAAAAATACTACACATGTAATTTATTTAAAAAACAAAACAGCAAAGTTAGTCACAACTATTTATGGCCTTTTAATAAAACTGATACAAATAAACAGAACATGACTGGATCTGTTAAAACATGCTTAGTCGATGGAATGTCCTCAAGAACAAAACAAGATTCTAGTGTACTGACATTTAAAATAAACTAGAGGCCTCAAGAAGCCCTCAATCAACCAACTATAGTAAACTTTACAGTGTCATTCCGACGGGTGTTTGCCTGACAAAATGGAAAACTGCTACCGTGTTTGGTCGTGTTTATGATCCTTTTCTAGATATCAGATTACACTTTTTGAAATGAACAAGTATTTTCCACAGTTAATCGGCATTCTGAAATGCGGCTGAATTTTCATTTTGATACAGCGATTTTCCATACTAAATTTTGACCTTGTTTTGAACGGAAGTGTACGTTAGGAAAATTCCATTCTTGTCTATTCGAAATCCTTTGGGTAATGTCGTCTGCAGTTGAAGCAGGAAAAGTCTCGCGGTTTGTCCGAATACCATTGTACATTACGAAAGCAGACGAACGTTTGTAAACAACATTAGTCCCCTTTAGAAACAAAAATGGCTGACTTCCTATTGAAATTAGATCTATCAAAATGAAAATTCAGCCGCATTTCAAAACACCCTTTAACTGTGGAAAATAATTGTTGATTTCAAAAAGTGTAATCTGAGATTTACAAAAGGACCATAAACTCGACCAAACGTGGTAGCAGTTTTCCATTTTGTCAGGCAAAAACCTGTCGGACAGACACAGTAATGTTTACTATAGAAGAAAATTGACTGTCATTAGATGGGGATAAAAACTACTACATATCCTTATGTTGAACATACATGCCCAAGACAAGAAATTCCATTTAATCATTAGAACATGAGTAAAAAGCATTCCTCCTTGACAACATAAAATTACATGTGAGTAAAAAGCATTCCTCCTTGACAACATAAAATTACATCACGAGTAAAAATCATTCCTCCTTGACAACATAAAATTACATCATGAGTAAAAAGCATTCCTCCTTGACAACATAAAATTACATGTGAGTAAAAAGCATTCCTCCTTGACAACATAAAATTACATCATGAGTAAAAAGCATTCCTCCTTGACAACATAAAATTACATCATGAGTAAAAAGCATTCCTCTTGACAACATAAAATTACATCACGAGTAAAAAGCATTCCTCCTTGACAACATACAATTACATGCGAGTAAAAAGCATTCCTCCTTGACAACATAAAATTACATCACGAGTAAAAATCATTCCTCCTTGACAACATAAAATTACATCATGAGTAAAAAGCATGAGTAAAAAGCATTCCTCCTTGACAACATAAAATTACATCATGAGTAAAAAGCATTCCTCCTTGACAACATGAAATTACATCATGAGTAAAAAGCATTCCTCCTTGACAACATAAAATTACATCATGAGTAAAAAGCATTCCTCCTTGACAACATAAAATTACATCATGAGTAAAAAGCATTCCTCTTTGACAACATAAAATTACATGTGAGTAAAAAGCATTCCTCCTTGACAACATAAAATTACATCATGAGTAAAAAGCATTCCTCCTTGACAACATAAAATTACATGTGAGTAAAAAGCATTCCTCCTTAACAACATAAAATTACATCATGAGTAAAAAGCATTCCTACTTGACAACATAAAATTACATCATGAGTAAAAAGCATCTCTCCTTGACAACATAAAATTACATCATCAGTAAAAAGCATTCCTCCTTGACAACATACAATTACATGTGAGTAAAAAGCATTCCTCCTTGACAACAAAATTACATCATGAGTAAAAAGCATTCCTCCTTGACAACATAAAATTACATCATGAGTAAAAAGCATTCCTCTTTGACAACATAAAATTACATGTGAGTAAAAAGCATTCATCCTTAATCACATAAAATTACATCACGAGTAAAAAGCATTCCTCCTTGACAACATAAACTTACATCATGAGTAAAAAGCATTCCTCCTTGACAACATGAAATTACATCATGAGTAAAAAGCATTCCTCCATGACAACATAAAATTACATGTGAGTAAAAAGCATTCCTCCTTGACAATATAAAATTAAATCATGAGTAGAAAGCATTCCTCCTTGACAACATAAAAGTGGAAGAATTCAATATTCAGACACAAAGTGTGACATAAAAAGTAAAAAAAATATGTCTTTTTTTATATAATATGTGGTTGTTTTCTTAAAGTACTATATTTTCAGTTTTAGAAAACCTAGGTGGATAGATAAATTGTGTCTCGTGTCACTTACAATTTTGATTTTTTACATACCACCATCTGTCCGTTCTGTTGGTTACATGGTGTCCAAGTACCACTCACTTTATTCATATATGTAATCATATTGCTGTTTCCTTGTGTTTAATAATATTTTGAACTAAAACACAACTGAACTCCTGTCTTAATTTGAGAAAACTCAAATCCTGGGATTTAATTAAGTCCATACAAATTTAGGACACCGTTACTTACAAACGCTCAAGTGATTGTACATTTTCATTTTAGATTTCTGAAAAGTGTTCTTGTGAAATCAACAAGAGGAAGAATTTATTATCTGGCTCAAAACTAAGAAAAACACTTTCTGTTATTTTCTTCACAAGATTTTATGGGAATTGAAAGAAAATAGTGAATGTTTGTTAAGAACATGGACACCAACAATATATTTTTCATTGGGGTCAAATATGGGGTCGTATGTAATGAACAGAACGATATCCTTTTCTGTGTGTAGCTCTGATTTTGGCTAATTCGTTCTTAATTAATACAACATGGCTATCGTTAGATTTAACCATTACTCATACATTACTGTGTATAACTATTGTCTTAAGTCTTTATTCATGAGTTCAAACAACGTTCGTAACATTAGACACAAATTTTCTTTCGTCGTCTTAATGAAGGCAACTATTTAGTTTTAATATTAATTGTGATTAGGTCACCGTTCAAAATCAAAACAACAACACACTTTACAATAGTTTAAATGTCTCAAGACTACTAATTTTGGTTCAGCAGCTGTTTTAAACAACAATGCGTTATGTTCGTAACATCGGACTATACACATCATTACCGAAGAAAGCAATGCAAATGATCCTAATAAACAAAGATTAATGCATAAAAATGTCGTAAAATCCATTTAAACTTGACAAAAGCAATAATGAATGCTACAGTATTCCTAAATTATATCTGCTTCATAAGTTAACTGTAAAAATTGTTGAAATTTCGTACATCGTTACGTTCGTCACACATCTCCATCATGCGGACACGACAGGAAAAGTGTGAATTACGTCACGCTTTATTGTGCACAAGTTGAGACAATTGCGAAATTGTGGAAACCACCTTGTCTATTAATAGAATCAAAAAACCTATTCACGCTATAGTGTGGTATCATTACCAATTAACAGGTAAAGTTACGTTCGTAACTTTCTGACGACAAAATTCAGCTTTGATAGAAAATTATAATTATACCTGCACTAGACTTCAGATAATGAAACTGATAATGTTTCATGCTTAAAACCTTTCAATACCTGCTAGGAAATGACTTTCTAAGACTGTACTTCTTAGGAGTATTCATAATGTTAATTTTGGTTTAGCCCTTCATGTGGACACTAAAAGTTACATACGTAACACACATTTTTATGACTCCATAAAAATATTTCTAAGCATCAAAAATATACAAACATGATTGAAAATGAAAGTAAAATTATATATTTATCAATTAAAACGTAAATTTGATCAGTAGGGACTAAACATGGGCTCACACCAACAATTCCTGACATACCATGTTCTCCATGTCACATTTTCTTTTTTGATAAAGTGTGAATTGTGTTATTATTTTTTTTTTTTAATCCATAATACTTATCTTTCCATTTTGTATTTTTATTTTTTTATTAAAATAACCATTGTGCTTTATGTTTTGATCTCATTTGGAAGTTTTAGTCTAAAAACTTAAAAGAAAACTTAGTTTTATTACTCAGCACCCCATATGTCTCAATATCAAATTCTTCCACAAAATTACATCACGAGTAAAAAGCATTCCTCCTTGAAAACATACAATTACATGCAGGTAAAAAGCATTCCTCCTTGACAACATAAAATTACATCATGAGTAAAAAGCATTCCTCCTTGACAACATAAAATTACATCATGAGTAAAAAGCATTCCTCCTTGACAACATAAAATTACATTTGAGTAAAAAGCATTCCTCCTTGACAACATAAAATCACATCATGAGTAAAAAGCATTCCTCCTTGACAACATAAAATTACATGTGGGTAAAAAGCATTCCTCCTTAACAACATAAAGTTAAATCATGAGTAAAAGGCATTCCTCCTTGACAACATAAAATTACATCATGAGTAAAAAGCATTCCTCCTTGACAACATAAAATTACATCATGAGGAAAAAGCATTCCTCCTTGACAACATAAAATTACATCATGAGTAAAAAGCATTCCTCCTTGACAACATAAAATTACATGTGAGTAAAAAGCATTCCTCTTGACAACATGAAATTACATCATGAGTAAAAAGCATTCCTCCATGACAACATAAAATTACATGTGAGTAAAAAGCATTCCTCCTTGACAACATAAAATTACATCATGAGTAAAAAGCATTCCTCCTTGACAACATAAAATTACATCATGAGTAAAAAGCATTCCTCCTTGACAACATGAAATTACATCATGAGTAAAAAGCATTCCTCCATGACAACATAAAATTACATGTGAGTAAAAAGCATTCCTCCTTGACAACATAAAATTACATCATGAGTAAAAAGCATTCCTCCTTGACAACAAAAAATTACATCATGAGTAAAAAGCATTCCTCCTTGACAACATAAATACGAATAAACATGAACATTCCTTAATCACAGCCCTCTAGTAAATACAATACAGATCAAAGTCCAGACCATGACTACTCATATCAGTAAACTATAAATATACAACAACCAAGATAATAATTACCAATCTACTTCTTCCCCAAACCACTTAAACACAATTGTCTGACACTGCTAATAAAGAAAGCTACATATCTTAAGACAATTTTTGACTTTCTCAGCAAAACCTACCTGATCAATAATGTATCTGTTGATGCCAGAGTAAATATTGCACCATCTTCTGATGCTGTAAAATACCATGAACCATTGTAGACATTAAGGCATTTCAGACCTATCCATTATTTATGGTAATCAGTCTTATATATTATTTATGATAATCAGACTTATCCATTGTTTATGGTAATCAGACTAACCCATTATTTGTGGTTATCAGACTTATCAATTATTAATGGTGATCAGACTTACCCATTATTTATGGCGATCAGACTTATCAATTATTTATGGTAATCAGACTTATCCATTATTTATGGTAATCAGACTTATGCATTATTTATGGATATCCATTATTTATGGTAATCAAACTAATCCATTATTTGTGGTTATCAGACTTATCCATTATTTATGGCAATTAGACTTATCAATTATTAATGGTAATCAGACTTATCCATTATTTATGGTACTTAGACTTATCAATTATTTATGGCAATCAGACTTATCTATTATTTATGGTAATCAAACTAATCCATTATTTATGGTGATCAGACTTATCCATTATTTATGGTAATCAGACTTATCCATTATTTATGGTGATCAGACTTATCCATTATTTATGGTAATCAGACTTATCCATTATTTATGGTAATCAGACTTATCCATTATTTATGGCAATCAGACTTATCCATTATTTGTGGTTATCAGACTTATCCATTATTTATGGTGATCAGACTTAACCATTATTTATGGTTATCAGAATTATCCATTATTTATGGTAATCAGACTTAACCATTATTTATGGTAATTAAACTAATCCATTATTTATGGTGATCAGACTAACCAATTATTTGTGGTTATCAGACTTAACCATTATTTATGGTAATCAGACTTAACCATTATTTATGGTAATCAGACTTAACCATGATTTATGGTTATCAGACTTATCCATTATTTATGGTGATCAGACTAACCAATTATTTGTGGTTATCAGACTTAACCATTATTTATGGTAATCAGACTTAACCATTATTTATGGTAATCAGACTTATTCATTATTTATGGTATAAAAGCAGACATATCCATTATTTATGGCAATCAAACTAATCCATTATTTGTGGTTATCAGACTTATCCATTATTTATGGCAATCAGACTTATCAATTATTAATGGTAATCAGACTTATCCATTATTTATGGTACTTAGACTTATCAATTATTTATGGTAATCAGACTTATCCATTATATCAGACTTATCCATTATTTATGGTAATCAGACTTATCCATTATTTATGGCAATCAGACTTATCCATTATTTGTGGTTATCAGACTTATCCATTATTTATGGTGATCAGACTTAACCATTATTTATGGTTATCAGAATTATCCATTATTTATGGAAATCAGACTTAACCATTATTTATGGTAATCAAACTAATCCATTATTTATGGTAATCAGACTAACCAATTATTTGTGGTTATCAGACTTAACCATTATTTATGGTAATCAGACTTAACCATTATTTATGGTAATCAGACTTATGCATTATTTATGGTATAAAATCAGACATATCCATTATTTATGGTAATCAAACTAATCCATTATTTGTGGTTATCAGACTTAACCATTATTTATGGCAATCAGACTTATCAATTATTAATGGTAATCAGACTTATCCATTATTTATGGTACTTAGACTTATCAATTATTTATGGTAATCAGACTTATCTATTATTTATGGTAATCAAACTAATCCATTATTTATGGTGATCAGACTTATCCATTATTTATGGTAATCAGACTTATCCATTATTTATGGTGATCAGACTTATCCATTATTTATGGTAATCAGACTTATCCATTATTCATGGTAATCAGACTTATCCATTATTTATGGCAATCAGACTTATCCATTATTTGTGGTTATCAGACTTATCCATCATTTATGGTGATCAGACTTAACCATTATTTATGGTTATCAGAATTATCCATTATTTATGGTAATCAGACTTAACCATTATTTATGGTAATCAAACTAATCCATTATTTATGGTGATCAGACTAACCAATTATTTGTGGTTATCAGACTTAACCATTATTTATGGTAATCAGACTTAACCATTATTTATGGTAATCAGACTTAACCATGATTTATGGTAATCAGACTTATCCATTATTTATGGTAATCAGACTTATCCATTATTTATGGTACTTAGACTTATCCATTATTTATGGTGATCAGACTTATCCATTATTTATGGTAATCAGACTTATCCATTATTTGTGGCAAACAGACTTGTACATTATTTATGGTAATCAGACTTATATATTATTTGTGGTTATCAGACTTATCCATTATTTATGGTAATCAGACTAACCCATTATTTGTGGCAATCAGACTTATCCATTATTTATGGCAATCAGACTTAACCATTATTTATGGTAATCAGACTTATGCATTATTTGTGGCAAACAGACTTAACCATTATTTATGGTAATCAGACTTATCCATTATTTATGGTAATCAGACTTATTTATGGTAATCAGATTTGTGGCAAACAGACTTATCCATTATTTGTGGCAAACAGACTTAACCATTATTTATGGTAATCAGACTTATCCATTATTTATGGTAATCAGACTTATCCATTATTTATGGTACTTAGACTTATCCATTATTTATGGTGATCAGACTTATCCATTATTTATGGTGATCAGACTTATCCATTATTTATGGTAATCAGACTTATCCATTATTTGTGGCAAACAGACTTAACCATTATTTATGGTAATCAGACTTATCCATTATTTATGGTGATCAGACTTATCCATTATTTATGGTGATCAGACTTATCCATTATTTATGGTGATCAGACTTATCCATTATTTATGGTGATCAGACTTATCCATTATTTATGGTAATCAGACTTATATATTATTTGTGGCAATCAGACATTATTTATGGTAATTATGTGCCAAAGACCAAATGTAACCAAATGATTATGGTATTCTATAAATTTCCATGTTAAAAAATGCAATAATGGTAAAAATCTGCTTCAAGTTGTTTACCCAATCTTTATCAATCAAACACAATATGACGTGTGTATGGATTGATTTGTAAGGTAAATATTTTACACTTCTGTTTCAGATCAATTAGACATCATTAATTTTAAGAGATTTGATTGTAACATCAATAAATATATTAATGTGTCTGCACTGTTTTACTATCCAAAGAAAATGTGGTGTATTGACCATTGTAAAGATCAGATTGGTTGATATAAATAATTATTATAGGGGTCCTTCTCAGAATGTATGTCTTAACACACGCGGCCAGATTTTGTAAGAACTACATAAGCTGATTTCAAAATATGTTTAACATTAAAATTTGAACAAATAAATTTTTAACTTGAAAATTTGAAAGAACAGCTTGGTTCAAATCACAATCTGCAATTTTATTATCCTCAGATAATGCATTTTTAGAAGTTCCCCCACTATATCTTATAAATAATTAAAACTAAACCGCTTGAGACTGTTTCACAGGCATTGTCTTTAAAATAAAAATGAAGGACAATGTACTGGAAACATTTTGACAAACAACCGAATTAAAGAGATTAATTATACTATTTATTTACTAAACCATGTTTCAGTTACAATTTGTTCATGCATTTTCACGCAGGTTCTAATATTTGTGGGTTATAATTTTTCAAATTAAGTAAAAACACAATATTTGCCTTTGTCGCGACCTCAGGTTCAAATTTACATGTAAATACATGTACTTTTTTTTTAAATTAGTGCAAATAAATTGCAAATAATTGTGTTTTAGTTAATAAGGTTGAATTTTAATTCTATGTTTCACATCTATGCAATTATCATAGACAATACTAAATAAGAAAATCCAACAATTCCTTGGAACATCTTTAAAGAAACATTTTTTTTTAACATCCATTTTAAGTTATAATACCTTCAAAAACATAGACAGGTTTCAATGTGGCATCTGATGCTTCAGGGGCTAAAGCTGATGGCAAACTGTAAAAATAAACACAAATAAAGTCATACCCAGACAACAAAAATAATCCTAAACCAGACAATATCAATAATGTATTAAACATAAATAAAATCCTAAACCAGACAACAACAATAATGTCGTAAATCAGGCAACAGCAATAATGACATGCACCAAATAACACCAAAAGTGACCTAAAGCAGAAAACAAAAACAATGTCATAAACCAGACAACATTAATTCATTCAAAATCAGGGTTTCAATTCAACATTTTGTCAGATCACATTTTAAGAGCTTTAGCAACTTTGTAACTCTGCAGAAAGGACTTGTTCACAAAGATAATGTTATTACTTCACTCCCACTAAATGTTTTCGTAAATAACTGCTTACAAATTTATTGAGACTAGCTTTATAAAGAATGCAGTAAACGTTTACACTATAATTCTATTTGTCCAAAAAATTTTATACAAATTTTTTATGATGTTTTATTCAATATTTTACAAAGACCAAACATTCTAAAGAGTTACCTAAATAAAGCAATCTGTCCGTAATTATTGGCTGCTGCTAAGTATTTCCCACATGGTGAATAACACTGGGCAAATACTGTTGTGTGAAGCAACTTCCTTGACACCAGATCTCTCTCCTGAAAACAATAGAGTACCTTACTATATATGCTATGTTGCTGTGATTTCTTTGTCCTGTAGGAACGTCAATTTCTGTACAAATGGCAATGCAGTGTCATAGAGTAATCGTCTTTCGCACTAAAATTTTCTAATAAATGATAATACGTGTACATGTATATTATAATGCAACAACTGATGTAAAGTTGATTCCCATTGGTCAATGAGAATATATTCCAGGCACTTATTCCATAATTTATTCAGAAGTATGTTTCCTCGACTGTAAATGTTATTGCTTTCATACAAGTCTAATATTTAGTCTGGGGTCACCACACTCTAAAAAAGTAGGGAGAAGTGACTTCTCCCTATCAGCCAAACAGGAAGAAGACTTCAGGGAGACACTAGGGAGAAATCAAAATAATGTGGAAAACCACAATTATAAAAGAAATGGATGTAAATATTTAAGAAAAAAGTAAGAAAGGACTGCAAAATCAAGTACATGTTTTTGTATGGTCTCACTGACTTCTCCAGAAGTCTCCCTATCAGGGCCTCATTTCTCCTTGTTTGACTTTTGTGGTAACCCCTGGAATAAATTGAAATTATTCTATAAAAGCCTGAATTGATTAGCAGCTTTACCTACCAAAGATATTAGACAGAACAACAGATCTTACCTTAACAGACATAGTAAACAATTTTACATTCCATATGCCCGAACTGACTCTTTAAAATACAGCTTTATACCAAACAATCTGAGATTGGAACAACCTCAACACATCAATTTTAGAAAATCCCGCACAATCAAGATTCTTCCAGTACCTACTATTAACTTTTAGAACTAGGGTTTAGCTTAAGACTTTTGACTCATGGGCGGTGCAAATATGTTCTCGGATGTAGCACCTGATTTGATGAAGAAGATATCGTGCCTTAACCTGTTCTCGATAGTAACCTATTCTCGATAGTCATGCAAAAATTCATTTCGTCATAAAACGAGGATTCGCACATATCTTCTGTTTGTCGGAAATTTTTCTTTAGGATACCACTTTGCTCCTCGGGAATGAAAAAATAAACAGGTTCCGCGTCTAGATGTGTAGAATTCTCCCAAAGACAAAGTACCATATATTTCGATACCTTTCCGTAATCCCAAAAATTTCTTCAACTTATAGTACAATAGACCAGTCTTATCTTTTAAACTAATGCTTCATGTTAAACAAATTTTATATGAATAACATTTTTAATTACATTTTATTGTATTTTATTGTCAGAATAGCCCTGCATAACTAATTACGCATACATTATCGAGAACTGGTGACGTATTGTCAAAAATTATAGTAAGTGTTGACGTAGGTTGTATAGTGTTTTTTGCGTTACAAATGAAAACTGCTTACCGCGTATGGTTCAGCTTATGCTCCTTTTTTAGATCAAGAAGGGACCTTTTTGAAATCAATAATTATTTCCCCGAGATATTCAGCGTTTTGAAATAAAGCGGTTTTTTAGTTTTGAACGGGCGATTTTTCATACTAAAATTTGACCTTAATTAGAACGGAACTGTACTTTAGGAACAATCGATTGTTATCTACTCGAAATCCTTCGGGTGATGTCGTCTGCAGTTTAGGCGGGAAAAGTCTCGCGGTTTGTCCGAATACCATTGAACGTCACGAAAGCAGACGAACATTTGTAAACATCGTAAGGTCCCTTAAGAAACAAAAATGGCTGACTTATTATGTGAAATTTCCGTAGCAAAAGTCAAGGACGATTTGTTACAACTTAAATACAGAGGCATACTATAAAACATGGACAGGTTGTTGTATCTACGTTTTTTCTACTGAATTTTCGTAATAACAAGGTAAAATATAAAATAATGAAAAAATGCTAGCAAACAATTTTTTCCAAGGGGGGTTGGCATTGAGTATAGGTCGTTCGAATAATTCGAAGATCTTGGCAATACCGGACGGTTCCTTGTAATTTTTTGCAAGTGTGTAGTAGTTTATCTATGAAACAAATGGGTAAATAAATAAACACATATCTATAAGATAAGAACAAAGTTTTTTCCAATTATCTCTTAAGCTATAGAGAATCGGCAAAGCCAGGATAGATGAACTTTATTTAATTAATATGCCAACAAACCGCCTTAAAATTATCCTCGCCACAAGAAATCAATTGCAGTTCAAAAACTGACATTTTATAAATAAGGCATTAAAATATATATTTAATGTTATTTACCGTCCTCATTCTCTATAATATTAAACTAGAACTGCTATTTCTTCGTTTTTCGTTTATGCAATGCAAGTTTTGCACGTTGTCGATTGTTTTGGTTTTCCCGAGTGACGTACAGTAGTGCACAAACACGGTGAGCACAAACATCGCTACGCAGGAAGTCCATGGTGAGGCCAAAAGTTAAGGAGAGCACTTAAGGTCAAAATTCATAATTCTTCTGTTCTACAAAACGACGCAAAGAATTTATAAAAAAAAATAATATATAAGAGGATTACGTGAACTTGTACATTCTAGTAAAAAAATCAGTGATTCTTTTGCTATTTTTTAACTTGTGTGTGTTTTTTTTTTTTTAAAGTTAGTGCTTTTATTATAAAATATAAATGAATACTGAATTACATACTTCCATCTATTAATTTGATAAAAGCATTTGTGCTCAAGATCTTAGAATCAGTTATTTAGTATTTTTTAAATGTTGAGCGAAGAAATCAGCTTATACAGGAAAAAATGAGTTACCGGGCGAAGAATTTAATTAGGATTTAGACTGTTAAAATTTGAATGAATGTTTAATGGCTAATTTGTAAATCAATATATTAAGAATACAGAAATCACAATTTAGAACGTAGAATAACACTGTAGAATAAATAATTCCGAATTTGATGTAAAAGTACGATTTTTGACCCCAACTGCTTGCGATAAGAAGTGATGTATAGCGTGATGGAAAATAGGTCATACATAAAAATGTGTGTGTGCCAATTTACTTTATCTACTATAAATAATTCATCTATAATGAGATTTCGTCTCTATAATAAATTTTGCACCTTAATTGAACTATGAACAGCTGAAGATTTTCTTTGTAATAATACTAGAAAAATGACTTATAGCATCTTGATTTTTACGAGGATTGTGGAGGGGGATGCAACACTTTTGTAATACATGTACAAATATATACAAAAAGCAGCTATATTGTTTATTTTTGAGGGTGGCAAAATTAGAGACGTAAATAATAAGATATATATAATCTAAACCAAACTATAGCCATGATATTCTTATTTATTGGGTTTCGGGGTGTGAATGTGCTTGTGGAAAAAGATGGGTGTTTGAATGTTTTTTTTTAAACATGATTTTTTACATAAAGTTATGTGATATTTCGCGTTGACTTTTGTGTTGTCTCCAATTTTAAGTGATATAATTCCTTTTGTGTTGGCATAGTATTTTAGTTATTTAGACATTGTTTGGCTTTGTTAGATTCACTATGATTGATTATGATGCTGCCACTTTCTTTACAATCTTTTATGCCGTCAAGCATGTCTGTTCCAGTTTTTATTTTTTTTTTTATTAATTTTATTCACTAGCTATAATAACTAACCGTTAATAACTTGTGTTCGACTGAATTTAGATTTATGAGATTGCATATTTTTGTATATTTTGGGCTATTGTTATTGAATTATTATATTATATTATGTGCTGCAATACGTAATAATAATAATTTAAGCCTAGTTTTTTATATTGTACATTTAAAGTGATATATCGGATATAATGGTTAACACATTATGTCATCTAATGTAATTAGATGGCCGATGTATTCCAGATGGCTATTTGGATCACGTGATTCTGTGTAATAATACTTAACTTCCCTCTGAGTTCAAATGGATGTAATTAGAGACATTTAAATATATCTCTTGGATGCTATAAATAAAGCTGCAGTAAACTAAATAAGATAAATCTTTGTATTAATTTAAGTTTTTAATAATTATAGTTTGCAACAAAAGTTGGTTAATTGTGACAAAATTTAAAAAAAAAGAATATATCGCATGCACTGCAAAGAGAACCTGTTTCTGAATATAATATATACACAAGATAGTCATATTTTTAAGATAACTTAAACAGTTCTATTCTCGCAATATTACAGAGCTACAGATAAAAAAATCGTCCATAGACCGAATTTCAGATGAAGTCTAGAACAAATGATATCGATGAAAAAATGTCATGCTTTGAAAAATCAGAAAAACAAATACTCTTAAAAAAAACTTAATCAATGTGATAAACAGTAACATCCACCACCAGGCCATACCTATAATACACGTAATACAGTGATATATAATCAAATGAATGTACTTTTCTCTATGTCACTGCCGCTCCAAGTATATAGTTCTTTGTTATAATTCAAACATTATTTTCAAAACTGCATCTTGTTGCAATTTTATATTTATTTACTAACTATGATGAATGGGTGTAGAATTGTATCAAGACCCAGTTTCTGTTGTTGTATTAATTACATTTTATGTGTTATAACCATTTATTGTAAATGTGTTGAACAAACAAAATAAATAAATAAATATATAGTAACATCCACCACCAGGCCATACCTATAATACACGTGATACAGTGATATATAGTAACATCCACCACCAGGCCATACCTATAATACTCGTAAGACAGTGATATAGTAACATCCACAACCAGGCTTACCGATAATACACGTTATACAATGATACACAGTAACATCCACCACCAGACCATACCTATAATACACGTAATACAGTGTATACAGTAACATCCACCACCAGGCCATACCTATAATACACGTAATACAGTGATATACAATAACATCCACCACCAGGCTAAACCTATAATATACGTATTACAGTGATATATAGTAACATCCACCACCAGGCCATATCTATAATACACGTATTACAGTGATATATAGTAACATCCACCACCAGACCATACCAATAATACACGTAATACAGTGTATACAGTAACATCCACCACCAGACCATACCTATAATACACGTAATACAGTGATATACAGTAACATCCACCACCAGACCATACCTATAATACACGTAATACAGTGTATACAGTAACATCCACCACCAGACCATACCAATAATACACGTAATACAGTGTATACAGTAACATCCACCACCAGACCATACCAATAATAAACGTAATATAGTGTATACAGTAACATCCACCACCAGGCCATACCTATAATACACGTAATACAGTGTATACAGTAACATCCACCACCAGGCCATACCTATAATACACGTAATACAGTGATATACAATAACATCCACCACCAGGCTAAACCTATAATATACGTATTACAGTGATATATAGTAACATCCACCACCAGGCCATATCTATAATACACGTATTACAGTGATATATAGTAACATCCACCACCAGACCATACCAATAATACACGTAATACAGTGTATACAGTAACATCCACCACCAGACCATACCTATAATACACGTAATACAGTGATATACAGTAACATCCACCACCAGTCCATACCTATAATACACATAATACAGTGATATATAGTAACATCCACCACCAGGCCATACCTATAATACACGTAATACAGTGATATACAGTAACATCCACCACCAGGCCATACCTATAATACACTTAATACAGTGATATATAGTAACATCCACCACCAGGCCATACCTATAATACACGTAATACAGTGATATACAGTAACATCCACCACCAGACCATACCTATAATACACGTAATACAGTGATATACAGTAACATCCACCACCAGACCATACCTATAATACACGTAATACAGTGATATACAGTAACATCCACCACCAGGCCATACCTATAATACACTTAATACAGTGATATATAGTAACATCCACCACCAGGACATACCTATAATACACGTAATACAGTGATATACAGTAACATCCACAACCAGACCATACCTATAATACACGTAATACAGTGATATACAGTAACATCCACCACCAGACCATACCTATAATACACTTAATACAGTGATATATAGTAACATCCACCACCAGGACATACCTATAATACACGTCATACAGTGATATACAGTAACATCCACCACCAGGCCATACCTATAATACACTTAATACAGTGATATATAGTAACATCCACCACCAGGCCATACCTATAATACACGTAATACAGTGATATACAGTAACATCCATAACCAGACCATACCAATAATACACGTAATACAGTGTATACAGTAACATCCACCACCAGACCATACCAATAATACACGTAATACAGTGTATACAGTAACATCCACCACCAGACCATACCAATAATAAACGTAATATAGTGTATACAGTAACATCCACAACCAGACCATACCTATAATACACGTAATACAGTGATATACAGTAACATCCACCACCAGACCATACCTATAATACACTTAATACAGTGATATATAGTAACATCCACCACCAGGCCATACCTATAATACACGTCATACAGTGATATACAGTAACATCCACCACCAGGCCATACCTATAATACACTTAATACAGTGATATATAGTAACATCCACCACCAGGCCATACCTATAATACACGTAATACAGTGATATACAGTAACATCCACAACCAGACCATACCAATAATACACGTAATACAGTGTATACAGTAACATCCACCACCAGACCATACCAATAATACACGTAATACAGTGTATACAGTAACATCCACCACCAGACCATACCAATAATAAACGTAATATAGTGTATACAGTAACATCCACCACCAGGCCATACCTATAATAAACGTAATACAGTGTATACAGTAACATCCACCACCAGGCCATACCTATAATACACGTAATACAGTGATATACAATAACATCCACCACCAGGCTAAACCTATAATATACGTATTACAGTGATATATAGTAACATCCACCACCAGGCCAGATCTATAATACACGTAATACAGTGATATACAGTAACATCCATCACCAGACCATACCAATAATACACGTAATACTGTGTATACAGTAACATCCACCACCAGACCATACCTATAATACACGTAATACAGTGATATACAGTAACATCCACCACCAGTCCATACCTATAATACACTTAATACAGTGATATATAGTAACATCCACCACCAGGCCATACCTATAATACACGTAATACAGTGATATACAGTAACATCCACCACCAGACCATACCTATAATACACGTAATACAGTGATATACAGTAACATCCACCACCAGACCATACCTATAATACACGTAATACAGTGTATACAGTAACATCCACCACCAGACCATACCAATAATACACGTAATACAGTGTATACAGTAACATCCACCACCAGACCATACCAATAATAAACGTAATATAGTGTATACAGTAACATCCACCACCAGGCCATACCTATAATACACGTAATACAGTGTATACAGTAACATCCACCACCAGGCCATACCTATAATACACGTAATACAGTGATATACAATAACATCCACCACCAGGCTAAACCTATAATATACGTATTACAGTGATATATAGTAACATCCACCACCAGGCCATATCTATAATACACGTAATACAGTGATATACAGTAACATCAATCACCAGACCATACCAATAATACACGTAATACAGTGTATACAGTAACATCCACCACCAGACCATACCTATAATACACGTAATACAGTGATATACAGTAACATCCACCACCAGTCCATACCTATAATACACTTAATACAGTGATATATAGTAACATCCACCACCAGGCCATACCTATAATACACGTAATACAGTGATATACAGTAACATCCACCACCAGACCATACCTATAATGCACGTTATACAGTGTATACAGTAACATCCACCACCAGACCATACCTATAATACACGTAATGCAGTGATATACAGTAACATCCACCACCAGACCATACCTATAATAAACGTAATACAGTGATATATAGTAACATCCACCACCAGGCCATACCTATAATACACGTAATACAGTGTAAATAGTAACATCCACCACCAGACCATACCAATAATACACGTAATACAGTGATATATAGTAACATCCACCACCAGGCCATACCTGTAATTCACGTAATACAGTGATATACAGTAACATCCACCACCAGACCATACCTATAATACACGTAATACAGTGATATACAGTAACATCCACCACCAGACCATACCTATAATACACGTAATACAGTGATATACAGTAACATCCAGCACCAGACCATACCTATATTACACGTAATACAGTGATATATAGTAACATCCACCACCAGACCATACCTATAATACACGTAATAGAGTGATATACAGTAACATCCACCACCAGGCCATACCTATACTACACGTAATACAGTGATATATAGTAACATGCACCACCAGACCATACCTGCAATACACGTAATGCAGTGATATACAGTAACATCCACCACCAGACCATACCTATAATACACGTAATGCAGTGATATACAGTAACATCCACCACCAGACCATACCTATAATAAACGTAATACAGTGATATATAGTAACATCCACCACCAGGCCATACCTATAATACACGTAATACAGTGTATATAGTAACATCCTCCACCAGACCATACCAATAATACACGTAATACAGTGATATACAGTAACATCCACCACCAGGCCATACCTGTAATTCACGTAATACAGTGATATTTAAGAAATAGATTATTGCGGGCGGGCTTTATGGGAATTAGAACATGGTCAGACCTTATATTTGTCAATATTTTATACCGAGCGATATCGAGGTATAAAATGAAGACAAATATAAGGTCTGACCATGTTCTAATTCCCATAAAGCCAGCTCGCAATAATCTATTTCGATTCTAATATGTCTAACAATTGTTTTAAAATTTCGAAGCGGTTCTAAGAGGACGCTTTCGGTGGTAATATTGTTTTTTTGAAACTAATACGATTATATTCCAAAACAGTATGTTAAAGCAAATAAAATTGTCATAAACATATATTCTCGTCATTTTATTGAATGTACGTACCTTTTAAACAAAAATATTGAGAAATCTTAACGAAATTGCGTCGTTCTCGTTTGAAATTTTCTGTTCAGCGTAATATGACGTCGGAATTCTAATTGTGACGTCATATTAATTCGAATGAAGAATTGTTAAAAAAATAATGTATCGGGAGTAGTTTAAATCATATAAATCTCAGAATTCAGACTAAAAATAACTAAATTATTAACGATAATTTTGGATAACACATAACAAACGGCATTTGCAAGTCAGTTTTTACATTTACACAAAACACGCAGTTTACGCATGTGCGAACTAAACTTATTAGAATTTTGACACGGCTTTGTTTACATAGCTAAAACAGGACGTCATATTAGAAACAGTAACATCCACCACCAGACCATACCTATAATACACGTAATACATTGATATACAGTAACATCCCCCACCAGACCATACCTATATTACACGTAATACAGTGATATATAGTAACATCCACCACCAGACCATACCTATAATACACGTTATACAGTGTATATAGTAACATCCACCACCAGACCATACCAATAATACACGTAATACAGTGATATACAGTAACATCCACCACCAGACCATACCTATAATACACGTAATACAGTGATATATAGTAACATCCACAACCAGGCCATACCTATAACTGTATTACGGGTATTACAGGTATGGTCTGGTGGTGGATGTTACTGTATACACTGTATTACGTGTATTATAGGTATGGTCTGGTGGTGGATGTTACTATTTATCACTGTATTACGTGTATTATATGACTTGTATGGTCTGGTGGTGGATGTTACTGTATACACTGTATTACGTGTATTATAGGTATGGTCTGGTGGTGGATGTTACTGTATACACTGTATTACGTGTATTATAGGTATGGCCTGGTGGTGGATGTTACTATATATCACTGTATTACGTGTATTATAGGTATGGTCTGGTGGTGGATGTTACTGTATACACTGTTCTACGTGTATTATAGGTATGGCCTGGTGGTGGATGTTACTGTATATCAATGTATTAAGTGTATTATAGGTATGGTCTGGTGGTGGATGTTACTGTATATCACTGTATTACGTGTATTATTGGTATGGTCTGGTGGTGGATGTTACTATATATCACTGTATTACGTGTATTATAGGTATGGTCTGGTGGTGGATGTTACTGTATATCACTGTATTACGTGTATTATTGGTATGGTCTGGTGGTGGATGTTACTATATATCACTGTATTACGTGTATTATAGGTATGGTCTGGTGGTGGATGTTACTGTATATCACTGTATTACGTGTATTATTGGTATGGTCTGGTGGTGGATGTTACTATATATCACTGTATTACGTGTATTATAGGTATGGTCTGGTGGTGGATGTTACTGTATATCACTGTATTACGTGTATTATTGGTATGGTCTGGTGGTGGATGTTACTATATATCACTGTATTACGTGTATTATAGGTATGGTCTGGTGGTGGATGTTACTGTATATCACTGTATTACGTGTATTATAGGTATGGCCTGGTGGTGGATGTTACTGTATACACTGTATTACGTGTATTATAGGTATGGCCTGGTGGTGGATGTTACTGTATATCACTGTATAACGTGTATTATAGGTATGGTCTGCTGGTGGATGTTATTGTATATCACTGTATTACGTGTATTATAGGTATGGTCTGGTGGTGGATGTTACTATATATCACTGTATTACGTGTATTATAGGTATGGTCTGGTGGTGGATGTTACTATATATCACTGTATTAAGTGTATTATAGGTATGGTCTGGTGGTGGATGTTACTGTATATCTCTGTATTACGTGTATTATTGGTATTGTCTGGTGGTGGATGTTACTGTATACACTGTAGTACGTGTATTATAGGCATGGCCTGGTGGTGGATGTTACTGTATACACTGTATTACGTGTATTATAGGTATTGTCTGGTGGTGGATGTTACTGTATACACTGTATTACGTTTATTATTGGTATGGTCTGGTGGTGGATGTTACTGTATATCACTGTATTACGTGTATTATTGGTATTGTCTGGTGGTGGATGTTACTGTATACACTATATTACGTGTATTATAGGTATGGCCTGGAGGTGGATGTTACTGTATACACTGTATTACGTGTATTATAGGTATGGCCTGGTGGTGGATGTTACTGTATACACTGTATTACGTTTATTATTGGTATGGTCTGGTGGTGGATGTTACTGTATATCACTGTATTACGTGTATTATTGGTATTGTCTGGTGGTGGATGTTACTGTATACACTGTATTACGTGTATTATAGGTATGGCCTGGTGGTGGATGTTACTGTATACACTGTATTACGTGTATTATAGGTATGGCCTGGTGGTGGATGCTACTGTATATCATTGTATTACGTGTATTATTGGTATTGTCTGGTGGTGGATGTTACTGTATCTCTGTATTACGTGTATTATAGGTATGGTCTGGTGGTGGATGTTACTGTATATCACCGTATTACGTGTATTATAGGTATGGCCTGGTGGTGGATGTTACTGTATACACTGTATTACGTGTATTATAGGTTTAGCCTGGTGGTGGATGTTACTGTATATCACCGTATTACGTGTATTATAGGTATGGCCTGGTGGTGGATGTTACTGTATACACTGTATTACGTGTATTATAGGTATGGCCTGGTGGTGGATGTTACTGTATACACTGTATTACGTTTATTATTGGTATGGTCTGGTGGTGGATGTTACTGTATATCACTGTATTACGTGTATTATTGGTATTGTCTGGTGGTGGATGTTACTGTATACACTGTATTACGTGTATTATAGGTATGGCCTGGTGGTGGATGTTACTGTATACACTGTATTACGTGTATTATAGGTATGGCCTGGTGGTGGATGCTACTGTATATCATTGTATTACGTGTATTATTGGTATTGTCTGGTGGTGGATGTTACTGTATACACTGTATTACGTGTATTATAGGTATGGTCTGGTGGTGGATGTTAATGTATATCACCGTATTACGTGTATTATAGGTATGGCCTGGTGGTGGATGTTACTGTATACACTGTATTACGTGTATTATAGGTATGGCCTGGTGGTGGATGTTACTGTATACAATGTATTACGTGTATTATAGGTATGGCCTGGTGGTGGATGTTACTGTATACACTGTATTACGTGTATTATAGGTATGGTCTGGTGGTGGATGTTACTGTATACACTGTATTACGTGTATTATAGGTATGGTCTGGTGGTGGATGTTACTGTATACACTGTATTACGTGTATTATAGGTATGGCCTGGTGGTGGATGTTACTGTATACACTGTATTACGTGTATTATAGGTATGGTCTGGTGGTGGATGTTACTGTATATCACCGTATTACGTGTATTATTGGTATGGTCTGGTGGTGGATGTTACTGTATACACTGTATTACGTGTATTATAGGTATGGTCTGGTGGTGGATTTTACTGTATATACTGTATTACGTGTATTATAGGTATGGTCTGGTGGTGGATGTTACTGTATACACTGTATTACGTGTATTATAGGTATGGTCTGGTGGTGGATGTTACTGTATATCACCGTATTACGTGTATTATTGGTATGGTCTGGTGGTGGATGTTACTGTATACACTGTATTACGTGTATTATAGGTATGGTCTGGTGGTGGATTTTACTGTATATACTGTATTACGTGTATTATAGGTATGGTCTGGTGGTGGATGTTACTGTATACACTGTATTACGTGTATTATAGGTATGGTCTGGTGGTGGATGTTACTGTATACACTGTATTACGTGTATTATAGGTATGGTCTGGTGGTGGATGTTACTGTATACACCGTAGTACGTGTATTATTGGTATGGTCTGGTGGTTGATGTTACTGTATACGCTGTATTACGTGTATTATATATGTATGGCCTGGCGGTGAAAGTTTACTCTATACACTGTATTACGTGTATTATAGGTATGGCCTGGTGGTGGATGTTACTGTATATCACCTTATTACGTGTATTTTATATGTATGGCCTGGTGGTGAAAGTTTACTCTATACACTGTATTAAGTGTACTTTTGGTCTGGTGATTGGTTCTATTGTATATCACTGTATTACGTGTCTCGTTAGTTTATAGTGATGGTAAATGATTAACACAATTATGCCATGATTGTGTTAGAGTTTTCACCAATAGAACATGGGATGATTTCGAACGCAGATTACGTCGTTTATCGACTCCACCCGTGATGTTGCTCAAAATGGGCCAAGCACTTCATATTGTTTAATAAGTACTCTTCATATACACTCTACAAAATAAATAAATATCATCAAATTGTGGGTATTTCGTTTTTTACTGCATTTACCCATTAGGTCTGGTGTCTTTTAGTCATTATTTCAGCTGTATTCGAATGATTATAAGTTTATATACATCAGTTTTTTTCGAAGGTCATCGAAGAACCAAACAGCAGCCTCCCGCGCCTCTATATCAGAGCACTAATTTTGGTTGAGTGATACAGCATGCGATTTACTCATGTATCATATACTAGTAAACTCTGTATCGCATGCTGTATCACCAAGGTAGACCAATAACAGCCTCGGGGACCGTTAGGCTTGAGAACTGATATTGGTCGATTGGTTATACAGCATACGTGAAGGATTTTGCCATGTATTTTTTATCGAGAGTATACTATACGGCATGTACTATACAGGGTAAGGGTATATGCGATACGATACGGGTATTCGATATCCGGAGGGAATATCGGGTTTATGACTCCGGGGATTATATAGACGAAGGTAAAGGACCTTTATTGAATATAGTAGCACCCAAATCCTGTATTAAGTACTGACGTATGATTACTTGTTTATGGAAATTCTGCCCCACTATTGTACAGTATAGTCGACTTTAAAAACCTGTAGCATGTGTTAAAGTATGGTTAAGAAATATTTGTATGGCATTCGGCTTATAGATTTTCCACACAACCAGAGTTCTCTTAAGGCTGGTTCTATACCCTCTCACTGTAAATCGGTTTTATTCGGTTTCTTAGTTAATATTGAAAAGAAAATAACAAAGAAAACACAACACAAAACCAAAAACATAAAAAACAGAAAGAGAGTAACCCGAACCCAATAAATATCATGATCTACCATGGGTGCACTCATGTGTTCCGGACGAGTAAGAAGTGCCTGCCTCTAATTAGACACCAGTCGAGTTACTCACTGTCATCTCCAGGGAAATGTCAAATCCAGGAACAGGAAACACTACCTATGACTCAGCGAAGTTTGAGTAGTTTAGCAGTCAACAGCAGTGATCGGTCTAGAAAATTGGAATACCGATCGTAGGATCTAGAATAACGTATAAGTTGCGAAATTTACACAAACGCTGGAGCTGCTGGAATGTTGCTGTCGATGAACGGGAAGTTGACAATTGGAAAGTTGAAGTCGTCACGTTTGTCGTAGAGTTTATATATATTTATATAGTTTGTAGTTTTCCTGAGTCTAATTCTAGAAGTAGGTCTATGTAAGAGGCTGACCTTAGTGTATTGGTGGCTCGCTAGGGTAAATTGAATGTAAATAGTCACCAAATTTTGATGAGGGACAAAATATCATCAATGTAGCGAGATGTTAAATTAAAGGTCTGGGTCAGTGTCTTTTCTTTCTTCTTCAGTAGGCCTTTAAAGAATTCAGCCTCGTAAGAGTACAAAAACAGGTCGGCGAGGAGAGTAGCACAATTAGTACCCATTGGAATACCAACAGTCTTTTGAAAAACATGTCCTCTTTTTCCGTTTTTCTTGAAAAAGCAGAGTTTTTTTAAGATCTTTAAGCCTGGTTTTAAGCTGCGTATAGTGTCGAAAAATCATTCTGCTACAATGGGAAAGAGATTTTGACTTCAAGATGTCTATCAGGTCTTTTGAATTTTTTAATATCCACATTTCCTTTATTCCACTCATGGAGTAGAAAGTATCACTGTATTTATGAAGTCCCGTGTTTACTGTTGTTAAAATAGTGGTCAGGAGATTTCTGCTCAAATTGTAATCAAATTCGCACACATACAACGTTTTGCGCACTATTTTCCTGATCGAATATATATTTATAATATTTTAATTCAACTTTGTTTGAAACAACATCGACGTCAAATGAAAAATTTGGGGTTTTTTAATTGTGGCGGTAAAGAAAACGACTAGACATAGATAAACCCGTGTAAATCTTAGAAAAATATATGTTGTATTCTAAAAATTCTTGCACAAATTGTGAAGAAAAAAACGCATATCTAAAATGTTATTAGAGTTTTCAATGTGTGAATTTTAAGGTATCCGACCCATAATTGAAGTTACCGTTTAACATTATTTTAAGACCAAAAAATACAATTGTATTAAATAAATGTCATGCTAATTAATGATACAAATAAAAAATATTGTTTTATTTTGAGTCAATGTTAACAGTTTTGAGCAAAAAAGTAAGTTACTTAAATAGTATTTCCGATGTTTGCCGAACTTTACCGATGTCTGTTCCATTGAAAAAACAATGGACATCCGGGACACCAAATATGATCACGTGGTCAATTATGGTCCAGATACCTTAAGTGCGGCAAATACGTCGAAAGATGTAATAAAGTGATGAAAAGTGTAAAAATGTAAGGTTCCGCGTTTAGATATTCAAAATTCTCCCAAATGCAGAGGATATATAATTTAACTAAATATTTGTCAGGCAACAACTATCTATACCCAACACAATATACATTAAAATATTTTTTTAAGGGTTTCTTGCGAATTTACCGTGAACTGATACTAAATTATTATAATTTAATATCAGATATAGAAATTAGGATTTTCCTATATAATTTAAGTGCAAATGGCAACCCTATGTGATAAAAGTTATGTGAAGACTATGAGTGGCGGTTCAGGTCAGAATTGCGCTGTTTGTAACGCGCTGGTTTACCAACGGGCTACTTCGTTAAAGTATCGCGCTACTTTGTTAAAGTAACGCGCTAAGTACTTTGTAAAAGTAACGTGCCAGTTTGTAAAAGTAACGCGCTACTTTTTTAAAGTAACGCGCTACTTTGTGATAGCAGCGTGCTACTTTTTAAAAGTAGCGCGTTACTTAATTATTAAAGTGGAAAAGCAAATTCAACCAAATGTAGTTACCAATCAAATGGAAGTTTACAAAAGTACCAAGTGTAGTCGCATTTTAGAAGAAATGACGCTTAATTCCCCTTTTTTCATCCCGCGTTAAAGTAATATGAATATTGAAACAGCCTAAAAGCTATCATATTTTTTTATGGTTCAAGAAGTTACCTCAGAGCACTCTAAGAGTGCCTCTGCAATTCTGTAGTGACGTGACGTCTTTAATGTGTTTTTGACGTCACAAAAAATGTTTAAAAAAAATTAAAAAAGCGTTTTTGAGATTGCAAAAAAATGTCTGATATTTGTTTTTATTTCAAGAATAAACACTTTAATTTAATCGAATGTAAAATTTATTTCTGTCTACTTTTAAATTATTTTTTGTGCTCGACCACAATATTTTCTTCTGACAGCTCAGATACCTGTAACCGTATAGCTCGCATCTGCGATGCTCTCTATAAAATTTTAGAAGATGGACAGATTCAGTCAACTTATGAGAAGGGCGATGACGAGTATGAGGGAGGACCACAATGCTACCCAGTCAAATGACCAAGAAGATGCTGATTTTGTTATAAGGTTAGAGACAATAACCGCAGATGTATGAATTAATAAGAAAGATCCTTTGAGTAGCTTCTTTACACCCGTCTGTCTTGCAATCAGAATGTTGGTCTTTGATTGTATCTTGTAAAAGTCCAATTATCTCTCCTAAATGATATTCAAGCGCAACGAAAGTTCTTCATGCACATCCCCATATGATGTACTCCTTCATGAAAGTTTCGTCAAAATCCATAAAGCAGTTTAAGAGAAGTTGCGCTAAAGAGATATCTGGACAGACAGACATGGTGATTCCCCAAAAACTTTAATTTTTGAGAGAGGTATGATTCAAACAACCCTACCTTAAACCTTTGGAACAGTTCGCTCATACTAAGGCTGAGCCAGAACCACATTTGCCAAAAGATTTGAGCATTTAAGTACTAGTAATTTATTTTGGACTAATTCTTTATAAATCTTGTAATATAAAAATGTAATTGCATATATGGCAAGGTCAGATTTTGGAAACCCCAAAAATCAACGAGATAAAATTATTTGTATACTAGGAGGTACACGTCTTCTTGATTATGTGAGTTTCATGAAAATCCATTGAACTGCTAATGAAGAGTTGCGGATTGCGGATAAAAGATGGATACCCCTTTGTAGATATAAGTCCTTTTTTTTTGGGGGGGGGGGGGGGGGAGTGCGGCTACGGGAAACCCATGAATCAACTTGAAAATTTTTATGCGCCCCCCCCCCCCCCCCCCCGCGACGACATGTCGGGGCATTAGGTTTTACTCATGTCCGTCCTGCTTTTCTTTTAAACCGTACAAGAGAGTGATTTGAAATTCGGCAGGGTAGTTCAGTATGACGAATTGAACGTCCCAAGGGACTTCCAGACCTGTCTGATTTCCACTTCATGTTTTGGAATGGGCCCATTTGAAAAATTAATAATTGAAAATTTAGGTAAATCTTTTCTTAGAAACCGAAATTTAGTAGGGTGGTTCAGTATGAATCAACTGCACGTCCTAAGCAATTTTCAGACCTGTCTGACCACTTCCTGTTTAGTGGCCTACGCGGGGTTCATCAGTGTCCAATGGAAACATTCCTTCTTTATTAAAATAAGAGGTGCACGATCCACATTATGATACAAAGATTGTGTGAAACTTTCGTAAAAATCCATTGAGGGGTTTAGAATAAGTGTGGATGAGATGGGTACCCTAAGGTGTACATTTAAGGACGGACGAACACCACTACCACTAATCAATCGGGTTTAGGAGGAGTTACAGATAAGAGATAGGTTCCGGAAGTTGTAAGGAAAGGATGGAAAGACACCCTAAAAATTTTATACGGTTGTTTTTATGGTCTACATAATCAGATAATATCATAAAAACTATGGGTCAGTGTGCCAAAAAATTCTTCGGTATTTGAAGGTAAGTCTAGAGGAGTTCAAAAATCACACTGAAATTCTGAAACATGAAGAGTGATACCTTAAACGTAATCTAATACTTTAACTGAAACAACCAATGGTGGTTGCAATATAGCTCACTCTAGAGTGGGGTATAATAAATCATTTAACATGATTTGATGTTAAAATGCGAAATAAGATAACACGACGTTTTATTCTACTGTTATATTGTTTAATTTATTACAAAGTTTTTGTCACAAACTTTGTTGAGATGTTTATATGACAATAAAATATGAATGTGAATATGAATTATTTGTATATTAAGTAATTTATAATATCTTTGAGTTGCAAAAAACTTTCTTTATTTGTTCAGTAATTGGAGACTCTCATATTAGGTAGCCATCGACCTATATTAAAGCCTCGGACTCGGCTGATGCCTCGACCTAATGCGGGAGTCTCGGATTTGAGTGGGGCCTGATATGGGAAACCCTGTATCACAATCTATATTTATTTTGACGTTTCTATTACTATAACTACTAAAACAAGTTCTTCAATAGATACATTAAGAACTATAATTATAAAAAAGTATACCCACCTTGCTTGAATACTTTCAACAATGTCCTATGGGTATCAGAATTACACAGGCGAACAACATTTTCTATTGTAGACTGTGTTTGACAGAGAAACCTGTCCCTGTCGGAACTCCCCGCATGTAATCTGTTAGCCATTTGTTTATCTGTTTAGAACAGAGAATATAATTGGCTTGGTTTAAAAAGCTACCAGTTGAAGAAACTAACTAGACTGAATCTGTCCATCTTCTTAAATTTTATACTTTAACGCGGGATGAAAACAAGGGGGAATGAAGCGTTATTTCTTCTAAAATGCGACTACACTTGGTACTTTTGTAAACTTCAATTTGATTGGTAACTACATTTGGTTGAATTTGCTTTTCCACATTAATAAAGTAACGCGCTATTTTAGAAAGTAGCGCGCTACTGTCACAAATTATTGCGTAACTTTTAAAAAGTAGCGCGTTAAGTATTTCACGAAGTAGCGCGTTACAGTCCTTAAACTGGAATGAGTATAAAGTAGCGCGCTGCTTTCAATAAGTAACGCGCTGCTTTTACCATTTTAAAGTAATGCGCTACTTTCTTAACGTAGCGCGTTACTATAAGGAAGTAGCCCGTTCGTAAAACCAGCGCGTTACAAAACAGCGCAATAATGACATGAACTGCCACTCATAGAAGACCCATTCTCTGCTAGAAAATGCGCCATCGACAGTGAGACATGGAGATTTATTTTCAAAAGTTTTAATTTCAAATTGAATCTTCAGAACGCAAATTTTAAAACATCAGAATTTTCTCAATGATACTAAATTCCACTTTACACGTACAGGGCACTGTTTCATATTTTAAAACATCTCAAATTTCAGGATTTCCTCAACTTATCCTCAACTCAAATATTGGCCAATCAGATTGCTGGAAACTTCAAATTTGAGGAACAAACTCTCAATTTGAGAAGTTTTATGAAACTGAGACCAAATCAGTCATGACCATATTTGATTAGGGATATAGATGTACAATCTACAAAATGTGGAACGATTTTAATATACAAGTATGTACAGCAAAGTAAGAAAAAGAAATTGAAAAGTGCAAAATACGTGGTGTTGACATGGTATAACCACAGTCCCTACTCCTTACAACTTATGTTGCCATAAATGATCAATTCTTTAATGTAATTACGGTAATATAATAAATATATAGAGAGTTTTCAGGTGTCTGGTTGGCTTTAATTTTTGTTAATCTCAGAACAATAATGGTAAACGTAGGTGAGAGTTACTGGATTAAGCTTGCGTGAATGAAAAAAATTATTGCACCAGCTAGGTACTGGGTTAAGCTATTAAAATTCCATAATTTAACTATCGAGATTGGAGAAATCCGATAATCCAAGAGTACTAATGTAAGATTCTGTTTCTCTAATTTTAAAAAGTAGTAAATTTGCGAAACGAAGTACAAATTCTCCCAACCCCAATTTTACGTTCATGACTTGAATACGCGGTAAATTGAAGGTGTTTTGTTTATGACGTCATGAGTTCTTATTGTGACGTTATTATTTTTAACCAATCAACTGCTGAGAACAACAAATTCACTAGTGACAAGAAATATTTTTTCCACACCGGTCAAGCGGTTGAAATATTACGTCAAAATTAGAGAAGCTACCATCTAAAAAAGGTTTGTTCATATTGATCCCATGACTTTTTTTTACACATATGTATCCCATAACTACATCTGTATAAGGGGCCTCTCGAATATAAATATTGAAACGTAGTCCTTAACTACATTAAATAAGCGACATTGTAAATTTTAGGGAGGAGGATTGAATTATTCAACCACAGTTAGTAATAGCATTAAACGCGATCTCTAAAGGGAAACAGACACACGAGGGGATTGGTTTTTTCCCGGATTACTTGACCGAGGGAAACAACCTTCACAAGGGTTTATAATTGGTGTATGAGGAACATTAGCATATTCACTCATTGCAATATATACTGTTGAAATTATAGGTGTCAATTTATAGAAACCGTGCATATAATTGTGAGAGTAGATTTATTTCTATAGATTTTTGGAAGTTTATGATTATACAATATTTATTTTTTAAATTATGCATTAATAATCTTTGAGTGCTAAATTGTAAAGCCGTTGTAAATTAATATAAACAGTGTATGAGGAAAATTTACATATTTACTGATTGCAATATATACAGTTGAAATTATAAATGTAAATAATTTAGTCGATTACGATTTCCTTGTTCTTTATATTATAGGGTTATTGCATGAATATTGGGAAATATTGTCCCTAGCAAGTGTTATATTGCACGAGCTTGCGAGTGCAATATAGCATCTTGCGAGGGACAATATTTCCCAATATTCATGCAATAACCCTTTTATTATATAGTAATAATATTTTGGGTGCTTTTAAGTGATTATTCATTATATTTGCTATTTTGTAATATTTTACTAGGTGAAATATTATCATATTTTTACTTGGTCAATATGACAGATATATATGTTATGTAGATGTAGATAAAATAAAAAACAGATTTCTTTTCAATTTTGTGTTTTTATTTGTTTTTCCTTATTGTTGTGAATATACAATATGTATCTATGTTCCTGCTTTGAAATGATCCCCTTGCACACGATTTATTCTCGTTTCGTACAGTTTACAGTCGATTTTTCCTTTTGTTGGTCTATGAATTTTTTAACCTTTACTTTTATCGACATTCGAAATCACTTCCATAAGCAGTTCTGCTAATTCTCCCTTCGAGAGCAGATTGTGTATGTTATTTTAGGCCTTGTTTGTGTACTACACGAGAGTAAAATATAAAAGACGATGTTTGGAACACATCTATACTTTTCCCGGTAATTACATAAAAGACCGAGACGCAGAGTAAAATATGAAAATATAATGCACTTTATTCCTATATGAAATAGAATGGGGAAAAATTATTACTATATATATATATATAATAAAGTCTTTTATCATTACTAAATACAAATACAAATAATTTTATTGGCTCAAACTCATCTACAATAAATGGTTAAGGCCTATGACAATAATTGAATAAAAAATTAAAATTACAAACCATTCATGATCATTCATTAGGGTTACTATTTTAATAAAATATAATATGGATAATACTTATTTATTATACAGGTAAATTAACATGGCATTTCATTATATTAAACCCATCTGATATGGAGGAGGAAGTCAACTTTAATACTTGGTATGAAGTATATTTTCAAGAAAATTTAAATCTGGGCCGGGGGGGGGGGGGGGGGGGGGGTTGTTACTAGGGATACTTTTAGGTACAGGTCTGCGGACGGGGATTTGAAAACCCACCTATTCATATATTTTCGCAAGTTATGTAACGGGACTTAATCTCATATACTGAGTTAATAAATCAGACCTATTCATATATTTTATTACACATTCCCATTGGAACAAAATATGGATAGATTGTTTGCAAGTTTATGATTTAAATACATTATTTATTTTTCAATTATGCTTTAATTAATATTTCAGTGCAAAATTTTAAAGCCGTTGGAAATAAACATAAACGGTGTCTTGGAATAATGACCATCTGCAACATATCATTTTTAAATTATCGCGCCATTGAAGATTATCCAAAGAATACATTATCACGATCTAAAAATAGACAGTTGAATGAAGACACACTATAAACAAATAAAGATCTGAAATGAATAAAGACGCACTATACAAATAAAATAACTTTATTACTAACAAGTTATTCCTGCATCTTTGTCAATTATAACATTATTTTTATTAGTGCAGACAGCACACATCTCTGACGTCACTGTCTCAGTGTCTGATTGTGTTTGTGCTGACAATGTTTGTGCTTATCATGGATGTTCGCAACTAGATATTGATGGTTTTCCCGCACTTCCGGATGACAGAAAAAACAATTCCGGTTTAAAAGGGTGTTGTTTCCGAAGTAATTTGCGGACTTCAATTTTCCAGCCGTTTTTCCGGATAGCCCACGATTGACAGAAATGTTTATATTATAATATATAGCAAATTTGTTTAATGTACTTTATAAATTCATATAGAAATTGTCTTAAATAAATTAACAATCCCGGGTGAGTCCAGGTGCTTCGGAAGGGTAAGCATCTCCTACCCCACATGTGGCACCTGTCGTATCAGTCGGGTTAAAATCCGGTAATTAGTCATATCTGTGGGTAGTCATAATTTGGACAGAAAGAAGGAGTTAAAGTGTTAACAACAAACGAAAAAATCAAAGGTTTAAAAATGTTCTAGACAAACCATCAAAACTAGGAAACCTCTGAAAAAACCACTTCCATGCATGAACAGAGAACTCAGGTCTGCTATACATATGAAACACATGTATTTGTCAAAATTTACTAAAAACAAAAACAACTAAACTTGGGAAAAAATATAGACGACAACGAAATCTTGTGAACAAAATAAAGAAAAAATCCATGAAAAACTATTTTCTAGAACATTGTACAGGTGGATGTAAAAACAAAAATTTTTGGACAAACCTTTTTTCAAACAAATGTCATGGGTGTGAACAAAAGATTGTTTTATGTGAGGATGACACAATTGTAAATAATACTAAAGATGTATGTGAACATTTTAATAGTTTTTTCTCAACTGTCGCAAATAGTATTGGAAAGGATGTGGCTTATGACCCCGTACAACACCCAAGTATACTAGAAATAAAAAATAAAATGGATGTAAAAAAACACTTTAGTTTTTCAAATGTAAATGGTAATGATGTTGAAAAGATCATAAAAAAATTAATATCAAGAAGGCAACAGGAGTTGATGGCATACCTGCCAAGATTGTAAAAAAACTGTAAAGAGGCTATAATTCCAAATTTAACTTTGTTAATAAACTTAGCTATAAATCCTTCTGTTTTTCCTGATCGGCTTAAAGAAGCTCAAGTTACCCCTTTATATAAGAAAAATAATCCTTTGGAAAAGTCAAATTATAGGCCGGTCAGTGTGCTGTCTATTTTTTCAAAAATTTTTGAAAAGGTTTTAGAAATTCAACTTGCTGATTATTTTGATGGTATTTTTAATCCTTATTTATGTGCTTTTAGAAAATAACATGGATGTCAAACTACACTGCTAAGACTTCTTGAAGATTGGCGCTCTGATTTGGACAAAAATCTATATATTGTGGCTGTTCTTATGGATCTGTCCAAGACTTTCGACTGTCTGCCCATGAAATTTTGCTAGACAAATTGTCGGCTTATGGTGTTTTGCCACATTCAGTTTCCCTCCTTAAATCATATCTTACAAATCGAACACAACAAATTAAAATTAACAACATTATTAGCAGTTGGGCTGATATCCATAAGGGTGTACCCCAAGGATCTATATTGGGACCCCTTCTATTTAATGTTTTTATCAATGATATATTTTCAGTTGTTAAACATGGATCCCTATATAACTATGCTGATGACAATACTTTATCTTTTTGTAGTCCAAATTATGATGAGTTGATCTCTGCTTTACAAACAGATTCTGTAGAACTTATAAATTGGTTTAGAGTAAATAAGATGCATGCTAATCCAGAAAAATTTCAAGTTCTAGCTGTTGGAAAGAAAATGTTTTAAAAAAATCCATGTATAAATATCCAAAGTGCAACCATATCTTGTGAATCAACTGTCAAATTATTGGGTATAGATATTGATGATCATTTAAACTTTGATGTTCATATAGGCAATATCTGCAGGAAGGCATCACAGCAACTTAACATTTTAAAACGTTTAGGACCATTTTTGGACAAACTCAGCAAACTGACAATTTTTCATACTTTCATTCTCAGTAATTTTACCCTTTGGCATGGCATTTTTGCACAGAAAGGAATTAAAAAAAATCGAAAAAGTGCAAGAAAGGGCACTACGTTTTGTTTATGAGGACTATTCAAGCTCACATGACCAACTTTTGGAAAAAGCAAAGATGCCTTCCTTACAGATTCGTCGTCAGCGAGCTATGGCTTTGGAAACTTTCAAAATAATAAACAAACTTTCTCCAGTGTGCTTACATAATCTTGTAAATGTAAAACAGTCTAAATATAATTTCAGGTATAACAATATTTTGGACATACCTCATGTAAAATCAACTACATATGGTAAGAAAAGCTTTCGTTATGCTGCTGCTGTATTGTGGAACAGCCTTCCAGACCATTTCAGGGCTGAAAACAGTTTTTCTCAATTTAAGTCTCTCATTCAGTCCTGGAATGGAACGGAGTGCCGCTGTTCCATTTGCAAGTAAATAATTTTATTGTTTTATGCTATTCACACATATATACATATATATGCTCTCATGGTGCATTTTAGAATTTTAACAGCTTGTTGCAAATACCTACATAGTGCTCTCTTTTGTGTGCTTTTAGTTTATATGTCATAAACACTTTTAACTTCTGCTAGTTTTATGTTGCCACTGCTTTTTATGTGCCTAAAATGTAAACGTATGTTTTTGTGTTTTCATATATATTTATTGTCTTATGTCTTATTGTCGCACTGTCATGTCATATGTATGTCTTTCGCATATTATTGTTGTTATGTATGCCTTATGTGTCTTTGAATAGTTTGTTGTGTGTTCTTATTCGGTAAAAAGCTCTATAGAGCTTGTGTTATATTGTTATATATTGTGCCGAATGAAAATAAAGCTTTCTTATCTTATCTTATCTTAAAGGTCATTTGTGACACAGATATTCCGTAACCAGGTAACGGTCAACCAAGTCATGATGACGACCGTAAAATTTTCACACCTTAAGTATACACAACATCAACAACAAGGCGGGTAAATTATTTGTGAAGTGAGTGAAATGAACAAAGCTTGTCAAATTTTCGTTTGTAGATAAATCTATACGACATATATTTTCATTTTAATTGAAATTGTTATTGCTTTCACGCTGGAATACCTCACGATTTAGCATAATATTTTAGGTTTAAATTACTGCATGGGAATCATATGAAACAATTATTATCCTATCATGAGTATCGTATGATACAATTATTATCCTGTCATGAGAATCGTATGATACAATTATTATCCTGCCATGAGAATCGTATGATACAATTATTATCCTGTCATGAGAATCGTATGATACAATTATTATCCTGTCATGAGAATCGTATGATACAATTATTATCCTGCCATGAGTATCGTATGATACAATTATTATCCTGTCATGAGTATCGTATGATACAATTATTATCCTGCCATGAGAATCGTATGATACAATTATTATCCTGTCATGAGAATCGTATGATACAATTATTATCCTGTCATGAGTATCGTATGATACAATTATTATCCTGTCATGAGAATCGTATGATACAATTATTATCCTACCATGAGAATCGTATGATACAATTATTATCCTGTCATGAGAATCGACTGATACAATTATTATCCTGCCATGAGTATCGTATGATACAATTATTATCCTGCCATGAGAATCGTATGATACAATTATTATCCTACCATGAGAATCGTATGATACAATTATTATCCTGCCATGAGAATCGTATGATACAATTATTATCCTGTCATGAGAATCGTATGATACAATTATTATCCTGTCATGAGTATCGTATGATACAATTATTATCCTGTCATGAGAATCGTATGATACAATTATTATCCTACCATGAGAATCGTATGATACAATTATTATCCTGTCATGAGAATCGACTGATACAATTATTATCCTGCCATGAGTATCGTATGATACAATTATTATCCTGCCATGAGAATCGTATGATACAATTATTATCCTACCATGAGAATCGTATGATACAATTATTATCCTGTCATGAGAATCGACTGATACAATTATTATCCTGCCATGAGTATCGTATGATACAATTATTATCCTGCCATGAGAATCGTATGATACAATTATTATCCTACCATGAGAATCGTATGATACAATTATTATCCTGTCATGAGTATCGTATGATACAATTATTATCCTGTCATGAGAATCGTATGATACAATTATTATCCTGCCATGAGTATCGTATGATACAATTATTACTTTGCCATGAGTATCGACTGATACAATTATTATCCTGCCATGAGAATCGTATGATACATTATTATGATCCTGTCATGAGAATCATATGAAACAATTATTATCCTGCCATGAGAATCATATGAAACAATTATTATCCTGCCATGAGAATCATATGAAACAATTATTATCCTGCAAGTGAATCGTAAACTTAATTTATACTATTTTACACATCTGAATTCACGTTCATATCAGCCACTCCTGGAATCTTCCACCAGCTGTACATGCTGTAATGTAAGAGTCTAGGGTGATCTTGTGTGAATGTCCGTCATGGACATCTATATCCTGTATGTATGGGAATGATTTTTGAATAACTATGGATTACTAACAACACGGTCCGAGCGAGGGCATTACGTGGTCGGTTCATGACGTATATCATCCAATTGAAAGTGCCAATTTTGGAGGGCACATGTATGCAGTTTTATTAGGAAACATGTGCATTATCTATCTGATGGTGAGACTAGTAACTCCATTCCATATTGCAAAAAAAAAATCTCTTTGCACTGGTAATATTAATTATTATAAAAGTTCTTGCCCCCCACTCTTAGTTATAAATAAAAAAAGTTTATGCTTTGCTAAAAAATATACTATACACCAATAATTCTATCCATGCTGTAATTTATTGATATTAAGTGCTTTGATGGGATAAAAACACGTACATTACGTCATCTCAATAAATTTATATATCGATATTTCCTGTGAGCGGACTACTTTCAGTATCCAATGTAAACAAGATGGCGTCCTTCTAGCGTATCGTAAGGGAGAGGGGCAATGTTTTGTCTGCCGCAACGATTTCTAATTATATCAATTGTTTGTTTGTTTGTTTGAATGGTGTTTAACGCCACTTTCACCATTTTTTCAGCTATTTCATGGCGTCCAGTTTTTATTGGGGGGAGGAAGCCGGAGTACCCGGAGAAAACCCCCGACCTGCGGTAGGAAAACTGGCAATCCTTGTCAATTAAGATTGGAGTCGAGTACACCCTGCCTGCAGTGAGAATAGAACCCGCAATCTCAGTGTTGACAGACCACGTGATCAATAGTAGACGAACTACGGTTACCTTGACCACTCGGCCACCGAGACCCCACAATTATATCAATTGAGATTTCAAATAAAATATAATATTAATAAAATTTAGGGTTTCAATTTTTGTTTGTTTTTTTCTATCAATATTTACAGAAAAGATATTCCTTTGGTACTATGTTTAGCATATTCCTACGCTTTCCGGTTTTGGATTATTGCAACGATTATTTCAGAAAATTATAAGGTTTAAACAGCGTGTTTAGGAAATTATCAATGTGTAAACTCTGCAGCGACTTCTTCACAAACTTGACATAAAGTCTGACTTTTTTTTGTTTGTGAGTGAGTCGCCTGAGTTTACACATTGATCATTTCCTAAAACCCAGTGTTTAAACCTATAATAATTATTAATAAACGATAAAACCAGTACATGTACATATGTTGTTTTAGTCATTATTTTTTATGATCAGCCAAATACTGAATTGTATTTTTTAATTACTAGACCTAAACACGCTAAAAAAGGTTTCACCACGCCAACATTGTGTAAAATAAACGCTAATTATTAGAAGGAAAAAGGTGATTTGCATCGCTGCTAAACTATCAAATATATATTGCACAGTCTTATTTCAAATAATTTTAACAAAGTCCCTAAGATCTGCAAAAAATACATGTACATGAAGGTCCAGTCCAGGTATTAATATGAATTTTGAACTGATTAAGATTTGTAATATCTCTTAATTCTTGAGGAAGGCTATTCCAGATCTTAGTGGCTGTGTACCTGAAAGATTTTAGGCTGTACCTGGTGGTTTTCACACGATGGATGTCTGATGTGTTTGTATATCTGAAGTTATAAGAATTAGTTTTAATAACAATGAGATCTTGTAAAAATACCGGGCTTTCTTTTTTAATAATTTTAAAAAGTTTCAATACATGTAGCTATTGTTCTTAAAGGCGTCTAGTAGCTTTTCATATGAACTAGTTTTATCATTGTAATACATACAAATCGTAGAGCTCTCTCTTGCAGTTTTTAAATTTTTGTAGTATAGGCTTCAGAACAAAAGTGCCAAGTAAGAGGGCAATAGCTGAAGTTGGACATTATAAAGGAGTAATAGATTGTCATTTTGCCTAGTCGATTTAAGTGGTGACTTATTCGCCTAAGACCATTTAATTGTCGAGCTGCCTTCTTACATATATTTGTAATGTGAGAGTTAAAATCTAACATGAAATCAATTGTGACACCAAGCAATTTAACTTCTTTTTCAGCTTCTATAATTGTAACATAAATCAAACAAAGGATTACATTTGTCTATTTCCATGCCGTCGGAACACGGGGGGTAACTTCCTATATAAAGGTAAACGTATATGTGCCAAAAATATGGGTAGGTTTTTTTGAAAATTTATATAAAAATGGGTATAGTTTTTAAAACAATCTTATATAAAAATGGGTATGTCTTTTAATCTTAATTAAAAAAATCTGGTCTCATATAAATATGGGTCATGTTTTTGTCCATTTTGATAAAAATATGCCCCATATAATATAATAAAGTGTAATTTTAATAATGACACTGTGTTCTTCACTATGTTATCATTTTGTGTATATAAATATAACCTTCTTTTAAGTTTACTGAATATAAATATGGGTTGTGAAAATTGTTCATTTTATATAAATATGGGTTGTGAAAATTGTTCATTTTATATAAATATGGGTTGTGAAAATTGTTCATTTTATATAAATATGGGTCAGGATAATTGAAATTTTATATAAAAATGGGTCATGAAAATTGGAAATTTTATATAAATATGGGTATTGAATTCAAATCAAAAATGGCACATCCCCACCCTAAAAATTACCAAGTTACCCCCCCCCCCCCCCGTGCGTCGGAAAGGGGTGCATTGGATCACACCGCACTTCAAGTCGGTGCACATGTAACAAAGTGTTGCTTCAACTTGAATCATACGATGTAAAGAAGTTGCCAAAATTGTTCTGCATTTTTAAGATAAATTTTCTTACAGTTGTCGGGTGAAGACCCCCTTCCCAAACAGCCCGTTGCCAAGAACTGAATTATATCACGTGATATTTAGTCAAGTCATATGATTGAAAAATGGCCGTTGTAGGGTAGGATAGCAAAATAATTCAACTCAAAAACTTAATGAATACTGGCTTCATATGCGGAATGTCTACATTTAATACATAGCATACACAATTTGTCCTCTTTGCTCTGCTACGTTAATAGTTTTAAGCTGTCATTGTTATTGTCATAGCAAAATACCTGACGCTATTATAATTTACACATTTCTGTAATGTCAATTCATAGCCATGACATAGGTGAAGTCATATTTGCCATTGAAATAATTTTCGATTTATTATGATATATAATAAAAAATGATACACAGTGATGCAACATTAAAATTGGCTAATATATTGTTCGAAGTATATGCTCCACCTCAACCCTTGGCAGGAGGGGAGGATATGATCTGATCTTCCTCAACCCTTGGCAAGAGGGTAATGGATCGTTACCTTGGCAAACAAAGATGATATTAATTTTGACATTCCTTATATGACTTATTTGATGTAATAAGCTGACATAAAAAGTAACGATATTTATTGTTTAAAAAATAATTCATTCCATAATTTATTGTCGTTTTAACATGGGTCAGCATATTTGTGAATATTTTGCTCCTAGTAGGAGCGTGAGTAAAATATCATAAATATAATGCCCACCCATGTTAAAACGTCAATAAAGTATGGTGTATCAAGTAATGAATTTTTTCTATTCTGATTATGACAAACACAGTAATATGTACATTGTAGCCACATTTAGATGTGCACTAATGTATGGCTGTTCCACATATCTCCCACATGTAATTGGACGTCATATTAGAATTGTTTGTTTAAATGAGGTGGAAATCCACTTTCAGCAATTTTTCAGCTATATCATGGCATAAAGTTTTTCCTAGGTAGGAAGCCAGAGTACCCAGTGAAAACCCCCAACTGTCTGCAAAGAAAACTCGCAATCCTTGTCAATTAAGGTTGGAGTCGAGCACACCTTTGCCCTCAGTTAAACTTGATTTGACAACCTCAGTGTTGACATCCACATGATAAATAACAGAAGAATAACTATCTTAACCTTTTAAGATTTCCAAATTAAATGCTATAGGTTGAGTAGATTCTCTCATCGTTAAAAAATAGATGCAATGATGTAAAATTTTATTTATACAAAAATAAAATGTAAGGTTTACAATATCATAGGAACTCGTCAATATCAAAGCTTCCATTCATCCATATTGAAATGAAATAAATAGTATTCCAAGACCTGCATATTAATATTTTTCAGAAAAAATGGTCTGGGAAAATTCTTCATCTATGATCATAATAAACTAAAAAAAGAAGAAGATGACCTAAAGGATGCAATTATATACTTCTATCCAGTGTTTGTAAGTAGTCGTAGTCAATTATATACTTAAATTCAGTGTTTGTAAGTAGTGGGTCACTGTTAGATGCTTCTTGTGATATTTGTAATAAAGTGGACATAAGCAAGTAAATGTTTAATTTACACTTTAACAAGTTTAATTTCATATATGGGCTAGAACTTATGAAACTAAAAGTCAGAGAAAAGAAACAAAAAATAAATTAAGTGTCAAGGTAAAATAAACAGTGTCAATAAGTAGTCAAGCCAATGTGGAATTCAGAGGTATCTTTCAATTTAATTTAAAATTAGAAAATGCTTTGATAATAGATTATTTACGTTTTTTAAAACGAGATGAATTTTCTTGTCTGTATCTCATCGAAGGGCGACAGCCCTGAGATGAAATGCAAGAAAATGCATCGAGTTTAAAAAAACCTATATTATATATTTACTGCTGTTTTGTTACCTTGTGACATCACAGTGTTTACTTAACAACGTCTTGACATCGAGTTGAGATGGGACCATATCACGCTAGTAGAGTGAGATGGGAAAATACTACACTTAAAGATCAAAGGAAAATACTGCAAAAAAGCGATGAACATATTTATAGATAATTCTTCATCATACTTGAAGAAGAAGTTTTGTAAAAATTATTGGACTCTGTAGAATTGTAAGAAATGCCAATTATTTCCATTACAGATATGTGTGACATTGACAAAATGATGTCAATGTTACTTACATAAAGGCTATGTTGGTGCACTTTTAAAAATACCATTTATTTCATTATTAAATGTAATTGTTTTGCTTTTGAAGAAATTGTCTAATATTATCTTCTCTTATCTAGTCAGCTTAATACTTCATTCATGTATTTCTGTGATGTATGTAACACATTCTTTATATTTTATTTTCTTTGTGAAAGTTACATACAGGCATGACGGGAGGACCATTTTAACAAACAGTTTTAATCCTTCATAATATATATGATGGTCAGTTTAGATAGTTTGTTAATATGATGGACAGTTTAGACAGTTTGTTAATATGATGGTTAGTTTAGATGTTAATATGATGGTCAGTTTAGTTTAATATAATGGTCAGTTTAGTTTGTTAATATGAAGGTCAGTTTAGTTTGTTAATATAATGGTCAGTTTAGATGTTAATATGATCGTCAGTATAGATAGTTGTTAATATGATGGTCAGTAGTCAGTTTAGATTTTAATATGATGGTCAGTTGAGATAGTTTATTAATATGATGGTCATGCAGTAGTCAGTTTAGATTTTAATATGATGGTCAGTTGAGATAGTGTATATGGTCAGTTTATATAGTTCTCATAATTTGTATTTGTAGGTTTATTTTGTGGCCAGTTACTGAAGTATTTATCAATACTAAAAACCTTCTTTAACTTTTAGTTTGATGCAGATGAACAGTGTGCACTTTGTGGACAGTTGATGGGTATGTCTGAATTCCTAAAAACAACAATAAGTGAATCAGTGCCAACTATCTTTAAGTTACAGAATGAAAAGTATTGTCTGAAAAGAATTGGTGATTACAGCTTGGTAATTGTGTTTTTATTATTGCATAAAACAGTTGTCAATTTCACACAAAGTCATAAGAGTAATGTCTGTTGTAAGCATCAAAAGATCAAATGCATTGCCACGTCAGCACTTACAATGTATTTAACACTTACGACAATAGATGCAAATAAAAAGGGGCCTCGGTGGCCGAGTGGTCCAGGTAGTTGGTCTACTATTGATCACATGGTCTGAGATTGCGGGTTCAAGTCTCACTGGGGCAGGGTGTACTCCAATCTTAATTGACAAGTATTGCCAGTTTTCCTACTGAAGGTCCGGGGTTTTCTCCATGTACTCCGGCTTCCTCCCCCAATAAAATCTGGACGACATGATATAGGTGACAAATTGCTGAAAGTGGCATAAAACATCATTCAAACAAACAAACAAAAGCGAATGAAAAGATGCATGAAATAAACAGAAAATCACAATGTCTGTCTAATATTGCATCTAAAAGAAGTATGAAAACAGTATTAGAGATATGTTAAATTTATGGACTTATACCTGATTGGTCAATTTCGTTAAGATCCTTCTTTTCAAAGGACGCTTAAAAAAGATTTGACTGGGAAGACCCAAATTTTATTTAGAACCATGCCAGATTATTGAAACATTTTATACAGCTATTTTCAATAAAAACAGCTACTAGTAAATGATTGTAAAAGCTGAAAAATATACATAAATTATTACCTGGAAATAATTGTGTCGTCTACAGGGACTAGAAGGTTCATTAAATGAGAGCGATTTTAACCTAAAAGAACAGCTGGCCTTTTTGTACCAGACATTCATAATGTTTTGTGGTAGCTTCCAGAATATATATCAGGTGAGAACTTTTACATTAACTGTTACTTAGCTAATACAGAAAAGTTAAGCTTATGAGAATTGCCTCAAACCCTGATATGTCAGCATGGAACTCGAGTCTAGATGGAAAATTGAGCTTTTCAGAATTTAATGCTGAATGTGTCAGGAAATTTACTATAGTAAAATTATAGTGCTTTGGTGGAAGTTTTTCTCCTGACAAATAAAACTGCTTACTGCATATGGTCGAGTTTATGCTCCTTTTGTAGATAAATTAATAAAAATGGCCAGACTCACTATGGAAAATCACCCGATCAAAATGAAAAAAACCGCTGCATTTCAAAACACTGAATATTTTGAGGATCTACAAAAGGAGCGTTAGCAGTTTTTATTTTTCAGGCAAAAAACCTCCACCAAAAGAATTTACAGAATTTTAGCTCAACACCTGACAGGATACTTAGAATTGATCTAAACATTGAAAGGAAATAAATTTTTCTGTTTGAGTTCTTAACTAAGCTACTCAATTTAATCTTAAAATAGGTAAACACAGCATTGAGCTTAGAAAATGAGGGGCAGGTTATTAACATTTTCAACTAAGGCAACACTTTGTAACAGGGTACATGTTATGTTAATCCCTAAACTGGGCCCAGGAGTCGATTTCACAAAAATTCGTAAGTGTAAAATCTATCGTAAGTGTTTGAAGATCAAAGGGAAATCCATTGTGACGTCAGAACTTACGATAGCTTTTACACTTACGACTTTTTGTGAAAAGCACTTCAGCACCATAACATTTTCTTTGCTGAGAATTTTTTTATTCTCAATTTCATCCAATCAAATCTTTCCCATGTTGTCATGGTAATTGAGAAAATTCTCATGCCGAGCAAAGCATTTATACTCAAAAAGGTTTTATGGCACAGGAGCCAGGTATCCTGGTGCAATATTTTTCATTACGCAAGCTTCACTTTCAAATATAACACCTGGTCAGGACCTCCGATATAAGCATTTTGATTGGTTAATAAGAAAAATAGCAAAGAAAACTGACCGAACAACAAGATCCAAAAGTCAAGGGACTGTTACAAATCGGGATACAGACAAACATACACAGTGCAACACAAAAACAGAAAGAGAGTCGTATGACACCATTTAATATCACATGCTCATTGGAATACCATTTCTTTATTAAATTCTAATATAAATTACATTTTAACTTTATGTTTAAATTATGAAATCTAAATGTAAACTCAGCTGATAAATGTTAATATTTTGAATGTCATAAAGAGAATGATGTCATAATATTTTCAGTCAACTTGAACTCATCTTAATTACAAAATGGTTAGACTAGAGAATATCTGAACGTCAAATTTCAACGTTGTCACCATTGAAATCTAATGCTCCTGACGTGACGTTATATCTGAAGGCCGCTAATGCTAAAAAATATATTATTGTCAGGGTACCAGAATATGTTAATCCCTATCAGGGTACCAGAATATGTTAATCCCTGTCAGGGTACCAGAATATGTTAATCCCTAACAGGGTACCAGAATATGTTAATCCCTATCAGGGTACCAGAATATGTTAATCCCTAACAGGGTACCAGAATATGTTAATCCCTATCAGGGTACCAGAATATGTTAATCCCTAACATATCAGAGTACCATATGTACACAAGAAATTTGTGAATATCTTATTGTTATTTGTTCTTTGCACTTTGAAGAAGAATAAAGTAAAAAAAATAGTCACACAAACTTGCAACAAATGATTTAACTGTATATCATATCGTGTAAGATTTGAAAAAAAATTTTTATTTTTATTTTCAGCAATTTGAAGGAAATTATCACAGATTTGTAAATGAACTACAGAAAATCTGGAAGATTCTTTATCCATCTGCTTCATATTATAACAACTTTATCAGTCAAGTTTTCCAAATTCTCCCTACAGTGCATTTACCAAAGGTAGGTAGTGGTTCTATGAATGGAGCTGTCTGTATCATAAACATTTACCAAAGGTAGGTAGTGGTTCTATGAATGGAGCTGTCTGTATCATAAACATTTACCAAAGGTAGGTAGTGGTTCTATGAATGGAGCTGTCTGGATCGTAAACATATACCAAAGGTAGGTAGTGGTTCTATGAATGGAGCTGTCTGTATCATAAACATATACCAAAGGTAGGTAGTGGTTCTATGAATGGAGCTGTCTGGATCATAAACCATTTACCAAAGGTAGGCAGTGGTTCTATGAATGGAGCTGTCTGGATCATAAACATTTACCAAAGGTAGGTAGTGGTTCTATGAATGGAGCTGTCTGGATCATAAACATTTACCACAGGTAGGTAGAGGTTCTATGAATGGAGCTGTCTGGATCATAAACATATACCAAAGGTAGGTAGTGGTTCTATGAATGGAGCTGTCTGTATCATAAACATATACCAAAGGTAGGTAGTGGTTCTATGAATGGAGCTGTCTGGATCATAAACATTTACCAAAGGTAGGTAGTGGTTCTATGAATGGTGCTGTCTAGATTGTTTTTTTGTTTGTTTGAATATTGTTTAAAGCCACTTTCAGCAATTTTCCAGCTATACCATGTTTCCAGTTTTTATTGGGGGAGGAATCCGGAGTACCGGGAGAAAACACCCGACCTTCGGTAGGAAAACTGGCAATCCTTGTCAATAAAGATTGGAGTCAAATGCACCTGCCCAATGGTATGTAGTTGCCCATGCATTGTGCTGTCTGGATCTTAGCATTTATCTCTAATCATATTAAAACACACACCTTGTCTTTTTTTCCTTTATAAAGTTGATGTTGTCAAGTTTCAGACACTTTGTCTTTATTTCTTTGTAGAGCGGCAGCAACCTCTTTTGTCAAGCTTCAGATTGTCTTTATTTCTTTGTAGAGCGGCAATGACCTCTTTTGTCAAGCTTCAGATATATTGCAAACCAGTCAGAGGAGACCAGGGGTTCTTGTGGGTGCTGTTCTTTACAAAAGCAAGTATGTTACTTATTTATACATGTCATTTATCACTCTTGAAAAAGTGTGAAAAGCCAAAATCATTCACATCCTATGTACAGGAAAATTTTGGTTCCTTTTATTGAAACATTATTAATTGACAAGGATTGCCAGTTTTTCTACCGCAGGTCGGGGGTTTTCTCAGGTTACTGCTTCTTTCTCCCCAATAAAAACTGGATGCCATGATATAGCTGAAAAATTGCTGAAAGTGGCATTAAACAACATTCAAACAAACAAACAACCAAACATTTTATTTCCTTTTAAATGTATTCGTTATAACAATATTAGACTGATCTTGAAATTGGAATTCAAAATTTCATTGTTTGTATTTTAAATGAAAGTTGTAATATAGGAAATATATATTTTACAGGGTCCTGTGCTCTCAGATGCCTCCAGAACTCACTAGGAAATTGGTTCTTGTGAAACCGGAAGTAAGTGTCATATTTAAATGACAGAGTGATTTCATCTTGTGTATCACTCATTTGCAGTTAGTAATGAGATGCGAAACTCCAGTTATAAATTAGCATAACTTACACTAGAGGCCTCGGTGGCCGAGTGGTTAAGGTAGTTCGTCTACTATTGATCACATGGTCTGTCAACACTGAGGTTGAGGGTTTGCATTTATGCAGACAGAGTATACTCGACTCCAATCTTAATTGACAAGGATTGCCAATTTTCCTACTGAAGGTTGGGGGTTTTCTCCAGGGTACTCCAGCCCAATAAAAACTGGAAACCATGATATAGCTGAAAAATTGCTGAAAGTGGCAAACTTATGAAATACCACTTGTTTCATATTTGCTCAATTGATGCAGCAGTTAAATCAGCTGCTGAAATAAAATGGAAGGATGTTAAATTCAATTTAAGGTTCTCTTCAGTCAATTTGTCAATGATATTCATGATTCATAATATTAACACTACTGTACAAAATACACTGATTTTCACATCCGTTTGGTTTATTTACAATCGACATCGGGATATCCCCTAACCAAGTCGTGACTGAAAGCGAGCTTTTGATTGGCTACATTAAGATATGATGTACTAGTAGCCAATCAAAATAGTGACTTCTAGCCCGGGAATTCCTGGACACATGTGGACACAGAAAGCCTGACTTGTGAGGATGGTTAGGGAACAAGAAAGTACCATTTCAATTGATTTTAGTTATGTTCAGTTTTCTGACATTCTACTGTAAAAATCATTTTGTCAATAAGAACATAACTAATCATTGTATGTAAACCAGTAATAATTTGATAAGGTATAATTCAATGTTATTTTGTTTATATAATTTAAGCAAAATGTGAAAGATAAATTAATTTCAGCATAGATCTGATATTGTCCTCAATGTGTAGAACAAATGGTATATTGTGCCTCCTTAATTAGAGTTGTTTTTCAGTTCTCTGTGTTCATCTGTTGTGTGAAACCAATATTTAAAAGAAAGATTAATTAACATAAATTGAATATTTAGACAGATCATCTGTCATCAATATCATAATTTTTCAGATGCCATGTTTAAACCTGAAAACAGGTAAGTTCTGTAATAAACATAATTTTTCCTGCATACATCTAAATTTTTGCCCATTAATATCCCAACCACAACACAATGTAGGAATACAGAATTCTGTCAACCACAACACAATGTAGGAATACAGAATTCTGTAAGTCCATGGATGAATTACAAGTGCTATATTTTTAAGACTAAAATAAAATATATACTTTATAACAAGTTTTGTGATTTCCACTTCACACTTCGGTCAGAACATAGTTGTTTAGATGACTTTTTATTCCATCACTCAGGAGTTCACAAAAAGTCGTAAGTGTAAAATCTATCATAAGTTCTGACGTCACAATAGATTTCCCTTTGATCTTCCAACACTAACGAAAGATTTTGCACTTACTACTTTTTGTGAATTTGACTCCAGATAATTAGTGATTGTAAACTGAATCTATAACATATTTGATTGAACCTACAACCACATACTCACGTTCAATGATGGTTTGGTAAATATTTGCAACACAGTGTGACATTCATCTATACATTTTGAGGCTTCGGTGGCCGAGTGGCACAGTGTGACATTCATCTATACATTTCGAGGCTTCGGTGGCTGAGTGGCACAATGTGACATTCATCTATACATTTCGGGGCCTCTGTGGCCGAGTGGTTAAGGTAGTTCGTATACTATTGATCATGTGGTCTGTCAACACTGGGGTTGCGGGTTCAAGTCTCAATATGGGCAGGGTTTTTAATATACTCAAAAATTAATCGACAATTAATGATTGCCATTTTTCCATTTTTCCTATTGAAAATGCCATGCTTAAGCTGAAAAATGGCTAAAAGTGGCATTAACCACCATTCACCATTCAAACAAACAAACATCTATACATTTTGATTAGATTTATTCATAAGCTCAATTTAAATTCCACTCACTGGTATTTGGCACAGAAAAGCTTTAACAGGGATTATTTTAAAATATTTGTGAGAGCTCATATTTAAAAATATTTGTGAGAGCTCAGATTTAAAAATGTTTGCAAGAGCTCAGGTTTAAAATTTTTTGTGAGAGCTCAGATTTAAAAATATTTGTGAGAGCTTACATTTAAAAATGTTTGTGAGAGCTCAGAATTAAAAATATTTGTGAAAGCTCAGATTTTAACATATTTGTGAGAGCTCAGATTTAAAACTATTTGTGAGAGCTCCGATTTAAAAATATTTGTGAGAGCTCAGATTTAAAAATACTTGTGAAAGTTTAGATTTAAAAATTTTGTAAGAGCTCAGATTTAAAAATATTTGTGAAAGCTCAGATTGAAAAATATTTGTGAAAGCTCAGATTTAAACATGTTTATGAGAGTTCAGATTTTCTATTCATCTCAATACTTTTTCAAAGCTAAGATTGAAAAAACACCAAAATGTGTATTATAGTCATTCTTGTTTGCGACATTTAATTTTCTTAGTAAATGTTCATTCATCTGTCTATACAACCATTGGAATAAACAGTTGAGTGCACTTGTATGTAAGGTTGGTATGGTAAAACATTTTCTGTCATCATTCGAAAAGTAAACTGCATGGAAAGAATCAATGAAGAAGATCCCAGGATGTTAAAATGCAGTAACTTACGATAAATTTACCAATTAAAATCAACACACAACTAAACATGAGCACACAAGGGTAACATCTGTTGTAACAAAGGTCGTGATTCTCCTGCAAAGACATACATTTGTAACCTTCCAGTCGCTTAAATAGTTTGTACATTATCTCCATACGTACAGGCATCGTCTGGCGCATGACAGGTGAATCCTACAGGCATCGTCCAGCGCGTGACAGGTGAATCCTAAGTTAAGGCATTGTTTGCCTGGAAAGGGTTAAATAGTTACACCTAAGCAATAGTGAATACAGCACATAACAAACAATTAAAAATAACAGAAGAAATAATAACCAAAGATAGAGAGAGTTTATTGAAAACTATGAGGGTTAATTAGGAGCTGAGGTAGAATGTTGATCTTCATACAAAAATCAACAAACTATGAACACAGTAAAACTCCATGCTCCAATGAACACAGTAAAACTCCATGCTCCAATGAACACAGTAAAACTCCATGCTCCAATGAACACAGTAAAACTCCATGCTCCAATGAACACAGTAAAACTCCATGCTCTGACTGCAGAATAATAAATTTACACATAATTAAGCTTTAAATACTTAAACTAAATTAAAAGAATATGTTTCTCCTAGTTTATATACTTAACTTAAGTATTTCATGGTTTCCATAGCAGTATGTAATGCCATGTGGAAACTAACTAATTAAGAATTTGTTGACCTTTCAGACTATGAAATCTCTCGTACCATTCGTATGATAACAGTTTACCTCACAATGGAAGAAATGGCAGCCATTGACAAAACCTTCAAACCATTATCAAGACACACCCACCCATCACAGTTTGTTTGGCATGACCAATCAGATCAAATGGCAACTTCATTATTGTCAGAAATAACACCAACAATGAATTTAATTTGGACGGCTCATGATGATAACTCCGAATCTCTTGAAGTTGAATCTCGGAAGATTTCTATAAATAGAAAGCAAGATTATATAGAGACTATAAGTGATTTGGAGGAGAATGGCAATGGTCGCCAATCTAAAAGTTCTGTTGACACCAGAGAACACATTGTTGATATTTCTGAAGGACTTGCTATTCTAAAAAATCAGAAAACCCAAAACGAATTAGGTCTTGAAAGAAAGCCAAAATATCCGCATCAGACTCTGGAAGTCGTTGTCCATCACAGTACCAGTGATACAGATAGCAGTATTCCTGATGAACATAGTTCCGGTCGTACAAACCAGAATGAGGTCCCGGATGGGATAAATAGTGCATACAATAATTCTTCATCAGATATACCAACTGAAAAGTTATCATCTAAAAATGCAGAGACAGATTCCGATAACACTCTTAAAGTCAGAGTTTCAGGTTTAAAAGATATAGACGATAGCATACATAAGTCACACATAAAAAACAAACATGATGATTCTTCTGTGGAGGTCACCTCTCGACCTAACAGTAATGATCTGAAGGTAGATTGTTTACATGAGTGTAGTTGTGACTGTGAAAATGTTAAAGATGACATAAGTGCCAAAAAATCATTTGTTAAAACTGGGGAAAATGTCCAAAATATAAGTGCTCATGATAAAAATTACAAACATGGTTTGAATAGGACAGTAAAAAATAAAACTTCTAAAAATGATACAGAAAAACCTGTTAACAGTATAGCCAACATCAGTGTAGACAATGGAAGGAGTACTCCAGATATATATTTGCCTGAATGGAAAATAGATGAAATATCAGTACAAATGGAACCATCTACCACAGATCTAACAGATGATTACTCACATAAACAAACAGACGGAGTTTCTGAAGAATCTGAAAGTGTTGGGGAAACTGAAGGCTCACTTTCAGACATTGCATCACTTTCTACTAGCAGACGAAAAGAAAGATTTGATTTCCATTCATCAGCAGACGAATCATCATCAGAATATAGTCTGCTGTCTAAAAGGCATAGCTTTGAATCTTTTTATGGTGGAAAATCTCCCAAAATATTACAATTAGAAGCAGGAAAGTCAAATAATACTTCTCTACAAAACACATTAATTGGTTCTGAAACAATATCTTTGCAATCAAGTCTCAGTGGGTTGTTAAGCCATAGTTCAATGTCGGAGAAAAATACAAAACAATACTGGATACCCAGGCAGGATAATCTGTATGAAATGACATTATATGTTCAAGGTCAATCATCCAGCCAGTCTAGTGATATATCCCTGATGCTGCTCCTAGATAAACATGTGGTGGAAGATAAAAGTGTTCTACACTCACTGGTAAGCAGATGATCTCTTCTTGTACTGAATGTGTCACTCACTGGTAAGCAGACTAACTCTTCTTTGTACGGAATGTGTCCCTCAATGGTAAGCAGACTATCTCTTCTTGTACGGAATGTGTCACTCACTGGTAAGCAGATTATCTCTTCTTTGTACGGAATGTGTCCCTCAATGGTAAGCAGATTATCTCCTCTTTGTACAGAATGTGTCACTCACTGGTAAGCAGATTATCTTCTTTGTACAGAATGTGTCACTCACTGGTAAGCAGACTATCTCTTCTTTGTACAGAATGTGTCCCTCAATGGTAAGCAGACTATCTCTTCCTGTACGGAATGTGTCACTCACTGGTAAGCAGATTATCTCTTCTTTGTACAAAGAGTCACTCACTGGTAAGCAGATTATCTTCTTCTTTGTACAAAGAGTCACTCACTGGTAAGCAGACTAACTCTTCTTTGTACTGAATGTGTGAGTCACTGGTAAGCAGATTATCTTCTTCTTTGTACAGAATGTGTCACTCACTGGTAAGCAGACTATCTCTTCTTTGTACAGAATGTGTCCCTCAATGGTAAGCAGACTATCTCTTCTTGTACGGAATGTGTCACTCACTGGTAAGCAGATTATCTCTTATTTGTATGGAATGTGTCCCTCAATGGTAAGCAGATTATCTCCTCTTTGTACAGAATGTGTCACTCACTGGTAAGCAGATTATCTTCTTCTTTGTACAGAATGTGTCACTCACTGGTAAGCAGATTATCTCTTCTTTGTACAGAATGTGTCACTCACTGGTAAGCAGATTATCTCTTCTTTGTACAGAATGTGTCACTCACTGGTAAGCAGATTATCTTCTTCTTTGTACAAAGAGTCACTCACTGGTAAGCAGATTATTTCTTCTTTGTAAGAAATGTGTCATTCACTGGTAAACAGATTATCTCTTCTTTGTCCGGAATGTGTCCCTCAATGGTAAGCAGACTATCTCTTCTTTGAATGGATTGTGTCACTCGCTGGTAAGAAGATTATCTCTTCTTTGTACGGAATGTGTCTCTTTCTGGTAAGCAGATTATCTTCTTTGTACGGAATGTATCCCTCACTGGTAAGCAGATTATCTCCTCTTTGTACTGAATGTGTCGCTCACTGGTAAGCAGAATATCTCTTTTTGTACAGAATGTGTCACTCACTGGTAAGCAGATTATCTCTTTTTGTACAGAATGTGTCACTCACTGGTAAGCAGATTATCTCTTCTTTGTAAGAAATGTGTCGCTCACTGGTAAGCAGAATATCTTCTTCTTTGTACAGAATGTGTCACTCACTGGTAAGCAGATTATCTCTTCTTTGTACTGAATGTGTCACTCACTGGTAAGCAGAATATCTCTTCTTTGTAAGAAATGTGTCACTCACTGGTAAGCAGAATATCTTCTTCTTTGTACAGAATGTGTCACTCACTGGTAAGCAGATTATCTCTTCTTTGTACAGAATGTGTCACTCACTGGTAAGCAGATTATCTCTTCTTTGTAAGAAATGTGTCACTCACTTACTAGTAGATTATTTCTTCTTTGTACAAAGAGTCACTCAATGGTAAGCAGATTATCTCCTCTATGTACTGTTTGTGTCACTCACTGGTAAGCAGATTATCTCTTCTTTCTAAGGATTGTGTCACTCACTGGTAAGCAGATTATCTTTTCTTTGTATGGAATGTGTCACTCACTGGTAAGCAGATTATCTCTTCTTTGTGCGGAATGTGTCACTCTCTGGTAAGCAGACTATCTCTTCTTTGTACTGAATGTGTCACTCACTGGTAAGCAGATTATCTCCTCTTTGTACTGTTTGTGTCACTCACTGGTAAGCAGATTATCTCTTCTTTGTACTGAATGTGTCACTCACTGGTACATGTGGTAAGCAGACTATTTCTTCTTTGTACGGAATGTGTCACTCACTGGTAAGCAGATTATTTCTTCTTTGTTCAGAATGTGTCACTCACTGGTAAACAGATTATCTTCTTCTTTGTACGGAAGTGTCAGTCACTGGTAAGCAGATTATCTTCTTCTTTGTTCGGAATGTGTCACTCACTGGTAAGCAGATTATCTTCTTCTTTGTACGGAATGTGTCACTCACTGGTAAGCAGATTATCTCTTCTTTGTACAGAATGTGTCAGTCACTGGTAAGCAGATTATCTTCTTCTTTGTTCGGAATGTGTCACTCACTGGTAAGCAGATTATCTTCTTCTTTGTACGGAATGTGTCACTCACTCGTAAGCAGATTATCTCTTCTTTGTACTGAATGTGTCACTCACTGGTAAGCAGATTATCTCTTCTTTGTGCGGAATGTGTCACTCACTGGTAAGCAGACTATCTCTTCTTTGTACAGAATGTGTCACTCACTGGTAAGCAGATTATCTCTTCTTTGTACTGAATGTGGCACTCACTGGTAAGCAGACTAACTCTTCTTTGTACAGAATGTGTCAGTCACTGGTAAGCAGATTATCTTCTTCTTTGTTCGGAATGTGTCACTCACTGGTAAGCAGATTATCTTCTTCTTTGTACGGAATGTGTCACTCACTGGTAAGCAGATTATCTTCTTCTTTGTACAGAATGTGTCACTCACTGGTAAGCAGATTATCTTCTTCTTTGTACAGAATGTGTCACTCACTGGTAAGCAGATTATCTTCTTCTTTGTACGGAATGTGTCACTCACTGGTAAGCAGATTATCTCCTCTTTGTACTGTTTGTGTCACTCACTGGTAAGCAGATTATCTTCTTCTTTGTACGGAATGTGTCACTCACTGGTAAGCAGATTATCTTCTTCTTTGTACTGTATGTGTCGCTCACTGGTAAGCAGATTATCTCTTCTTTGTACAGAATGTGTCACTCACTGGTAAGCAGAATATCTTCTTCTTTGTACGGAATGTGTCACTCACTGGTAAGCAGATTATCTTCTTTGTACAGAATGTGTCACTCACTGGTAAGCAGATTATCTCCTCTTTGTACAGAATGTGTCACTCACTGGTAAGCAGACTAACTCTTCTTTGTACGGAATGTGTCACTCACTGGTAACAGAATATCTTCTTCTTTGTACAGAATGTGTCACTCACTGGTAAGCAGATTATCTCCTCTTTGTACGGAATGTGTCACTCACTGGTAAGCAGATTATCTTCTTCTTTGTACTGAATGTGTCACTCACTGGTAAGCAGATTATCTCCTCTTTGTACTGAATGTGTCACTCACTGGTAAGCAGATTATCTCTTCTATGTACTGAATGTGTCCCTCAATGGTAAGCAGAATATCTTCTTTGTACGGAATGTGTCACTCACTGGTAAGCAAATTATCTTCTTCTTTGTACAGAATGTGTCACTTACTGGTAAGCAGAATATCTCTTCTTTGTTCAGAATGTGTCACTCACTGGTAAGCAGACTAACTCTTCTTTGTACGGAATGTGTCACTCACTGGTAAGCAGATTATCTTCTTCTTTGTACTGAATGTGTCACTCAATGGTAAGCAGACTAACTCTTCTTTGTACGGAATGTGTCACTCACTGGTATGCAGATTATCTCTTCTTTGTTCAGAATGTGTCACTCACTGGTAAGCAGATTATCTCCTCTTTGTACTGAATGTGTCACTCACTGGTAAGCAGATTATCTCTTCTTTGTACTGAATGTGTCCCTCAATGGTAAGCAGAATATCTTCTTCTTTGTACGGAATGTGTCACTCACTGGTAAGCAGATTATCTCTTCTTTGTACTGAATGTGTCACTCACTGGTAAGCAGATTATCTTCTTCTTTGTACTGAATGTGTCACTCACTGGTAAGCAGACTAACTCGTCTTTGTACGGAATGTGTCACTCACTGGTAAGCAGATTATCTTCTTTGTACTGAATGTGTCACTCAATGGTAAGCAGACTAACTCTTCTTTGTACGGAATGTGTCACTCACTGGTATGCAGATTATCTCTTCTTTGTTCAGAATGTGTCACTCACTGGTAAGCAGACTAACTCTTCTTTGTACGGAATGTGTCACTCACTGGTAAGCAGATTATCTCTTCTTTGTTCAGAATGTGTCACTCACTGGTAAGCAGATTATCTCTTCTTTGTACTGAATGTGTCACTCACTGGTAAGCAGATTATCTCTTCTTTGTTCAGAATGTGTCACTCACTGGTAAGCAGATTATCTCTTCTTTGTACTGAAGGTGTCACTCACTGGTAAGCAGATTATCTTCTTCTTTGTACTGAATGTGTCAGTCACTGGTAAGCAGATTATCTCTTCTTTGTACGGAATGTGTCACTCACTGGTAAGCAGATTATCTCTTCTTTGTACTGAATGTGTCACTCACTGGTAAGCAGATTATCTCTTCTTTGTACTGAATGTGTCACTCACTGGTAAGCAAACTATCTCTTTGTACTGAATGTGTCACTCACTGGTAAGCAGATTATCTTCTTCTTTGTACTGAATGTGTCACTCACTGGTAAGCAGACTAACTCTTCTTTGTACAGAATGTGTCACTCACTGGTAAGCAGATTATCTTCTTTTTTGTACTGAATGTGTCACTCACTGGTAAGCAGACTAACTCTTCTTTGTACAGAATGTGTCACTCACTGGTAAGCAGATTATCTTCTTTGTACAGAATGTGTCACTCGCTGGTAAGCAGATTATCTCTTCTTTGTTCAGAATGTGTCGCTCACTGGTAAGCAGATTATCTTCTTCTTTGTACTATTTGTGTCACTCACTGGTAAGCGGATTATCTCTTCTTTGTACAGAATGTGTCACTCACTGGTAAGCAGACTAACTCTTCTTTGTACAGAATGTGTCACTCACTGGTAAGCAGAATATCTTCTTCTTTTTTCGGAATGTGTAACTCACTGGTAAGCAGATTATCTCTTCTTTGTACTGAATGTGTCACTCACTGGTAAGCAGATTATCTCTTCTTTGTACTGAATGTGTCACTCACTGGTAAGCAGATTATCTTCTTTGAATGGATTGTGTCATTCACTGGTAAGCAGACTAACTCTTCTTTGTACAGAATGTGTCACTCACTGGTAAGCAGACTATCTCTTCTTTGTACTGAATGTGTCACTCACTGGTAAGCAGATTATCTTCTTTGAATGGATTGTGTCATTCACTGGTAAGCAGAATATCTCTTCTTTGTTCGTAATGTGTCACTCACTGGTAAGCAGACTAACTCTTCTTTGTTCAGAATGTGTCACTCGCTGGTAAGTCTCTTTTTATATGGAATGTGTCACACAGTGGTAAGCAAACTATCTCTTCTTTGTACTAAATTGGTCACTCACTGGTAAGCAGGTTAAGTCTTTGTAAAAAAAATTATGTCTTCTTTATATGAATGTGTCATTTTTCGATAAAAATAATCAATGAAATATTAAAAACTATGACAGTATATGCTTTTGTATACAACAAGCGGGTTGCTTCAATTTCCCAAACATAAAGCTGCAGGTTTGTGCAGTTTTTATTCCTGCATCACTTGCATACATATATGGAGTAAATATGTAACTACTTATTAGATATTTCTCTGACTGTGACTCTTACTTTAATTTCCTTGACATATAACTGTTGCTCTCTGAAATGCTGATAAATCAAAGCTGCGGATGGCTCATTTCGTCCATCGGTACACAATATTATAGTCTTCATCGTTAATACGCTTATTAGCTTTTTTATGGTTTGTGGTGTTTGTTTAGTTGTGAGATTTCTGTAACCATGGCTTTGTAATTTCAAGATTTTGTACTTGTGATTATGTCTCCTTATCTTTTAATTTATTTATGTAACAGTAAGTCTGATATATTGTACATAATTTTTATGGTAAGATGATTTTTTGCAGGAGGTCTCAATAGGAATGACATAACTTCTAAATTATATCCATTATTTAATTAAATCTACAACCACTTACGTCCAATCGTACCAATCAAAATCTACACTCAAGTGACTGTAATTTATTCTAACAATCCTTGTCTGAAGTTTATGTACAGGTCTGGTTTCTGTTCATGTTTCACCCAAGAAAGAAATATATAATTATTTTGAGTTTTTTCTTTACTCTATATTTGATTGTTTGGCCATGTGTTTTTATTAGCTCACCTGACCCGAAGGGTCAGGTGAGCTATTGCCATCACTTGGCGTCCGTCGTCGTCCGTCGTCGTCGTCGTCGTTAACTTTTCTTCAAAAATCTTCTCCTCCAAAACCACTGAAGGGATTGCTTTTAAACTTTGCACACATCATCAGTAAAATGTCCTCTACCAAGTTTGCACAAATCATGGCCTCAGAATAACCAACATGGCCGCCATGGCTAAAAATAGAACAGGGGGGTCAAAATACAGTTTTTTGCTTATAGTTCAAAAAGTATGACAGATACAGGAAAACCGAAGAGACCTTCCTTCTTCAGCATCTAAAGCTCTACAAAACACCCCATTGGGTCAAAGTTGTATGATGACTCCTTGTAGGAGTTATTGCCCTTTAATTGTCAAAATTGATGATTTTTGACATTTTTGCCTTAAAATCTTGAAAATTATTAGAACTAGAGAAACAGTTAGCATTGCTTAATTGTTCTGCTCTATGAGGGCTACAAAAATGACTTAAGGGTCAAGATTGTCTGATTAACCGTTTAAGAGTTATTCCCCTTGAACTGTTTTTTTTAATCGGTTTTAATTGATTTTTTAAAATCTTCTCCTCTTAAACAACTGAAAGTACTGCTTTGAAACTTTGTACACATCGTCCGTCAAATGTCCTCAACCAAGTTTGCACCAACCATGGCTGCAGATTAACCAACATGGCCACCATGGCTAAAAATAGGACGGAAAGGGGGGGGGGGGGGTAAAATACAGTTTTTGGCTTATATTTAAAAAAGTGTATCAGATACAGGAAAACCGAAGAGACATGCCTTCATCTGCATCAAAAGCTCTACGATACACTCCATTGGGTTGAAGTTGTATGATGACTCCTTATAGGAGTTATTGCCCTTTAATTGTCGAAATTGATTATTTTTGACATTTTTGCCTCAAAATCTTGAAAATTATTAGAACTAGAGAAAAAGTTAGCATTGCTTAATTGTTCTGCTCTATGAGGGCTACAAAAATGACTTAAGGGTCAAGATTGTCTGATGAACCGTTTAGGAATTATTCTCCCTGAACATTTTTTTAATAAATTTTACTTGATTTTAAAAAATCTTCTCCTCTTTAACCAATGAAAGGACTGCTTTAAAACATTGCACACATCATCTTTAGGACATCCTCTACCAAAATTGTGCGAATCATGACACCTGACTACCTACATAGCTACGTTGGCTTAAAATAGAAAAAATGAAAAGGGGGGGGGGGGGGGGGGGGGGGAGTCGAGAGAGTTTTCCACTGATAGTTAAAAAAGTATAATAGGTACAGCAAATTTGAAGTGAACCTCCCTTCTCCCTCTAAGCATCAAAAGCTCCTTCTTATAGGAGTTAATTCCCTTAAATTAATGATTTTTGCAGAAGTGTTGGGCAATTCCTTATAGCAAAGAAAAGCTGGATAAAAAGGGGTTGTTTGGTTTCAGGTTCAGGTGAGCGATACAGGCTCCTGGGAGCCTCTAGTTTATTTTTGTACCTTCTGTGTAGCTAAGTCAACAGAGTGTCAGTGATCACTGTCTGTTGTCTTTCATTGTCAAATCCAAGAGTCATTTTGTTATTTGTCACTATAAGAAACAAATGATTTAATTTTGAGAATATTTTTGATCACCCAGTGATCATTTTCTGCATCCTGTGAAGTAGTTCCTGTATCTATGATTGGTTTAAATTAAACTTTGACATTACATGTGATTGGTTTAAATTAATCACATAGAGGTAGCCTCATTTGGAACAACAGCAGTTTTAAAAGGTGCATTAAATATTTTCTTGAAACTAAAATATTCTGGGAGAAGTCGCTTCTGGATTATACATCTCCACTCTCAATACTTACGATGTAACTATGTAGAGTAGAGAAATAGAGTAATCCTCTCTAATTACGTCCTATAAATAGCACTTTATTCATTTTTTTAGTGGAAGGATGCCCTACCACAGCTAGCAGATTTGGACTTTTATGTGAAGGAAAGTGTTGAACAGCAGCTGGATGAGGTAACACTGGTCTCATGAGGTAACACTGGTCTCATGAGGTAACACTGGTCTCATGAGGTAACACTGGCCTCAAAAGTGTTTCTTGTGTATTTTCAGCTATTGCCTTGAAAGTGGGGGGGGGGGGGCCTAGAGAGGGTCCATTAACAGGTTAACAATTTTTTATTTTTCCCAAAACAGATAACAGTAAATTTAAAATAATGATAACAGAAAACAGCAATTTTCATGAGGAAAAAATCGAAAAAAAAAACAAAACAGCAGAATGTCATCGAAGGGCAATACTATTAACAGCAAACAGGGTTTTTGTTTTCATTTTCACAGTTAACAACAATGTCAGTTTTTAAGAAAACAGATAACAGCTACTGGTTGAAAAACAGTTAACAGTTGCTTTATTTAAAAAAAAAAACAGTTAACACACCTGTAAAAATACCCAAAACACATTAACAGGAAAGATCTTACCCCCCACCCCCCCCCCCTTTTGAAATCAGGTCAACTGAGAGAATACCAGAAAGAAATCACACTCTATGGAAAGCTGTATCACTTGTTTAAGTTTTATTACAATTTACACTCGCATCTAAAGGTTGAATTGGAATCAGAAGAAAATTGTTTGTGGTACAACATGTTATAAGTAGAACACACAATCTGATCTGTTGAATTTTGTTACTGTAAGTAGTGTCTCAGTAATCATGTCAGAGGAATATTTAGTAATTCATTATCGTTAAGCATGTATTTTTTGTACAAATTGAAATTTTAAGAAATAAATATGCACAGTCAATATCTGTGTGGTCACTTTTAAATTATATCAAGGTTTTACCCATATATGTTAACCATTGTTGATATATTTTTGAAAGCTGTAAGCAGCCCAATTTAGAGGACAAGTTTCCTCATTGATCATTTCATTTAATTTCAGGGTTTCATGGAAAGTTCAAGTTATCTCAAGTATGATTCTTTCTTCCATAGAATTGAAGGTAAATCTATAGAATTGTCAAATATATTCTACTCCAAATGCAGTGACAGTTAAGTCATTGACTTTTCTTTAAATCTCATAGTGGCCGGTCTGTACGTTTTACACTACTCTGATTTATATACAGCCAGTCATAAGAAAATTGATTCAGGTGAAATCAGCTATTTAAATCTCATAGTCGTCTGTACGTTTTACACTACTCTGATTTATTTATATACAGCCAGTCATAAGAAAATTGATCCAGTTGGAGGTGTAGTCAGCTATTTAAATCTCATAGCCGTCTGTACGTTTTACACTACTCTGATTTATTTATATACAGCCAGTCATAAGAAATTTGATCCAGTTGGAGGTGTAGTCAGCCATTTAAATCTCATAGTCGTCTGTACGTTTTACACTATTCTGATTTATATACAGCCAGTCATAAGAAAATTGATCCAGTTGGAGGTGTATCAGCCATTTAATATTTAAATTATTTTGTTACAGTTTTTTGGAGAACTTCTATTATATAAGTAAATGATTGACAAGAAATAAAATCATGTTTGATTATAATTATTATTGGTTGAAACCATACATCACTGTACCCTAACATAAACTTAAGACATAATTAAGAGTGGTCTGTCAACACTGAGGTCGCTGGTTCGAGTCTCACTGCCGGCAGGGTGTACTCGACTCCAATCTTAATTGACAAGGATTGCCAGTTTTCCTACCAAAGGTCGAGGGTTCTTCCTCCCTCAATAAAAAACTGGACGCAATGATATAGCTGAAAAATTGCTGAAAGTGGCGTTAAACAACATTCAAACAAACAAACAAACATAATTAAGAAACTGAAATAAACTGGAGTTATCTACCCTGATTTATTATAGTTTTGTAAGAACAATTCCTTAATTAATGTATGATGATTATTGAAAATTTCTTTGTTTTAAATTAATGTTTACTTTTTTTGTACTTGTTTCCTGTATACAGTGGATTCCTCTTAATTGCAAAACCAATTGTCAGAGGAAAATATTCAACTAACCAAATTATGCAATAAACAAAAATGTCATTTTTTAACAAAAAATATCAAGATTTCACTTTCATTGCCTAATTAAATGCTGTGTTGGTCCATAAAACCATTTAGCTGACTCTGTTAACAACAATTAAAATATAAAATATGGTTGTGAAAATGTATGCTTTTTGATCCTTCTATTCGTAGACAATGTTATTACCTCGCCTGCTCGTTAGGAAAATGCTAGTTTTTGAAATAAATATGTCTATTTCTTGATGATTTCATTCAACAGGAATTTTTTTAAATTTCTTAATATTTTTCAAGCAATTAACAGCAATTTTTAACATGGACAGTATAGGAAATGGTCTGGTGTTTTACAGTCTTATGCAATTTAGTGGAATCCATTGTAATGTCAATAAAGCAACACAATATTATACCATAAAGCAACACAATATTATACCATAAAGCAACACAATATTATACCATAAAGCAACACAATATTATACCATAAAGCAACACAATATTATACCATAAAGATGTATTCCTTGTATTCAGAATTATTTTTTACTTACATGGCAATGAAGAATTTGTTATAACATGGTAACACAAATGCTTATTTTTTAATGATTTTGAATACACTCCAAACAGGCGCTGAATATGCATAGCACGTCATCTTATTTTAAAGTATTGATCTTATTTGAAGTCAACTAAACATCATAAAAATAAAAAAGAATGCAGATTCTGCCGACCAGATGATATTTAATACATAATTGTTCTATACACAGTATAACATGTTTTAACAATAATTCTCTTTAGGAAATGAAACAGATATACCTGTTAATGAGGACTTTCAGAAGTTAGCAGCAGAGATACATAAAGATTATCATGAATTCACAGATTTTACCAGTATTGCACTAACGTAAGTAGTCGAATTATTTCAGATTTTACCAGTATTACGCTAACGTAACCAGTCGAATTATTTCAGATTTTACCAGTATTGCGCTAACGTAAGTAGTCAAATTATCTGATAATTACGGCTGATTTCATTGAGCACTGACCATCAAGTTAAAGTCATCCTTGGCCTTACTCTGTAGTTATGACCACTCATGCCCCATGGATTCCTTGATTAGGTTTTTGCAAACCTTAAACTAATGGTCTGTCATTTAGTGACGTAACTACACCTTTGTATCTGACACCATTGCTTGTTGACGGTCAGTCCTGGAAGTAGTGTCGTACATAGAAGTAGTGACCTACATTTACCTATGGTTCTGACACCATAGCTTGTTGACGGTCAGTCCCGGAAGTAGTGACGTACATAGAAGTAGTGACCTACATTTACCTATGGTTCTGACACCATAGCTTGTTTACGGTCAGTCCCGGAAGTAGTGACGTACATAAAAGTAGTGACCTACATTTACCTATGTTTCTGACACCATAGCTTGTTGACGGTCAGTCTCGAAAGTACTGATGTACATAGAAGTAGTGACCTACATTTTTCTAGGTTTCTGACACCATAGCTTGTTGACGGTCAGGTCAGTCCCGGAAGTAGTGTCGTACATAGAAGTAGTGACCTACATTTACCTATGGTTCTGACACCATAGCTTGTTGACGGTCAGTCCCGGAAGTAGTGTCGTACATAGAAGTAGTGACCTACATTTACCTATGGTTCTGACACCATAGCTTGTTGACGGTCAGTCCCGGAAGTAGTGTCGTACATAGAAGTAGTGACCTACATTTATCTATGGTTCTGACACCATAGCTTGTTGATTGATGGTCAGTAATCGGAAATAGTGACGTACATAGAAGTAGTGACCTACATTTATCTATGGTTCTGACACCATAGCTTGTTGACGGTCAGTCCTGGAAGTAGTGACGTACATAGAAGTAGTGACCTACATTTATCTATGGTTCTGACACCATAGCTTGTTGACGGTCAGTCCTGGAAGTAGTGTCGTACATAGAAGTAGTGACCTACATTTACCTATGGTTCTGACACCATAGCTTGTTGACCGTCAATCCCGGAAGTAGTGACGTACATAGAAGTAGTGACCTACATTTACCTATGGTTCTGACACCATAGCTTGTTGACCGTCAATCCCGGAAGTAGTGACGTACATAGAAGTAGTGACCTACATTTACCTATGGTTCTGACACCATAGCTTGTTGACGGTCAGTCCCAGAAGTAATGACGTACATAGAAGTAGTGACCTACATTTACCTATGGTTCTGACACCATAGCTTGTTGACGGTCAGTCCCAGAAGTAGTGTCGTACATAGAAGTAGTGACCTACATTTACCTATGGTTCTGACACCATAGCTTGTTGACCGTCAATCCCGGAAGTAGTGACGTACACAGAAGTAGTGACCTACATTTATCTATGTTTCTGACACCATAGCTTGTTGACGGTCAGTCCCAGAAGTAGTGACGTACATAGAAGTAGTGACCTACATTTACCTATGGTTCTGACACCATAGCTTGTTGACGGTCAGTCCCGGAAGTAGTGACGTACATAAAAGTAGTGACCTACATTTACCTATGGTTCTGACACCATAGCTTGTTGACGGTCAGTCCCGGAAGTAGTGACGTACATAGAAGTAGTGACATACATTTACCTATGTTTCTGACACCATAGCTTGTTGACGGTCAGTCCCAGAAGTAGTGACGTACATAGAAGTAGTGACCTACATTTACCTATGGTTCTGACACCATAGCTTGTTGACGGTCAATCCCGGAAGTAATGACGTACATAGAAGTAGTGACCTACATTTACCTATGGTTCTGACACCATAGCTTGTTGACGGTCAGTCCCAGAAGTAGTGACGTACATAGAAGTAGTGACCTACATTTACCTATGTTTCTGACACCATAGCTTGTTGACGGTCAGTCCCGGAAGTAGTGACGTACATAGAAGTAGTGACCTACATTTACCTATGTTTCTGACACCATAGCTTGTTGACCGTCAGTCCCGGAAGTAGTGACGTACACAGAAGTAGTGACCTACATTTATCTATGTTTCTGACACCATAGCTTGTTGACGGTCAGTCCCAGAAGTAGTGACGTACATAGAAGTAGTGACATACATTTACCTATGTTTCTGACACCATAGCTTGTTGACCGTCAGTCCCAGAAGTAGTGTCGTACATAGAAGTAGTGACCTACATTTACCTATGTTTCTGACACCATAGCTTGTTGACGGTCAGTCCCAGAAGTAGTGACGTACATAGAAGTAGTGACATACATTTACCTATGTTTCTGACACCATAGCTTGTTGACGGTCAGTCCCGGAAGTAGTGACGTACATAGAAGTAGTGACCTAAATTTATCTAGGTTTCTGACACCATAGCTTGTTGACCGTCAGTCCCAGAAGTAGTGTCGTACATAGAAGTAGTGACCTACATTTACCTATGTTTCTGACACCATAGCTTGTTGACGGTCAGTCCCGGAAGTAGTGACGTAAATAGTGACCTACATTTACGTATGTTTCTGACACCATAGCTTGTTGACGGTCAGTCCCGGAAGTAGTGACGTACATAGAAGTAGTGACCTAAATTTATCTAGGTTTCTGACACCATAGCTTGTTGACCGTCAGTCCCAGAAGTAGTGTCGTACATAGAAGTAGTGACCTACATTTACCTATGTTTCTGACACCATAGCTTGTTGACGGTCAGTCCCGGAAGTAGTGACGTACATAGAAGTAGTGACCTAAATTTATCTAGGTTTCTGACACCATAGCTTGTTGACCGTCAGTCCCAGAAGTAGTGTCGTACATAGAAGTAGTGACCTACATTTACCTATGTTTCTGACACCATAGCTTGTTGACGGTCAGTCCCGGAAGTAGTGTCGTACATAGAAGTAGTGACCTACATTTACCTATGTTTCTGACACCATAGCTGGTTGACGGTCAATCCTGGAAGTAGTGTCGTACATAGAAGTAGTGACCTACATTTACCTATGGTTCTGACACCATAGCTTGTTGACGGTCAGTCCCAGAAGTAGTGTCGTACATAGAAGTAGTGACCTACATTTACCTATGGTTCTGACACCATAGCTTGTTGACCGTCAATCCCGAACATTATATTTTACTATTTACAAAAGTCCAGGGGACTAATTTTACTACTTATTTTGTTGTTACAATAGTACTGCCTGCCTCTAATTAGACACCCATCGAGTTACTCATTGTCATGTCTAGGAAAAATTTAAATCCAGGAATTGGAAACAATAACTAGAACTCAGCAAAAATGTCCGATCGTATTTGAGAGATTGATCATAACAATCAATTAAGTCATGGTTATCCTTTGTGGATTAATGTAATTCTGTGGTTGCTATGGTTATGATTGCATTGTGATATAAGTAAATCCTTTTGTTTAATTACATTAGTAAACTAGAACCTAAACTTACTTGCATGTACAAAAACATAACACTTACAATATATTTTCGGTATTTTAATCTCTGTTACACTCTCAGGATGTTTTTTTTTCTTTCAGAAGCCATCTTTGCAGCTGTAACAGCAGTAAAGACACAACAAATGAAGTTTATATTCATGTGGATGGAACCAGTTCTAATAGATAACCAAGATCAAAATTATCTGAAATAACTTGCTTCGCAGCTTAACATATAGAGTTACATTCTATAGTGCATTTGAAGACAGTTGAAAAAGAAGTTATCGTTATATCAGTTTTGATGAAACTGGATATAATTTTAAACGAACACATACTGCTTTAAAAATCATAGACTGGTTACCATCTGAATGACATAGACTGGTTACCATCTGAATGACTTAGACTGGTTAGCATCTGAATGACATAGACTGGTTAGCATCTGAATGACATAGACTGGTTACCATGTGAATGACATAGACTGGTTACCATCTGAATGACATAGACTGGTTACCATCTGAATGACATAGACTGGTTACCATCTGAATGACATAGACTGGTTACCATCTGAATGACATAGACTGGTTACCATCTGAATGACATAGACTGGTTACCATCTGAATGACATAGACTGGTTACCATCTGAATGACATAGACTGGTTACCATCTGAATGACATAGACTGGTTACCATCTGAATGACATAGAGTTATGCATATATCTGTGATTTACACATTGTCATTGTCTTATTGAATATGCAACTGAAAAATATGATACAATAATTAATCAATTTAGAATTCAGCAAATAAAGACAAATCGATATTCCTCCTCGTTGAGACCTATCAAATGATGTGTTAAAATGTCATAATAATTTTCAAACCAAACGGTGATTCTCTATGAGTATTTATTGTAACTTTTTCAATTTCCTTTATAAATAAATACTGCAGTCATTGCAATGATTATATATGTGCTTTCTAAATTATTAATTTTTGATATTCCTGAATATAAAAGAAACATTGTTGACAGTGGCCGTGACTGCACTAATCACTGACCTGGCCTGTTCGTTTCCATAGCGACTGCAGTGATCACTTTCCCGGGCTTTTCGTTTCCTTGATCACTGCACTAATAACGGACCCGGCATGGTTTCCATAGTGACTGCAGTGGTTATTACCCCTTTATGACTCAACTAATCACTGACCCTGCATGTTCGTTTCCATAGCGAATGCAGTGATCACTTTCCCGCCATGTTCGTTTCCATAGTGACTGCTGTGATCACTGACCCAGCATTTTCGTTTCCCTAGTTGTGCATTTAGTTCGGCTAAATAATTTTATTTTATAATGATGTGTTCCATAAAAAATGTTCATTAAACGATACCCAAATTTTCTTATACTTGAACATGCACTAACTTACATTAATCCTCCGCAATGCCTCCATAGTAAAATATACATGTTAACAGTATTTCTGCGCAGAGAATCTTAGATGGTGCATCTGCATTTTCCACATTATATTTCATTATTACTCATAGGAGAAACAGGGATGTTGAACTTTCAGTAGTGTAGGAATACAACCGTAGATTATATATATTTTTATCCCTATATGTAAAGTATAAAAGAAAACAAAAAAGTAAAATATAAAAACAGAAATTGCTCATATTTTTATTAATTTGAAGTTCACTAATTATTTGATTCCACTTATTTGTATATATCACTCATGCATGCGTTGGCAAGTAACATCTTTGCCTGGCAATTAAACATCATTGCCTGCCACCGTAATCATCAAAATTGATGGAGTGAAAAAGAAAGAAGAATATTCCAACAAGATGTAATCAAAATTACCAAGGTGACAAATTCATTACACCAGATGTGCGTTTCGTCTATTCAAGGCTCATCAGGGGTGTTTAACTCTAAATGCTTAAAATATTCTACATTGGGAGATGGAATAATAGTATTCTTCATTGGGAAATGGAATACTATAAGTCCAGTGGGATCGTGTAAATACACAATATAGGTAGTTCAAAATATTATATAAAGGGTCTAAAGAAAGCTACCAAACCAGTACACTTATTTAATATCGGATCGACAAACATGACTATACAGCATAAAAAAATAATATACAAGTCTAGAAGATTATACAACGATAAAAAATGACTGTGTTTTTTGTCAAAATTATAGACACAGACTGACCAACGAATGGCCTTAGTCATTGAGAGTCAGTGTAAATAAATAATTTTTAGATCCGTTTTACTGCTGATCTAATTAAACAAGACGAATTAAGGCTAAATTCTATATTCACTAAATTCTACATAAAACAAAAGCAAAAGTCATCATCAAAATTCTCTATTAACATCAGCAACGTTAAAAAATCTCTCTCTTTCTCCCAGACTACACGTGCATTTTAAAAGATAAGCATCTTATGCATATTCATATCTGACCAAACTGACCACAACAGATAAGGCGGCGTGTCATTTAGTAATGAATCAATTTATTACATGTCAATATACAGCTGCTCTGATTTCACTAACCAGTATCAATAACATAATTATAACATAATGTAAACAAGTCATAACATATTGATCTTGAATTTTCTCATTCCAACTGAACATAAAACTTTTATATATTGCTTCATCCGTCCGCCACCCGCAGATGCGCTGTTACTTGGCTTTGCCTAAATATTCCAACAAGATGTAATAAAAATTACCAAGGTGATAAATTCATTACGCCAGACGCGCTTTTCGTCTATTCAAGACTCATCAGTGGCGTTTAACTCTAAATGCTTAAAATATTCTACACTGGGAGATGGAATACTATTAGTCCACTGGGATCGTGTAAATACACAATACAGGTAGTTCAAAATATATAAAGGGTCTAAAGAAAGCTACCAAACCAGTACACATATATTTCCGTGACAACCATACATATAAAAAACAAAAAAAAAGAAATATATTTTAAATAGTTTCCCTTTATGTAACACATTCATGAGTTTTGGGCCAAATCTGTGACTATGCGTGCCAAAATGTGCACATGCCAGCAGTCAAGTGCGGACCTAGCTTTGACTGCGGCGGAGCTACCCACAGGGTGCCCAGGCCAGCAGTCATGTGTGGACCTAGCTTTGACTGCGGCGGTGCTACCCGCCGGGTGCCCAGGCCAGCAGTCATGTGTGGTCCTAGTTTTGACTGCGGCGGTGCTACCCGCCGAGTGCCCAGGCCAGCAGTCATGTGTGGACCTAGCTTTGACTGCGGCGGTGCTACCCGCCGGGTGCCCAGGCCAGCAGTCATGTGTGGACCTAGCTTTGACTGCGGCGGTGCTACCCGCCGGGTGCCCAGGCCAGCAGTCATGTGTGGACCTAGCTTTGACTGCGGCGGTGCTACCCGCCGGGTGCCCAGGCCAGCAGTCATGTGTGGACCTAGCTTTGACTGCGGCGGTGTTACCCGCAGGGTGCCTAGGCCAGCAGTCATGTGTGGACCTAGCTTTGACTGCGGCGGTGCTACCCGCCGGGTGCCCAGGCCAGCAGTCATGTGTGGACCTAGCTTTGACTGCGGCGGTGCTACCCGCCGGGTGCCCAGGCCAGCAGTCATGTGTGGACCTAGCTTTGACTGCGGCGGTGCTACCCGCCGGGTGCCCAGGCCAGCAGTCATGTGTGGACCTAGCTTTGACTGCGGCGGTGCTACCCGCCGGGTGCCTAGGCCAGCAGTCATGTGTGGACCTAGCTTTGACTGCGGCGGTGCTACCAGCCGGGTGCCCAGGCCAGCAGTCATGTGTGGACCTAGCTTTGACTGCGGCGGTGCTACCCGCCGGGTGCCCAGGCCAGCAGTCATGTGTGGACCTAGCTTTGACTGCGGCGGTGCTACCCGCCGGGTGCCCAGGCCAGCAGTCATGTGTGGACCTAGCTTTGACTGCGGCGGTGCTACCCGCCGGGTGCCCAGGCCAGCAGTCATGTGTGGACCTAGCTTTGACTGCGGCGGTGCTACCCGCCGGGTGCCCAGGCCAGCAGTCATGTGTGGACCTAGCTTTGACTGCGGCGGTGCTACCCGCCGGGTGCCCAGGCCAGCAGTCATGTGTGGACCTAGCTTTGACTGCGGCGGTGCTACCCGCCGGGTGCCCAGGCCAGCAGTCATGTGTGGACCTAGCTTTGACTGCGGCGGTGCTACCCGCCGGGTGCCCAGGCCAGCAGTCATGTGTGGACCTAGCTTTGACTGCGGCGGTGCTACCCGCCGGGTGCCCAGGCCAGCAGTCATGTGTGGACCTAGCTTTGACTGCGGCGGTGCTACCCGCCGGGTGCCCAGGCCAGCAGTCATGTGTGGACCTAGCTTTGACTGCGGCGGTGCTACCCGCCGGTTGCCCAGGCCAGCAGTCATGTGTGGACCTAGCTTTGACTGCGGCGGTGCTACCCGCCGGGTGCCCAGGCCAGCAGTCATGTGTGGACCTAGCTTTGACTGCGGCGGTGCTACCCGCCGGGTGCCTAGGCCAGCAGTCATGTGTGGACCTAGCTTTGACTGCGGCGGTGCTACCCGCCGGGTGCCCAGGCCAGCAGTCATGTGTGGACCTAGCTTTGACTGCGGCGGTACTTACTTACTTACTTACTTACTTTTTAAGATTAAAAAATTACAATTATTCCAGAAAACGTAACATATCCCAATTTCGACAAAACTTGGCCATCAAACCTACCGGCTGGTGTCTTACAAATTTATTTTGTTTGTGGCATAGTTTACAATACTACACGTCTTTTTAAGAGAAACGATGATTCCCGTTTTTTCCAGTTCTGTACTGAGAAATTCTCAAAGAATAAAAGAATATAATATAAAACTGACATTAATCCATTACCATATATCACTGATCATAAGTGCAGTGACTTATCGTTTAATGATATGCAAATTAATGTCAATAATATAGCCTAATTAAACAATTAACATTAGAGCTATAAGCCACGATTGACGTTTGAATACAATTCACATTATAACACCTGCAAATTTGTATTATCACCAATTGTTTTATTTGATAGAATATGATTTTAAATATTCTATTTTTTATAGATACGTTTTAATATGAATTTTAAATTAAAACCATTAATTTAGTTATTTAAACAAGTCATGTTATTCCAGAATGTATTCTAGTTTGAACTTACATAATTAATTAATTGTGTTTTATATATTAGTTTTTATTTATTTCTACATTTGTACAACTTTGTACATCTATGTGGTTGCAGGCAGGGTATACTCGACTCCAATCTTAATTGACAAGGATTACCCGTTTTCCTACCGCAGGTCGGGGGTTCTCTCTGGGTACTCCGACTTCCTCCCCCAATAAAAACTGGACGCCATGATAAAGCTGAAAAAATGCTGCAATTGGCGTTAAAACACAATTGAAACAAACAAAAAAAACCAAACATCTATGTGGTTTATTAATTCAATAATTGTTTATAATTTGTATTACTTAATGAACCAAGACTTGTTTAATTACTTCAGTCGCAGCAAGCTACATTTATATAACTATAAAGGTTAAACAACATTATAATGGAACAGTATATTAACATTTTATGCAACAATATTACAACAATGAACAATAATTTAACATAACAGTGTCTGATCGAAAGTGACAGTGATTTTTCAAGATTCAGACAGCTTCATAACTCCATTCAAGTAGCTCCATTCATAAGAAATGCAAAATCTTTTATTGAAATTCAGAACTCCTTATTTATATGCAAACTGTGGTCAACGATTCCAAATTCAAGCAGCGGTACATCATGTCTTATTTGTTTCAGACAATTTGATGATGTTTATGTTCACGCCTGTTGTAACTGTCCAGCTACGAGACGTATACAAGACACCTGGTGGGATATTGTAACGGAAAACTACCCTCTAGACTTATTCGTTGAACTAAATTATTATGACGAAGTAAACTTATTTCAAGTTCTCGTTGGAAGAGAGCCGTCCACGTTCATTTTCGAATACAACGAATTCCAAAAACTTTGTCACACCCACGTCATACAGTGTGTTGCCGAGTATAACCGAGCATGCAGATATGCTGATGTGTGCTATGACTGCTGATTATTAAATTTAAATTCGTATATTAATAACATGTTTCTTTGTTTAGTGTCTGTTTATTTATGTACCCTGTAAATATTTTTGTAATGGTTGTACATTTCTATATCTAATCATGCATTTAGTTTATATATGTTTTCTTTAATGTATTGTATAATTGTCTTATAAATGTTTTGTTCATAAATCTCTATAAAAGAGGAAATAAAGATATGAATGAATGAATGAATGAACAGGTATTAGTAGTTTAAAATAGATCGAAAAGCACGTGCCCTTATTCAGATGTTCAACTTTAAATGCTTAGCACACTATATATATCTTTATTCTCATAAACCAAATAGGTACAGAGAAATAAAAAAAATACATAATATAAAGTATAATTAAGTAACAATAGAGTAGTACTAACTTACATAGCTATAATATAGAATAATAACACTAAAGTAGATTGTGCAAGTGTTAAACAAAGATGAATAATTATTTATTCAAACGAAATAATATTACACTAATATTTGGGAAGGTATCTGTGATGTGTTTCAACTATTCTCGGATAAATAATAATATTCGTCACATATGTTACACCTGCAGAATGTACCGAGTCTCTCCTAATATTTGGTCAACGCCCAGTTTCCATCGGAATTCTCAGATTCGAGGTACTTATTTACAAATCAGGTTTCTATTTGCTACAAACAATTTTGTCAAAAATTCGAAGCCAAAATTCTGCTTGAGTATATAATATAATTCACCATTTATGAATTAAAAACAGCGAAATAATTTCCTTAATAATATCACAATTTTAGCAGCCTTATACTTCATATGAATAAAATAAGTGGAGATATCAATCTATCGAACAGTTAGTAAGTCAATAGCTAATACAATAGTTTTTGTATATTAAATAGTAAAAAGTGCTTTTCTAGCCTCTTCATATAGCTTTTCTTGGTACAAGTTAAATTGTCATAATAATTAAACAGCAGACCTAAGTATCCACAGAAATCTACCATATCTACATTTTAGTTAAGATAAGTTGAAAGACAATACAACAATTGCTGTCTTTTAATCATTTTCATTTTAATTTTTTTTCAAATATTTGAGTCTCCATTATTTTCCAGATTATTTGATATGTGTTATTCCTTTATTGTGAGGTTTGTTGTCTTTTACTCATGAAGAACGAGGTAAAAAGTCTTGAATGCCTATTATAACGTTTTTTCCAACTATTGTATTAATTATTCTAATATGACGTGCTTTAAAGGCTTTGAGACCACAACTGTGGTAAAAAAATGATTTATCTATGAGCAACACGCACTGAGAAGGGCGTGTTTAAAATGGCTGTTCCAATTACAAAACTGTAACTCCCACCGGAAAGCTTTTGCATATGACGTATAAATCATATAAATAGCGACACGCGCTATAATTATCTGTTGCAATATATTGTGTGTTACATTGACGGAACAGCCAGTTTATGGCGGTAATTATGTTTTCTATAGGTACCAAAATATTATAAATGTACTCTAATTGTCTTATTAGAATAGAAATAATTCACGAAGGCTGTGATTTATCATTGTTTTACCACGGGATGACCATTTATGTCGTTATTTTATCCCTCGCTGTCACTCGGGATAAAATAATACGACATAAATGGTCACCCCGTGGTAAAACAATGATAAACCACAGCCTCCGTGAATTATTTCTTAATTTTACTATAAAATGAAACCCATGCTGTTGTAGTTCATTGTGGAATGTGCAAAATTAAAATTTACATGAAAACTTTTGAATAGTGTCAAGCATTTCCGTAAAAATCTCAAAATATTTATCCCCCCCCCCCCCAAATTGTCATACTACCAACTTTGGCTAAGTTTACTTTACCTTAGCCCACCAATCATTTCCCATACATGTCTTCATGTAGCTTTTATCTATACCGTGGTCCTATAAACCCTAGCATGTCTAACTATATAAACCCTAGCATGTCTAAATATATAAACCCTAGCATGTCTAACTCTATACCGTTTGGCTTTTAAGAAACCTACTTACACATTTGTTTAATGCCATCAATGGCCGGTTTTCACAATCATTGATATTTCTTATTGCAATCAATCGGCTCATGCCCGAGGTAAGGGATGTATCTTGCATTTATACTTATTTCCGTCTCACACTATGCCGTGTATATTTCAAATAACCTTGGCAGCATTAGACACCTTTGATGTTTACCTTTCGTTATCCTGAAACTCTAGCCCTGTCTTTGGTTTTTAAAGGCATGTCCCACTTCCGACATGATAAACTAAGCTGTCCGTATTTAATAAGCCCTCGTCAATATGGGCGGGAATATATTAAAAGGAATTTTTTGAAACTGTATTTTTTAATTTTGGAGTGTTAGTTATATTATTTAAAGTAAAATGGCAAAACATGTTAAAGGCTCAAGGAATAAAGGGAGGTCACATTTACATTAATCATAAAAAAACCATATACATACATGCATTACTAACTGTACTTATTTGGGTTATTTTTCACAGCAAATAATATGGTTTTTATTTTTTTTTTAAATTATTTGATTTTCCATTAGTTTTCAGATTATTTAAAACTTGTCGGGAATCTTAAACTATATGCGTTGCTTATATTCATATTACGCCACCCTTCATGCTAATTAAAATGTTGGCAATAATGAAGTAAGTTCTTTATGTGTAGGGAATAATCATTTAAACTTCGATATAGAGGTAATACATCTAATTTTTCGAACATCATGATTTTAAGACGCTTGTGTTTGTTATGGGACTATCTAAATTAAAAATGAAAAAAAACTGGACAGCTCAAATATTTCTTTAATAACATTATATTTCAACGTAATCAACGATCATCGGTCCTCATGAGGAAAAATGACAAATACATAGTATATTTTAAAACTATATGCTAGGCTTCATATACAGTCGAGGGCGTTCTGAATTTTTAGGATTCTTTATTTTAAACCGTATAAAAATCACATACGAGTTCAAAAGTAATAACATTTCAGAATTTTTTTTCTTCATTTTTTATAATAATCATTACGATAATCATTATGACTAAACAACATGAAAATAATTTTAAACACCACCGGTGTGATAATGATTTTAAACAAATACTATTCATTTTAGTTTCTTGAACAATTTTCATCTGTCGATTTCAGAAAACATTTCTCTACATAAATCACCCCCCTCGGCCAGTATATGAGTAAAGGTTCAAAAGTTATAAAAAACGCAGTTTATGAAGCGAAAATGAAAAACCAGATTCAGCTTGATTTTACCGAGTACAGTTCAAAAATTTCTAGCGCTTAGAGGTTGAAAAAAACATTTGTCTTTTAAACATTACAATAAGCAAAAATATAAGCATTTGTTAATTTTAAAATTTAATAAAAGCCATAAAAAATAAAATTTCATTATCTAATGAGTTGAACGTTGAAAAATCTGTACTCTTCAGGTGCTGAGTGTATGTTATGATTTCACAGCGTTGTGTATGTATGCTACTGTTTTGTCTTATTTCGTTCATTGTGTATATTTATAGCGGATATATATAGGCATAGCCTGTTATACAATCCAGATTTCCTAAATAAATAAAAAAGGAATTATTTTTTGTTGAAATACGTTCCTTTCACTTATTAATAACTTATAATTTAATCAATCATTTGCAATCAGTATTAAATAACTGGAAAGAAATAGCTAAGCATCATTATATAACATAACAAAACCTTATTGAACAGTTAGAAACTTTACATGAGGAAAACCCTAAAACCTATTGGGCACTTTTAGATCAACTAAAAAATGAAGAAAGTAATTCAAACAAAGCAGAGTCAAATATTAATGTAGATGATTGGTTTAAATATTTTAAAACACTGAATACTGACATAGTTCAGAACCAGGAGAGATTGATCTTGGAAAAACTAAATACATTAGAAAATAATAAAATATTTAATGAATTAGATTATAAAATTAAAGATTCTGAAATAACCAAAGCTTTAAAAAGCCTTAAAAATTCAAAGGCATCAGGTTTCTCTCAAGTTTCTAATGAAATGATTAAAAGTAGCCAAGCCTACTTACACACAGCCTTAAAAAAGCTTTTTAATCTTGTTCTTTCTCATGGTGTGTACCCAAAGTCATGGGGTATTAGCTACATTACTCCTTTACATAAATCTGGATCTAAACTAGACCCATCAAATTATAGAGGAATTTCAGTTGGAGATAATATAGGAAAAGTTTTCAATAAAATCTTAAATAATAGACTAACAAAATTTTTAAAAGATAGAAATATTATTAAAAAAGAACAAATTGGATTTGTTGAAGGATTTCGAACCAGTGACCATATGTTTGTTTTACAAACATTGATACAAAAATATGTTAAAGAGAAAAATAAGCCACTATATGCCTGTTTTGTTGATTTTAAAAAGGCATTTGACTCTGTGCCTCACCCTCATCTTTTGTATAAACTAAAATCATTAGGAGTGGGATCAAATTTCTACAACATCCTTAAAAGTATGTATGAAAAATCTCAGGCATGTGTTAAGGTAGAATCAGTAAGATCAGATTTCTTTAACTGTGGAATAGGTGTACGACAAGGAGATAACCTAAGTCCTACCTTATTCAACATTTATATGAATGACCTTACAGAATATTTTAATAATTCTTGTGACCCAGTATTTTTAAATTCAAATAAATTAAATGCATTGATGTATGCAGATGATGTAGTATTACTATCAACAACAGAAAAGGGTTTACAAAAGTGTGTCGACTCTTTACAATTATTCTCCCAAGATTGGAAAATGAACATCAATATAAGAAAAACTAAAGTAATGATATTCAACAAATCAGGCCGTAAGAGCAATGTTCAAATAAGATATAATGAAGAATTACTAGAAAATGTCCAAGAATACAAGTATTTAGGCATTGTTTTCTCGTCCTCTGGTTCATTTACCACTGCGAAAAAGGAACTTTATAAAAAAGGTTTCAAAGCACTTTTTAAACTAAGAAAAATGTTTTCAAACATTACTCCAAATCCTAAAGTTATGCTCCACATTTTTAACCACACGATTAAGCCTATAGCTCTCTATGGCTCAGAAGTCTGGGGCACCTTTTCCTCATTAAAATTTCAAAATAATGCAGAAAAATATATAAAAAAGGAGATAGATTCAAATATCCTAGAAAAATTACATACTCAATTTTGTAAATTTATTCTTGGTGTGAGAACCGGGTCCTCTAACAATGCTTGTAGAGGAGAACTAGGAAGTATGCCTATTCTATTCTCTATATTAATAAATTTAATTAAATATTGGTGTCATATAGTTAAACTAGAAAATGCTCCTACCACCTTACTAAATGAAGCATTTAAACTTAGCGAAGAAATGTCAAATAATAACAAAGAATCTTGGGTAGGAAGTATAAAAGAAATATTTAAATTCCTAAAATTAGATTATATTTTTAACAATCATTCACATTTCAAAGCTAATTATATTATCAAAAGAACTAAAAATGCTATTACAGAAAAATTTATTTCTATTTGGAAAGAGAACATGTACAATGATGAAAGAACATCAAAAGGAGGAAATAAACTTAGAACCTATAGACTTTTTAAATCTAAATTTGAAATTGAAAAATATCTTTTTATAGGAAATAAATCAAAACGTCAATTATTAACAAAATTAAGAATAAGTGATCATGACCTTAACATTGAAAAAGGTAGACATATAGGATTAGAAGTTAAGGACCGTGTATGTAAAGTTTGTAATTCAAATCTTGTAGAAGATGAATTACACTTTTTTACCCAATGTAACAATTATGACAATGAACGTACAGACTTTTTTGTTTACATATCCGAAAAATATAAGAATTTTGAAAGTCTTTCAAACAAAAATAAATTTATTTGGCTCATGTCAGCAGAAGATGAAGATTTAATAAAACTATTGTTTAAAATAACATCAACTTTTAATAATATAAGAAAACAAATATTAAATATTTAACCATTGATCATTATAATTTATCATTATTATTATTATTATTACTATTATAGGATCGGTGTGTTTCCTCTAGAAATATGTCATGGGTCTAAGAGAAATTGCTGTTTCTTTCTCTTCTTTCCCCCTTTAGTTTTAATACCCAATTTAATTTACACAACTGCTTTTATCATTATTTGCATTACTGTTATGATTATTATTTTTATTATAATTTTACCAATCATACAAATGTTTAAAGTTTTACTTATTTCCCTTAACCTTATTGTATTGTACATATTTATATTTTATATTTTTTATTTTTTCTCTAATGATGATTATATGCTCAATATTGGGCGCAGTGATTTGCTAATAAAATATCTTGTATCTTGTATCTAAACAGAAAACCTACAAAATAAAACAAAATGTGAAATATAAAACAAATACTCTGTAAAATACACCAAAACTGATACATTATCTGTGAAGATTTATTATGTAAATATCAGGCGAGCGATATTTAGTTAATATTAATTTGGGAACTAAACTTTCTTATCCTGGGACAGTTTCTTGAAAACATCTGAACTTTTCCTTTTATCAGAGACATATACATCCCTCCGCTTTTATGCTTTTTGTTCATTTCAGTAAAACCAAATTGTACACATCATGGTTTGAACTGACACCGAGTCAAGATGTTCTGAGGAAATTCAGAGTACCACTTCAATATGTACCTGTCCTAGAGGCCTACCTAGCCTTAATTAACCTTGCTTGCTATCTGGGACGAGTACAAATTTCTACCCAAAGAAACTATCGTATCCCCCACCCCCGCCCAACAAAACAAAAAGAAAAAAAGAAAATACAAATATATAATGGTTTGCCCTCATCAAAGTAACTAAGATCGTTAAAGGCATTCAGGGAAAACAAGGGACTGTTCTCATTAATCATTTAATGAAGGTTTCAATGTAGATATATAAATTTTCTTATCCATAGATTAAGCCAGAAAATTAGAGTTTGTTTTGTTTGTTTGAATGGTGTTTAACGTTTTTATTAGGGGAGGAAGCCGGACTACCCGGAGAAAACCCCCGACCTTCTGTAGGAAAACTGGCAATCATTGTCAATTGGAGTCGACTGCATCCTGCCCGCAGTGTGATTCGAACCCGCAACTTCAGTGTTGACAGATTTACGTGTTTTGATTGTCCATAACCAGCTGATATAAAGATGTGAACCACTACATAAATTCATTAGATTTTATACCATTTTTAAATTTTGTCCTACAAACTTTTGCCTCAGCTTTACAATGAAACTTATCCAACAAGATATATATCCTTAATAAAAAAAAGTCAACATACAAAATATCATCCACACTTTAGAAAAGAAGAAACAACCTCAATTCTTTGATACAGGCTATACAGGTTACTTAAAGACAAATAACAAACAGGTGTGGACTATGAGCAAGCTTACAAAGGGATACCCCCGCTTCGTTTTCAAGTCCAATTATCTCTCTTAATGAAATCCGAGGTCAATAAAAATCCTCCTTGCACATCTACATATAATGTACTTCCTTTATGCTAAGTTTCATTAAATTTCATCAAGCGGGTTAGGAGAAGTTGCGCTTACAAGGGATGTGGACAGACAGACAGACAGACAGGGTGATTCGAGGGGTTTAATAATAATCCATACATAAGACAAGGACTCACATTGAAAAGAAGGAAAAAAACACCGGTTCTATCCTTCCATGCACACGTTTTATGAAACGGAACGAAGGAACAAAGCCTGCAGTTTATGCCCTAATATTTGCCTTATTTCTGTTATTAATTGTGTTGTTTTGTTTTAACTTGCTTAAGATAATAGCAAAGAACACCGACCGAACAACATGAGCCAACCAAAAAGCCAAGGGACAGTTACAAATAAAAACCATGGGGGCTTCAGTCTAGAAATTTGTCTTTAAGTTTAAACATATTTTATAAATATAAATATCTATAAATATCTATCATATGTACAAATTAAATCATACAAAAAATAACATACAGGATTCGGAACTAAGCATGTAGTCCGTAAGTATGTAATCTCATTGAGTATTTTGTTTTATAGTAACTATTTAAAACAGAAAGTAAAGGAAAGACTTCCATTTGAACCCCCAACTTAAAATGCATTATTTCGAACGTAAATAAAAGAGTTTGGCACTGGGTGGCAGCCACTGGTGAACCCCACAGTAAACACAGTCATGCATTGCCAATTGGGCAAGTGCGAGCCGTGTGAACTCCATGTATCTTGTGATAGTCTAATGCATTCCGTATTTTTATTGGGGGTTCAATTGGAAGTCTTACCCCAGTAAATGTTGGTAATAAATACTGTCCACACATGCAATTAATGTATGCAATGAACAAGATAAAATGCACAGACATTTGTACCAGTAATGTTGTTTTCTGCTATTTTTATTAACGCAAGTTATTGTTATATAATAATGACGGAGTGTATTTATCTAGATCGTAGCCACCTTACTATTGCGTCAATAATGCAAAGATATTATACTAGATTGCTATATGGATACACCTTGCACTTCTGTCTGATTTTATCAGTTTAATTATTAAATGTTCACGGTAAAAGTCCAATATAGTGGACACATGCACTGTGATTTGCGTCACACCTCCTCGTAAAAAAACAATGACCGAGAAAAGAAAATCTTCACCCTGATGTTAAGCTATTAAAGGAATTAATTACTGTCGACTTAAGTTCCATTTCATAATGGTAATTAAAAGAGAAAAATTGATAGAAATGCGATAGCAAATTAATTTGTAGAATGGATCTCATTTCGCTATGATCTATATTCAGCACAGTGTCCCTGTGAGATGTTAATTATATACACCGCAGATTCAGTAACGACAGAGATGGTCACAGCAGCAAAAGTTAGCTCAAGTTAAAAGCATAAATTCTTCGCATATGATTTTTTTTCTTCAAAATTTTCCAAGGCGCCGTGGATGGTATTTATTTAGAATTACACAATATTCTTAATTGGTGAATTTTAACAATACTAACATTGACTAGTGAACAGTTTATGACGCAGACATTTTTATTAATTTTTGCCTTGGAAAAAAGATTCAATTCTTCGATAACTTACATTAAATCTGAATTAAACAGCGACTATTATCCTACGAGATTTCCAATCAGCTATTGTGAATCCTGCTTTATTATCAGGTTATCAGTAACTATTCACATATTGGCTGTTAACAATTTTATTCCTGCAGATGGCTAACATCACGGACAGCAATGTAGTCGGACAATTCACTACAATAGCAGTGTATTTATTATTTCTAGGTAAGTGCAATAATATTTATTGCATCTAGGTAAGAACACGGTGTATTTATTCCTTCTAGGTAAATACACGGTGTATTTATTGCTTCTAGGTAAGTACATGGTGTATTTATTGCTTCTAGGTAAGAACACGGTGTATTTATTGCTTCTAGGTAAGTACACGGTGTATTTATTGCTTCTAGGTAAATACATGGTGTATTTTTTGCGTCTAGGTAAGTACACAGTGTATTTATTGCTTCTATGTAACAACAGGACATATTCATTGATTCTAGGTAAGTACACAGTGTATTTATTGCTTCTAGGTAAGTACACTATGTATTTATTGCTTCTAGGTAATTACACAGTGTATTTATTGCTTCTAGGTAAGTACACGGTGTATTTATTGCTTCGAGGTAAGTACACGGTGTATTTATTGCTTCTAGGTAAGTACACGGTGTATTTATTGCTTCTAGGTAAGTACACGGTGTATTTATTGCTTCTAGGTAAGTACACAGTGTATTTATTGCTTCGAGGTAAGTACACGGTGTATTTATTGCTTCGAGGTAAGTACACGGTGTATTTATTGCTTCTAGGTAAGTACACGGTGTATTTATTGCTTCTAGGTAAATACATGGTGTATTTTTTGCGTCTAGGTAAGTACACAGTGTATTTATTGCTTCTATGTAACAACAGGACATATTCATTGATTCTAGGTAAGTACACGGTGTATTTATTGCTTCTAGGTAATAACAGGACGTATTTATTGCTTCTAGGTAAGTACACGGTGTATTTATTGATTGTAGGTAAGTACACTATGTATTTATTGCTTCTATGTAAATAAACGGTGTATCTATTGCTTCTGGGTAGGTACACGGCGTATTTATTGCTTCTAGGTAAGTACACGGTGTATTTATTGCTTCGAGGTAAGTACACGGTGTTTTATTGCTTCTAGGTAAGTACACGGTGTATTTATTGCTTCTAGGTAAATACATGGTGTATTTTTTGCGTCTAGGTAAGTACACAGTGTATTTATTGCTTCTATGTAACAACAGAACATATTCATTGATTCTAGGTAAGTACACGGTGTATTTATTGCTTCTAGGTAATAACAGGACGTATTTATTGCTTCTAGGTAAGTACACGGTGTATTTATTGATTCTAGGTAAGTACACTATGTATTTATTGCTTCTATGTAAATACACGGTGTATCTATTGCTTCTGGGTAGGTACACGGCGTATTTATTAATTCTGGGTAAGTACACGGTGCATTTATTGCTTCTAGATAAGAACACGACGTATTTATTGCTTCTAGGTAAGTACACGGTGTATTTATGCTTCTATGTAAGTACGCAGTGTATTTATTGCTTCTAGGTAAGTACACGGTGTATTTATTGCGTCTAGGTAAGTACACGGTGTATTTATTGCTTCTAGGTAAGAACACGGTGTATTTATTGCTTCTAGGTAAGTTCAAGGTGCATTTATTGCTTCTATGTAAATACACGGTGTATTTATTGCTTCTAGGTAAGAACACGGATTATTTATGCTTCTATGTAAGTACGCAGTGTATTTATTGCTTCTAGGTAAGTACACGGTGTATTTATTGCTTCTAGATAAGTACACGGTGTATTTATTGCTTCTAGGTAAGAACACGGTGTATTTATTGCTTCTAGGTAAGTTCACGGTGCATTTATTGCTTCTATGTAAATACACGGTGTATCTATTACTTCTAGGTAAATACACGGTGTATTTATTGCTTCTAGGTAAGAACACGGTGTATTCATTGCTTCTAGGTAAGTTCACGGTGCATTTATTGCTTCTATGTAAATACACGGTGTATCTATTACTTCTAGGTAAGTACATGGTGTATTTATTGCTTCTGGGTAAGTACACGGTGCATTTATTGCTTCTAGATAAGAACTAGACGTATTTATTGCTTCTAGGTAAGTACACGGTGTATTTATGCTTCTATGTAAGTACGCAGTGTATTTATTGCTTCTAGGTAAGTACACCGTGTATTTATTGCTTCTAGGTAAGTACACGGTGTATTTATTACTTCTAGGTAAGAACACGACATATTTATTGCTTCTAGGTAAGTACACTATGTATTTATTGCTTCTAGGTAAGTACACTATGTATTTATTGCTTCTAGGTAAGTACACGGTGTATTTATTGCTTCTAGGTAAGTACACTATGTATTTATTACTTCTAGGTAAGTACACTATGTATTTATTGCTTCTAGGTAAGTACACGGTATATTTATTGCTTTAATGTAAATACACGGTGTATTTATTGCTTCTAGATAAGTACAAGGTGTATTTATTGCTTCTAGGTAAGTACATGGCGTATTTATTGCTTCTAGGTAAGAACACGACATATTTATTGCTTCTAGGTAAGTACACTATGTATTTATTGCTTCTAGGTAAGTACACGGTGTATTTATTGCTTCTAGGTAAGTACACTATGTATTTATTACTTCTAGGTAAGTACACTATGTATTTATTGCTTCTAGGTAAGTACACGGTATATTTATTGCTTTAATGTAAATACACGGTGTATTTATTGCTTCTAGATAAGTACAAGGTGTATTTATTGTTTCTAGGTAAGTACATGGCGTATTTATTGCTTCAGTTTATAGTAACCAAACTCAAAAATAAAAGTCAAAATATAATTGTAATTTGTTTTACTCTATTTTTCCTGCCGTTCCTGTTCAACTGGTCTGACTGTACTCTACTTTGTCAATATTATACTAGTTCTTTAAACGTATATTGATGTTGTAGGGCTGATGTCTGTTATAGCGAACACTTTTTTTCTACTGGTGTTATGGAAAGGAAATACAAAGTTTCACGTTGTGCATCGCACTTTGTTACTAAATATTGGTGTGTCTGATTTGATGCTGTCAACCGTTGCCTATCCGCTAAATGCTTCTTCTGCTTTCGCAAAAAGGTAAGTAACGACAACACATGTATGCTCAAATAGCATAGGTATACTGAATACAACACATGGCGGGGTATACTGAATACAACACATGGCGGGGTATACTGAAAACAACACATGGCGGGGTATACTCAATACAACACATGGTTAGGTATACTCAATACATCACATGGCGCGGTATACGGAATACAACACATGGCGGGGTATACTGAATACAACACAAGGCGGGGTATACTCAATACAACACATGGCGGGGTAAACTCAATACAACACATGGTTAGGTATACTCAATACAACACATGGTTAGGTATACTCAATACAACACATGGTTTGGTATACTCAATACAACACATGGTTAGGTATACTCAATACAACACATGGTTTGGTATACTCAATACAACACATGGCGAGGTATACTCAATACAACACATGGCGAGGTATACTCAATACAACACATGGTTTGGTATACTGAATACAACACATGGCGAGGTATACTCAATACAACACATGGTTTGGTATACTCAATGCAACACATGGGGGGTATAATCAATACAACACGTGGCGCGGTATACTGAAAACAACACATGGCGGGGTATACTCAGTACAACACATGGTTAGGTATACTCAATACAACACATGGCGGGGTATACTCAATACAACACATGGTTAGGTAAACTCTATACAACACATGCCTTGGTATACTCAACACAACACATGGTTAGGTATACTCAATACAACACATGATTAGGTACACTCAATACAACACATGGTTAGGTATACTCAATAAAACACATGACTAGGTATACTCAACAACACATGGTTAGGTATACTCTATACAACACATGGCGGGGTGTACTGAATACAACACATGGTTAGGTATACTCAATACAACACATGGTTAGGTATACTCAATACAACACATGACTAGGTATACTCAATACAACACATGACTAGGTATACTCAATACAACACATGGTTAGGTATACTGAATACAACACATGGTTGTGTATACTGAATACAACACATGACTAGGTATACGCAATACAATGCATGGTTATGTATACTCAATACAACACATGGTTAGGTATACCCAATACAACACATGGTTATGTATACTCAGTACAACACATGGTAAGGTAACCTCAATACAACACATGGTTAAGAATATTCAATGCAACACATGGTTAGGTATACAATACAACACATGCTTAGGAATACTCAATACAACACATGGTTAGGTATACTCAATACAACACATGGTTAGGTATACTCAATACAACACATGGTTAGGTATACTCAATACAACATATGACTTGGTATACTCAATACAACACATGACTTGGTATACTCAAAACAACACATGGCGGGGTATTCTCAATGCAACACATGGCGGGGTGTACTGAATACAACACATGGCGGGGTATACTGAATACAACACATGGTTAGGTATACACAATACAAAACATGGTTATGTATACTCAATACAACATAGGACTTGGTATACTCAATACAACACATGACTTGGTATACTCAATACAACACATGGTTAGGTATACTCAATACAACACATGGTTAGGTACACTCAATACAACACATGGTTAGGTATACTCAATACAACACATGGTTAGGTATACTCAATACAACACATGATTAGGTATACTCAATACAACACATGGTTAGGTATACTCAATACAACCTATGGTTATGTATACTCAATACAACACATGACTAGGTATACTCAATGCTATACATGGCCGGGTGTACTGAATACAACACATGGCGGGGTATACTGAATACAACACATGGTTAGGTATACACAATACAACACATGACTAGGTATACTCAATACAACACATGGTTAGGTATACTCAATACAACACATGGTTAGGTATACTCAATACAACACATGGTTAGGAATACTCAATACAACACATGGTTAGGTACACTCAATACAACACATGGTTAGGTATACTCAATACAACACATGGTTAGGTATACTCAATACAACACATGATTAGGTATACTCAATACAACACATGACTAGGTATACTCAATACAACACATGGTTAGGTATACTCAATACAACACATGGTTAGGTATACTCAATACAACACATGGTAAGGTATACTCAATACAACACATGGTTAGGTATACTCAATACAACACATGGTTATGTATACTCAATACATCACATGACTAGGTATACTCAATACAACACATGGTTTGGTATACTCAATACAACACATGGTTAGGTATACTCAATACAACACATGACTAGGTATACTCAATACAACACATGACTAGGTATACTCAATACAACACATGACTAGGTATACTCAATACAACACATGGTTAGGAATACTCAATGCAACACACGGTTAGGTATACACAATACAACACATGCTTAGGAATACTCAATACAACACATGCTTAGGTATACTCAATGCAACACCTGACTAGATATACTAAATACAACACATGGTTATGTATACTCAATACAACACATGGTTAGGTATACTCAATACAACACATGGTTAGGTATACTCAATACAACACATGATTAGGTATACTCAATACAACACATGGTTAGGTATACTCAATACAACACATGGTTAGGTATACTCAATACAACACATGGTTAGGTATACTCAATACAACACATGACTAGGTATACTCAATACAACACATGGCGGGGTATACTCAATACAACACATGATTAGGTATACTCAATACAACACATGGTTAGGTATACTGAATACAACACATGACTAGGTATACTCAATGCAACACATGGTTAGGTATCCTCAATACAACACATGGTTAGGTATACTCAATACAACACATGACTAGGTATACTCAATATAACACATGGCGGGGTATACTCAATACAACACATGGCGGGGTATACTCAATACAACACATGACTAGGTATACTCAATACAACACATGGTTAGGTAACCTCAATACAACACATGGTTAGGTATACTCAATACAACACATGACTAGGTATACTCAATACAACACATGGCGGGGTATACTCAATACAACACATGATTAGGTATACTCAATACAACACATGGTTTGGTATACTCAATGCAACACATGGTTAGGTATACTCAATACAAGACATGGTTAAGTAACCTCAATACAGCACATGGTTAGGTAACCTCAATACAAGACATGGTTAGGTTTACTCAATACAACATCGGTTTGTCCTGTAAATTCATCTGTTGTAGCAAACGAACTTTCAGTTTTTTTTAGGTTTCTAGTTTATAGACAGAAATACATTTCAAATAATGTAATTATGATTATTTTTTTTACCTTCCACAGGTGGCTTTTCTCGGATGCTGTTTGCAAGTTTTCTGGTTTCTGGGTTTTTCTTCTGGCACAAAATGACATGAACTCTATGGCAGTGATAGCAGTCTGTCGTTATATCATCATCTGTAAACCCCAGTATGGTAAGTGGTAACAATCTGTAAACCTCAATATGGTAAGTGGTAGCAGTCTGTCGTTATATCATCTGTAAACCTTAGTATGGTAAGTGATAGCAGTCTGTCGTTATATCATCATCTGTAAACCTTAGTATGGTAAGTGATAGCAGTCTGTCGTTATATCATCATCTGTAAACCTCAGTATGGTAAGTGATAGCAGTCTGTCGTTATATCATCATCTGTAAACCTCAGTATGGTAAGTGATAGCAGTCTGTCGTTATATCATGATCTGTAAACCTCAGTATGGTAAGTGATAGCAGTCTGTCGTTATATCATCTGTAAACCTCAATATGGTAAGTGATAGCAGTCTGTCGTTATATCATCATCTGTAAACCCCAGTATGGTAAGTGATAGCAGTCTGTCGTTATATCATCATCTGTAAACCTTAGTATGGTAAGTGATAGCAGTCTGTCGTTATATCATCATCTGTAAACCTCAGTATGGTAAGTGATAGCAGTCTGTCGTTATATCATCATCTGTAAACCTCAATATGGTAAGTGATAGCAGTCTGTCGTTATATCATCTGTAAACCTTAGTATGGTAAGTGATAGCAGTCTGTCGTTATATCATCATCTGTAAACCTCAGTATGGTAAGTGATACCAGTCTGTCGTTATATCATCTGTAAACCCCAGTATGGTAAGTGATAGCAGTCTGTCGTTATATCATCATCTGTGATCCTCAGTATGGTAAGTGATAGCAGTCTGTCGTTATATCATCATCTGTAAACCTCAGTATGGTAAGTGATAGCAGTCTGTCGTTATATCATCATCTGTAAACCTCAGTATGGTAAGTGATAGCAGTCTGTCGTTATATCATCTGTAAACCTTAGTATGGTAAGTGATAGCAGTCTGTCGTTATATCATCATCTGTAAACCTCAGTATGGTAAGTGATAGCAGTCTGTCGTTATATCATCATCTGTAAACCTCAGTCTGGTAAGTGATAGCAGTCTGTCGTTATATCATCATCTGTAAACCTCAGTATGGTAAGTGATAGCAGTCTGTCGTTATATCATCATCTGTAAACCTCAGTATGGTAAGTGATAGCAGTCTGTCGTTATATCATCATCTGTAAACCTCAGTCTGGTAAGTGATAGCAGTCTGTCGTTATATCATCATCTGTAAACCTCAGTCTGCTAAGTGATAGCAGTCTGTCTTTATATCATCAACTGTAAACCTCAGTATGGTAAGTGATAGCAGTCTGTCGTTATATCATCATCTGTAAACCTCAGTATGGTAAGTGATAGCAGTCTGTCGTTATATCATCATCTGTAAACCCCAGTATGGTAAGTGATACCAGTCTGTCGTTATATCATCATCTGTAAACCCCAGTATGGTAAGTTATAGCAGTCTGTCGTTATATCATCATCTGTAAACCTCTGTATGGTAAGTGATAGCAGTCTGTCGTTATATCATCATCTGTAAACCACTGTATGGTAAGTGATAGCAGTCTGTCGTTATGTCATCATCTGTAAACCCCAGTATGGTAAGTGATAGCAGTCTGTCTTTATATCATCATCTGTAAACCTCTGTATGGTAAGTGATAGCAGTCTGTCGTTATATCATCATCTGTAAACCACTGTATGGTAAGTGATAGCAGTCTGTCTTTATATCATCATCTGTAAACCTCTGTATGGTAAGTTATAGCAGTCTGTCGTTATATCATCATCTGTAAACCTCTGTATGGTAAGTGATAGCAGTCTGTCGTTATATCATCATCTGTAAACCACTGTATGGTAAGTGATAGCAGTCTGTCGTTATGTCATCATCTGTAAACCCCAGTATGGTAAGTGATAGCAGTCTGTCGTTATATCATCATCTGTAAACCTCTGTATGGTAAGTGATAGCAGTCTGTCGTTATATCATCATCTGTAAACCACTGTATGGTAAGTGATAGCAGTCTGTCGTTATGTCATCATCTGTAAACCTCAGTATGGTAAGTGATAGCAGTCTGTCGTTATATCATCATCTGTAAACCGCAGTATGGTAAGTGATAGCAGTCTGTCGTTATATCATCATCTGTAAACCTCAGTATGGTAAGTGATAGCAGTCTGTCTTTATATCATCATCTGTAAACCCCAGTATGGTAAGTGATAGCAGTCTGTCTTTATATCATCATCTGTAAACCGCAGTATGGTAAGTGATAGCAGTCTGTCGTTATATCATCATCTGTAAACCACTGTATGGTAAGTGATAGCAGTCTGTCGTTATGTCATCATCTGTAAACCTCAGTATGGTAAGTGATAGCAGTCTGTCTTTATATCATCATCTGTAAACCTCAGTCTGGTAAGTGATAGCAGTCTGTCGTTATATCATCATCTGTAAACCGCAGTATGGTAAGTGATAGCAGTCTGTCGTTATATCATCATCTGTAAACCACTGTATGGTAAGTGATAGCAGTCTGTCGTTATGTCATCATCTGTAAACCTCAGTATGGTAAGTGATAGCAGTCTGTCGTTATGTCATCTGTAAACCTCAGTATGGTAAGTGGTAGCAGTCTGTCGTTATATCATCATCTGTAAACCTCAGTATGGTAAGTGATAGCAGTCTGTCTTTATATCATCATCTGTAAACCTCAGTATGGTAAGTGATAGCAGTCTGTCTTTATATCATCATCTGTAAACCTCAGTCTGGTAAGTGATAGCAGTCTGTCGTTATATCATCATCTGTAAACCCCAGTATGGTAAGTGATAGCAGTCTGTCGTTATATCATCATCTGTAAACCTCAGTATGATAAGTGATAGCAGTCTGTCGTTATGTCATCATCTGTAAACCCCAGTATGGTAAGTGATAGCAGTCTGTCTTTATATCATCATCTGTAAACCTCTGTATGGTAAGTGATAGCAGTCTGTCGTTATGTCATCATCTGTAAAGCTCAGTATGGTACGTGATAGCAGTCTGTCGTTATATCATCTGTAAACCTCTGTATGATAAGTGATAGCAGTCTGTCGTTATATCATCATCTGTAAACCCCAGTATGGTAAGTGATAGCAGTCTGTCTTTATATCATCATCTGTAAACCTCTGTATGGTAAGTGATAGCAGTCTGTCGTTATATCATCATCTGTAAACCTCTGTATGGTAAGTGATAGCAGTCTGTCGTTATATCATCATCTGTAAACCTCTGTATGGTAAGTGATAGCAGTCTGTCTTTATATCATCATCTGTAAACCTCTGTATGGTAAGTGATAGCAGTCTGTCGTTATATCATCATCTGTAAACCTCAGTATGGTAAGTGATAGCAGTCTGTCGTTATATCATCATCTGTAAACCCCAGTATGGTAAGTTATAGCAGTCTGTCGTTATATCATCATCTGTAAACCTCAGTATGGTAAGTGATAGCAGTCTGTCGTTATATCATCATCTGTAAACCTCAGTCTGGTAAGTTATAGCAGTCTGTCGTTATATCATCATCTGTAAAGCTCAGTATGGTAAGTTATAGCAGTCTGTCTTTATGTCATCATCTGTAAACCTCAGTATGGTAAGTGATAGCAGTCTGTCGTTATATCATCATCTGTAAAGCTCAGTATGGTAAGTTATAGCAGTCTGTCTTTATGTCATCATCAGTAAACCTCAGTATGGTAAGTTATAGCAGTCTGTCTTTATATCATCATCTGTAAACCTCAGTATGGTAAGTGATAGCAGTCTGTCTTTATATCATCATCTGTAAACCCCAGTATGGTAAGTCATAGCAGTCTGTCTTTATATCATCATCTGTAAACCTCAGTATGGTAAGTGATACCAGTCTGTCGTTATATCATCATCTGTAAACTTCAGTATGGTAAGTGATACCAGTCTGTCGTTATATCATCATCTGTTAACCTCTGTATGGTAAGTGATACCAGTCTGTCTTTATATCATCATCTGTAAACTTCAGTATGGTAAGTGATAGCAGTCTGTCTTTATATCATCATCTGTAAACCCCAGTATGGTAAGTCATAGCAGTCTGTCTTTATATCATCATCTGTAAACCTCAGTATGGTAAGTGATACCAGTCTGTCTTTATATCATCATCTGTAAACTTCAGTATGGTAAGTGATACCAGTCTGTCGTTATATCATCATCTGTTAACCTCTGTATGGTAAGTGATAGCAGTCTGTCGTTATGTCATCATCTGTAAACCGCAGTATGGTAAGTTATAGCAGTCTGTCGTTATATCATCATCTGTAAACACCAGTATGATAAGTGATAGCAGTCTGTCGTTATATCATCATCTGTAAACACCAGTATGATAAGTGATAGCAGTCTGTCGTTATATCATCATCTGTAAACACCAGTATGATAAGTGATAGCAGTCTGTCGTTATGTCATCATCTGTAAACCTCTGTATGGTAAGTGATAGCAGTCTGTCTTTATATCATCATCTGTAAACCTCAGTACGGTAAGTGATAGCAGTCTGTCGTTATATCATCATCTGTTAACCTCTGTATGGTAAGTGATAGCAGTCTGTCGTTATGTCATCATCTGTAAACCGCAGTATGGTAAGTTATAGCAGTCTGTCTTTATATCATCATCTGTAAACCTCAGTATGGTAAGTGATACCAGTCGGTCGTTATATCATCATCTGTAAACCCCAGTATGATAAGTGATAGCAGTCTGTCGTTATGTCATCATCTGTAAACCGCAGTATGGTAAGTTATAGCAGTCTGTCTTTATATCATCATCTGTAAACCTCAGTATGGTAAGTGATAGCAGTCTGTCTTTATATCATCAACTGTAAACCTCAGTATGGTAAGTGATAGCAGTCTGTCGTTATATCATCATCTGTAAACCTCAGTATGGTAAGTGATAGCAGTATGTCTTTATATCATCATCTGTAAACCACAGTATGGTAAGTGATAGCAGTCTGTCGTTATGTCATCATCTGTAAACCACAGTATGGTAAGTGATAGCAGTCTGTCGTTATATCATCATCTGTAAACCTTAGTATGGTAAGTGATAGCAGTCTGTCTTTATATCATCATCTGTAAACCACAGTGTGGTAAGTGATAGCAGTCTGTCGTTATATCATCATCTGTAAACCTTAGTATGGTAAGTGATAGCAGTCTGTCGTTATATCATCTGTAAACCTCAGTATGGTAAGTGATAGCAGTCTGTCGTTATATCATCATCCGTGAACCTCAGTATGGTAAGTGATACCAGTCTGTCGTTATATCATCTGTAAACCTCAGTATGGTAAGTGGTAGCAGTCTGTCGTTATATCATCATCTGTAAACCTTAGTATGGTAAGTGATAGCAGTCTGTCTTTATATCATCATCTGTAAACCACAGTGTGGTAAGTGATAGCAGTCTGTCGTTATATCATCATCTGTAAACCTTAGTATGGTAAGTGATAGCAGTCTGTCGTTATATCATCTGTAAACCTCAGTATGGTAAGTGGTAGCAGTCTGTCGTTATATCATCATCTGGAAACCTTAGTATGGTAAGTGATAGCAGTCGGTTTGATTCATAATGTCAGCTCCAATTCGGTCGGTTTGATTCATAATTGCATCTCTAAGTCGGTCAGTCTCATTAATAAACTATCAACTCCAGGTATATGGTGGAGTATATATATTATATTTTTTCTGTAGAGTATTATCTGAAGAAACAGAGCACCAAATACTACCTGTTGGCAGTCACGTGGTCCCATGCTTTGATCTTTACCACTGCTCCGCTAGTAGGGTGGAGTAACTACCAAACGGAAACGTTTGGAATATCTTGTTCCATTAACTGGATAGACGATTCCCCGAATGTACTGGCCTATAATACAACACTGATTGTGTCGTGTTACTTACTCCATATCTGTATATTTATATTTTGCTACTGGCGAATTATTAAGAAGTCCAACGCCTTCATAGAGGTGAATCACCAAAGCAGTAATAACTCTGATGATGTGCTGACTACGGAAGCGAGGCTGTCAGCAGTCAGAGTAACAATGGTACGTATTTAATACTGTGTTGATAATTCCTCATGGGTACGGAACACGTCATGTCACATATTAGTTTAGTTCGTTTTTTAATATTTTTTCTCAACATATGTGTTATAGAAGTCGGCGAAAGTTTATTTCTTTTTAGGAATACAGTGTCTATATATCTCAATTGATCAGGTATAGAAGAGCTTGCAGTGAGTATACTGATTTTTACAAACGTTACCAATTTCTTCGGGATAAATTTATAAACCAAGGTTACAAGAAAAAACAACTGGTCCGCGCCTTTTATTCTATTTATTTAACGATAAATATTCTACCTCGTATGAAGTGATTGTAGATAGTTGTCCTTAATTTTGAATTCAGTACATAGTGACAGTGCTATATCACCTATTACTGACTAGATATTATACCTTTTTATCAAGACGCCAACTTACACAATTAAGTCGTGGAGGCAGGAGATTCGGAATGCCATACAACCTGGTTTAACTCACCATTTCTTTTAAAATTCATGTTAAAAGTCAGGATCATTGCTGTAGTTGATTCAATTTGTGTTTGGTTCTTTAGTTCAGAATAATTATTTCGTGAACATGTTATTGCATAAAAACGAATAATATTGTTGAGACTAAAAAATATCTAGGTGTGTATTTCTGTATTTTCAAACTTAGCATCTATTAGATGATAATGGTCACCTGATAGTGGTCCAGGATTTACTTTATATCGTATTTATTCTATTTTTAAGACTTCTTTAGCTATGGTTGCCGTATTTCTGTTAGCCTGGTCCCCGTACGCCATTTCTTCTGTGTACATCATGATTATGAAGACAGGACCAGTCTGGATACACATTCTACCAACAATGTTCGCTAAAACGTGCACATTATTGAATCCTATTGTTTGTGGATGTCTTAGCAGTACATTCAGAGATGCTGCCAGACAAATGACGTTTAAAAGAAACAAAATAGGACACGCACCTGCTGTGAATATTTCTGGTAATGAAAAGTTTAATAATTCAAATCGTGTTTAAATTAATCACAATAATAAACCTTCTAGTATCAATAATTTGTGCTCTATTTTCATGTTTTTCAAATGGTCGGTATCGTTTTCTTTTAATTTTTCAAACAAAATAGTCAAACCAGATATAGTTATCCGATACTTAGTAAGTGTATTGGTTGGTAGCTTCTTTAGACTTTATATATATATATATAATTTGAATATAATTTACTTACTGTGACAGTATGACAAGTAACTTTGTCATCCTATATAATATATACAAAATATATACAAAAATGCTGAATTAGATTACTGTCAGATTAATACGTATTTGTTACGAAAATTCCATCGTCACACGCTAGTACACATGTACCATGTCTATGTCTACGATTCACCCCGGTTAATGAAGCTATATTTTTTTATATAGCGGATTTGGCCGAGGGGTCTAGACCGCTGGACATAGTGCAGGCGAATTGGTGCCACAGTGTCACAACGGTGTGAGTTCGAATCCCGCTGAGGGAAAGCAAAAATTTGACAGTGTTAAAAATCTAATTCAAACAGTGTTGGGCTTAATTTGTAGACGTATATATAAATATTTGATATTAACCCTGTATTTCTGATGTTTCAGAAATCCGCTGGATAGATATATTATATGGTTGTCACAATACTTAGACGTTTGAATATAATTTACTTACTGTGACTGTATGACAAGTAACTTTGTCATCCTATATAATATATACAAAAATTCTGAATTAGATTACTGTCATATTAATACGTATTGGTTACGAAAATTCCATCGTCACACGCCAGTACACATGTACCATGTCTATGTCTACGATTCACCCCGGTTAATGAAGCTATATTTTTTATATAGCGGATTTGGCCGAGGGGTCTAGACCGCTGGACATAGTGCAGGCGAATTGGTGCCACAGTGTCACAACGGTGTGAGTTCGAATCCCGCTGAGGGAAAGCAAAAATTTGACAGTGTTAAAAATCTAATTCAAACAGTGTTGGGCTTAATTTGTAGACGTATATATAAATATTTGATATTAACCCTGTATTTCTGATGTTTCAGAAATCCGCTGGATAGATATATTATATGGTTGTCACAATACTTAGACGTTTGAATATAATTTACTTATTGTGACTGTATGACAAGTAACTTTGTCATCCTATATAGTATATACAAAAATTCTGAATTAGATTACTGTCATATTAATACGTATTGGTTACGAAAATCCATCGTCACACGCTAGTACACATGTACCATGTCTATGTCTACGATTCGCCCCGGTTAATGAACACCGACTTATATCATTTTGGTGAGAAGATGTATGACACGATGAAAAAAGATATAAACAAGTTAGAAGCGATGAAAACGTACATAAGTTTTTCAAATTTTTTTATGTTTTAAATTTACTGTAGCGAATAAAATACATTAAAACACGATTTAGCATAGATTTGGCAATAGATGTATTCAGTTCTTTAAGCTCTTGTTTTTATTTTTGTCAAACTTATCTTATAAAATAAACGAAAAAATGCAGATATAGTTATTAAAATGCTAAAATGACCTTTTATGATATAATTTTATTTCAAATCGGCCGTTTAAATATAAAGAATATTCCTTTGGCTTTCGCTTGATGCCAAAAATGTATCTTTAACATAATGCATTAACAATATTAATTTGATTTTAATTGCACTGCCAAAGAAATTACGATACGATGTAAATCAGTTCAATGATATGATTAAAACAAGAAATATGACTTTGTATAAGCTATTAAATTCTGCTAACCGATTGAATAAGTATGCAATTTAAGAGTTCGTAACGTAATAATATATGTAATTTTTTATTTTCTTGTCAATATCAAGAATGAAGAGGAGGATGGGGAAAATTAATTTTGATTACTGTGCATAAAATATGAAATGAACAAATTGCGACACAGAGTAACATTTGCAGAAAAGCTTTCAAACTATCTTTGTATTTGTATGCAACTCTTATTTTATTATCTATACCAAACGAAGATAAATGGGACACATATTGTTTTTGTCTGGTAATTTACTTCATCTTCTTTTTTCTTTTCTTCTCCTTTGAGACTGATATTTTCAGCCAAATTTATTTGACACTGCAAATCGCATACTAATACACGTTTAGGATATGTAAGATAGCTTTATAACACTTTTCATTTTTAGGAGGTTTATATTGGGTTTTTTGTAAAAGATGCAAAAGAAGGTCGACATATTGTTGTGTGTTCGTCCGTGCAGCCATTACAAATCTTGTCCGGGATATAACTTTTTTTAGGTAGGCTTTTTGATATTTGGCATGTGGGTAGATTATAACTTATCGATGTTTCGCATGCAATAGGTGTTGATATTTAATTTAAAATTTGACCCCCAAGGTCACATCATTGCCTTTTGAGTGACTGCTTCGTGTCCGGGATATTTAACTTCGAAATTTGACCCCCCCCCCACCCAGGATAACATCAATGCCTTTTTAGTCATTGTTTGCGCCCGGTATAACTTTTAAAATAATTGTTTGACTGTTTGTTTGTTTGTATAAATGGTTTTTAATGCCTTTCAGCAATTTATCAGCTGTATGAAGTCTTTAATGGGAGTGGAAGCCTGAGTGCCCAGAGAAGACCCCGACCTTCGCTGAAATAGGCTAAGCGTTTCATATATGCCATGTGGGTAGATAATTACTAGACAATGGGTCTCCTATCATCGTTGTAGACCTTAGACTTTGAACTTTGACAAGTCGATTCGCATTTTGTTTTGATTGACAAATAAGTACCAGGGTTTTAAATCGTATACAATCCATTAGTATAAACAATAATATGAAATATACAACCAGTACGATAAACGAAACACGAGAAACGTTTGACGAAATTGTTCAATACGTATAAGCTGCAAGCAGAAAGTAGAGGGTCGACTGTGAGATTTGTGCAGAACTTACTGCCTATTAGTACGAATCGCCAAAGATCGAACCGTTCCAATTTCCAGAAGGGGTTAAATGTTAAACTAAAATCATTGTAATGCACATCGGCCAACAAGAAGTAGGGTACTGTCGGATAACAGCCTATAACGTACTATTCGTTTGCACAAATCACCATATCAATCAGCAAACTATTTTGATTGAAGAAAACCCAAAAGTGTGACAAAATAAATGTCGACGTTCGTACTTTCTGCAAAACTGAATTTTTATGTCACCGTCTAAAGGCGAAGGTGGCCTTCGCATTTGGGGCGTTGACATAAAAATAAAGACAATATTATATGACATCGTTAAAGGCAGGGTGTTTTGATTTGTGTTTGTTTGATTGTTTATCATTATTTATTTTTCATTTATTAGAATTAACAATGAAAGAAAACGGGTAATTAAACCATAAATATAAATAATTGTAATAAAACAGTGTACATTTGTGTAAGTATTCTCTAACCAGTTAGGTAGATTCTTTTCTGTGTATCTTTAGGTGTCTACAGGGGTAATACGCGATGAAAATTGTGTATAATTCGGTCAATGAAGGTAAATCTCGCGGTCTGTTTGAATGATATAATATTGTCTTTAGTAACTACACGTCTTACACGTTTTCCTTTTCTGTTTTTATGTAAATGATTACTGTGGAATTCTCAAAATATTTGCAACCGATAATGTTAAAAATTATTAGACATTGGCAGTATTTGTGTTACAGTTATATATGATGTATTAATTCTTGATATTTAACTCGAGATCATTTGTACGCTAATTAACTTTAAATTTCTCGCTCTTCGTCTTTATTATAAATTGAAGCTGGACTAGTATATAGGTTCCTGATTGTAGGCAGCACATTTGATAATGTTTCATACCTTATAATTTGTAAAAAAAGTTTGACATCAATATAATGACCTACCAAGTAGATGGATCCGTTATATACTATTTAATGTCGACATAGTAGGAAATATTTGTACAAAATCTTGTTCGTTATATGTTATTTGTTGATAGGTGAGAACTCATATGTAGAGCGTTATCGACATATAACACTGATTTCCGCTTAAGACCTGCTCTGGGATTGTCTCAATGAGAGCATTTACTCTATGTTTAATTCCTCACTATGGTTTTAAGATGAATTACAAAGATGCTCCGCTGCTTGTTACCTTTTTCCATGTCTAGTGATTTGTGTCAAGAATGTATACATAATAGTCCTATTGTATTAACAATTGTAGACTTTTTATATAATATTCAATGATATACAGACATTAGTTGTAAAATGTTATTGAAATGCCCCATGTGGAAGTATAAAACTAATCACTGAAGAAATACGTGGCTGTTTTCAATCGTGTCAAGGAACTTTTATTCATCGTGTCATTATAAAAAGATGAGCTGATTTTTTTCCGTATCATTTTTTCAGTAAATGCGTAAAGAAAAATGATTCAAACTACTAATAAATTGCAATTGAAAGAATAATTTTGGGGTCAGAAAAAACGTTGGATATATGTCCTTTTGAACAAAAACACTTGATACAGAAATATATTGTGCAGAAGCGTAAATTTTGCAGTTATTTGTTCAAATTTGTGATGCCAGTACCTTTGGAACCTATTTTCAGATAACAAATGAAAACATTAGTTAAAACGATTGAATATGTTAATGGACAAATATATGCCAAACAATTTTTTACTACACTATATTTGATACAGTGAGTTTTAAACGTAGCGATTTGGAAAAAGTCATCTGTATACGTATAGGTCTTAACTTGTTTATATCTTTTTTCATCGTGTCATACATCTTCTCACCAAAATGATATAAGTCGGTTGATCGGTGTGATGAAGCTATATTTTTTTATATAGCGGATTTGGCCGAGGGGTCTAGACCGCTGGACATAGTGCAGGCGAATTGGTGCCACAGTGTCACAACGGTGTGAGTTCGAATCCCGCTGAGGGAAAGCAAAAATTTGACAGTGTTAAAAATCTAATTCAAACAGTTTTGGGCTTAATTTGTAGACGTATATATATATAGTATAGGGTTTCAGAAAGTCATCTATTATAAGAACTTTGTTCAAAGAACAATTACACTGTGGCTTAAAAGATTATATTTTTCATTGCTGCTGGTTCCCTGTCATTCATTCATTTCTTTATATTCTCTAGATACAGATTATAATGAACATTAGATATACATCAAAGGTATAACATTTAAAAAGTTCTAATTAATAACAGAATGAAACTGTGAAAAATCAATAATTTACATATAAATTACAATTATCCAGAATCAAAAGATTAAGGTATCCGACCCATAATTAAAGTTCCTTTTAATTTTTATTTTTCGACCAAGAAATACAGCTTTATAACATCAGTGTATTACTTATTAATGATGCAATAAATTCAATTTTTGTTTTACTTTGAATCAATCTAGTATTTCCGATGTTTGCCGAACATTACCGAGGTCGTTTTTTGTTTTTTTCAATGGACACCCGGGACATCAAATATGATCACGGGGTCAATTGTGGCCCGGATACCTTTTAAATTGTATAGGTGTTTATCCTCTGTTTATGTTACGTGTAGCGACCTAGAAATGTGAGCACAGGCCAATGACTTCACAAGAAATAGGTTCTCAGGCGAGATTTCTACATGTGGTATTTTTTTTCGAGCATAAAATGAAATAGTTCCTCATCTTCATATTCACTGATTTCCACGAAGAGTTGTAACGGAAAGGTTTCAAACTATATTTCCATTATTGCGTTTCGCAGATAGTTCGTGTTAAATCAGCTACAAACCGCGTGCATCGCTTTCAGACAGACGAGAGACCCACAAACTTATATTATTTTACAAAATGATTAACTTCGAAACCCCAGATTATTTGCGGGAATTGGTACCTTCATCAATTGGCAATACGCATACACATTATACCCGTCAATCACAAAATATTATTGAGGTCGGCACAAGAACAAATTTTAACTCGGAATATTTTCTGCCGTCGACCATAAAATTATGGAACAGATTACCCCTGTATATACTCGAAATTCTACATCGTTAAATATCTTCAAACAACGAATAAGTAAACGTGTCATAAAGCTTCCAGATTATTACTACGTAGGAACCCGACTGGGGCAGGTATTAAACACCAGATTGTGGGGAGTAGCTCGCTAAATGAACACCTCTACGTACGAAATCTGGTGGACTCTCCTAACTGCACATGCGGACAAGTTGAAACCTCCTCACATTTCCTCTTAAATTGTACAAAATATGATACCATTAGAGAGGAACTAATATTATCAATCCCATTTTCAATTCCAATTGATTCCCACCTTTTACTTTTCGGGTCAAATTTACTTAATACAATCCAAAATAAAGCAATCTTTTTAAAATGTCCAGAAGTTTATTTTAAAAAGCAAACGATTTGTCACTTCTCTAGAAAAATAATTTTAAAGTTGCATACATTTCATCCAACACCCTAATGTTTTTGTTTTACTATTAATGTTGTCATAATTCTATGTTTTTCTTCTACATTATATATAGCATGTATATAATACCTTGTGATTTTTATTACTAATGTATGTTGAAATCACAAGCATGCAAATAACTGATATGAGCTTTTACTTTATGTGATATATATTTATTTAGGAGATGGATTAATATAAACTGTTTCAGCTTGTTTCCAAATCCTTTTGAGTTATAATTTGTATTGTTATATGTATTTGCAATTGCAAGATTTCAAATAAAATATGTTTAAACTAAACCGCGTGCAAAGAAATATCCTTGAATGTATTTAGTGAAAGTCTGCTTGTGTGTTCACGAGTTTCTGGTACAGCACACACGATTTTTGCAACTGCCCTTGAGATTTTCATTAAATCTATCAACATTTTTAAATTCCTGTTGAAGGGGTGAGGGGAAATTCAAATTTGTACAACATTTTGTTGAATTCTATCAAATAAGAGTCTTTCAAATATCTTTATTACACATGAGAGACGGCAAGCGGGCTGCAGCTATCTGGAGAAAACTTTAGTTTGACACCACCTATGAATATTCGAACATTGAGTCCTTTTCTCCACTCGATCTGTATTTGCTTTTGGTCGACAATTGCATTGATTTTAGTAATTTTATTACTGCTTCGCCACTCAATATAATCCGTTTGAATCATATCACAACCCCAAGTTTGTCTTCTATGTATTTGATCATTATAAGCCCATATATAGTTCGTTTTCTCGTTCTCTGTGGTGTGCTATTTTGACATCGACATTCGGGTAGGGTTTTGTGTGTGGATTGAATTTAATAACAAGAATTGTCTATTGAGACGAATTAAGTAATATGCTTGTAAAGTCATTAATATAGAGATCATGTACATTCGTGTTAATGACTTTATTGTAATCTGGGGTATCTTTTCTGTTTGTTTAATAATAAGTTTTTGTAGTTTTGTACCTGAATGTCTGTACCTTTAGGCCACGCAGATGGTTTAATGAGTTGGTCTACCTTAGTGACGTAATTAAGATCTATCTGAAAATTGGAAATCATGGGTAGGTGATCTGACATAGAGATAAACTTGTTCTTTTCTAGGATTTCATATTAAGACCAATTATCCCTAAGCACCAAAATAACTGAGACATGACATGTCTCAGATTTTGCTGATTTTAATTTCATAAGTTGCAATTGAAATTGCATAAAAATGATGACTGTTTGTTATGATTGACCACGGTTGCCATGGTAACTGAGGCGGTCATTTTTTATCATTTCTCATACTGCGAAATAGCCTATATTCAATTCCCAATTTGTTATTCAAAAATCAATGCATATTCAATATAATGTTTTATTTGCTTAATTCAATACCTCATTGACAATATTCAAAACAGTTTCAAGACTAAAGATAAATGTGTAGTCAGAACGAGGCTATCCAATATGTCAAGAAATCATGCATTTTTTCTGAAAATTTTCTACTGAAAAATTACCATTTTTGCCACTTTACTGACTCCATTTTCAGAAAATGCACCAATCACAAATACTCATCATGAATATAATTACATAAATTGATGATTAATATTCAAAACTTATAAAAATCTCAATGGGGTAACAAAAGATGTCTATAGAAAATACTGTCAAAGATGGTTACCATGGTAACTTGTGAAAAAAAGCCATTTTTGTATTGTTCAATATTTCCATGAAACTACTGTTTCTCTTAGGAATAAATTAAATCATCCTTAATTATTATTTTTAACAGACATACTATAAACTTAAAATGACATTGAAATTATTTCAGGGTACAGTGTCTCAAGGTCAAGGTCAACTAAAAATTGAACTTTCAAATATGAAAATCTCGAAGCAAAATCAATTTTAAGTGACCTTTGAGAACAACACAAGTGACCTTGAAAGTTTTCTAAGGTCATACTATGTTGAAAAGATCCTTTTAGGTACATATGATGACAACAATTGTTATCTTGGCTCATATTAGAAGTATGATCATAGATGTATTTAAAAATCGAAAAATTGCCGTTTTTGTTTTATTACCATGGTAACCAACTTTAACAGTGTTTTTTAAAGACATTTTTTCTTACCCCATTGAGATTTTTAAAATTTTTGAATATTAATCATCAATCTATGTAATTATATTCATGATGATTATTTGTGATTGGTGCATTTTCTGAAAATGGAGTCAGAAAAGTGTCAAAAATGGTAATATTTTTTACCAAAAATTATAGAGAATAATGCACTATTTCTTTACATGTTCAATAGTCTCAGTCTGATCACACATATACTTAAAGTGTTGTAACTGTTTTGAATATTGTCAATGAGATATTGAATTAAGCAAATAAAGAAATTCTATTGAATATGAATCGATTTTCCCCTGAAAAATTGGGATTTGAATATTGCCCTTTTCACTGTATTTTAATCGGCCCAAAATGGCCGCCACCGTTACCATGGCAACCGAAGTCAAATCATAACAAACAATAATTATTTTGTGGTCCAATGGTCAATTTCAACTTATAAAATGAAAATCAGCTAAATCTGAGACATGTCATGTCTCACCCTATATGGAAATCCTTTGATCCTTATGGAGAATTGGTGTTAAGATCTTAACTGTAGCTTCTAATTTCTATAAGAGTTTGAACGGGAACTCGAAAGTGTATTAGATGTACGATTAAAAGGGGGAGGGTCGGTATTCTGATCTGACTTAACAGATTTACCATCGTCTTTTCTGAAGACTTCTTCGACCTGGGTTTTATCCCATTGGAGAACATGTTAAGGATAAAACAAATCTCTTGCATATTTATATGTAGATGTGCTTATAGTGGTCAAATGTTTTGTACAATAGTTTGTATGTTGGATATCCCATTAATAGTTTTGCCGATTTGCCAAGTAGATTCTGTACCACTGTATACAATCTTCAGAAGTTTAGAAATATAGGAATTTCTCATGAGCACAGTTAGTTCATTGTCAAGTTTATAAATCAACTATTGCTGAGGAATATAATTTAATTCGGACCTTTGTGACGATCGAGTATATGTGGTATATGGTTCAAAAGTGTCAATCAGAAAACTGCAATTCATGTCCTGTTGACTCATATTTGTATTCTCCTGGGAATCGATATTTTCACATAGTTTCTTTCCACTCAAAGACGTAGTATTAACCTTTAAAAATGTAAAAGAAAGAGCTCCCACTTATGTTTCATTGAACTGTTTCTTTACGTTTTATAAATGTCTTGCTGTGATTGGTCTGGTGATTGTCAAATACATGTATACACTGTTCATATACATAATAAAAATCAGAGCATAATTCCAATCTTTATAACGTGCCCTTTTTGATAATTACTTGCAAATTTCATTTCAGTGGAAAGTTTGGAATAACGATATTTATGATCAAAGACCGACGCCAGAATGGTAGTAAGCAGTCAATGTTTAAGTAGGATATTGACGATGAATGCCATTTGTATTTATCTTTAATCATCAAAATGTTTTCATTGGCAAAGCAGTCATGTGCCTTCATATTGCAGCACTAATCCAGCAATTTAAAGGATTGTAAACCTTGCCACAGGTTCAGAAAAATATGTCGATTTATGGAAGAAAATAATAAAACATAATTAAATTGGATTGTATGTTAAATACTCATAAATGTATAATATTTAACAAAATGTTTAAAATAGTAAACTTTCAACATATTTATTATTTTGTTGTGTAATTTACATCTTGACAAGAAGAACACTTAATAATTTTATTGTAAACATTGTAAGTCTTAATTCCATTTTGTTTATCCCGTCATTGTTTGATATTTTCTCTAAATATGTTTAATTTCATCTCTATTGGCCATAATTGTATTAAAAACATTGTGTGCTATTGCTATTATTATATTATCTTGACTCATCATACATGACTCTGGTTGTTTTTTTTTAAATTTCGATAAATTATCAAAACTTTGAATGCTCCGTGTAGACGGTGGGTTTCTATACTCCATGTAGACGGTTCATGTTGTATACTCCATGTAGACGGTTAGTGCTCCCATTCTCCAAGTAGACGGTGCATGTTTCCAAACACTCCATGTATACTGTGCGTGTTTCCATATACTCCATGTAGACGGTGCGTGTTGTATACTCCATGTAGACGGTGCGTATTGTATACTCCATGTAGACGGTGCGTGTTTCCATATACTCCATGTAGACGGTGCGTGTTTCCAAATACTTCATGTAGACGGTGCTTGTTTCCATATACTCCATGTAGACGGTACGTGTTTTCATATACTCCATGTAGACGGTGCGTGTTTCCATCCTCCATGTAGACGGTACGTGTTTCCATATACTCCATGTAGACGGTGCGTGTTTTCATATACTTCGTGTAGACAGTTAGTGTTCCCATACTCCATGTAGACGGTGCGTGTTTCCATATACTCCATGTAGACGGTGCGTGTTTCCATATACTCCATGTAGACGGTACGTGTTTTCATATACTCCATGTAGACGATGCGTGTTTCCATCCTCCATGTAGACGGTACGTGTTTCCATATACTCCATGTAGACGGTGCGTGTTTTCATATACTTCGTGTAGACAGTTAGTGTTCCCATACTCCATGTAGATGGTGCGTGTTTCCATATACTCCATGTAGACGGTGCTTGTTTCCATATACTCCATGTAGACGGTACGTGTTTTCATGTACTCCATGTAGACGGTACGTGTTTCCATCCTCCATGTAGACGGTACGTGTTTCCATATACTCCATGTAGACGGTGCGTGTTTTCATATACTTCGTGTAGACGGTTAGTGTTCCCATACTCCATGAAGACGGTGCGTGTTTCCATATGATCCATGTAGACAGTGCGCGTTTCCATATACTCCATGTAGACGGTGCGTGTTTCCATCCTCCATTTAGACGGTACGTGTTTCCATATATTCCATGTAGACGGTGCGTTTTTCTATATACTCCACGAAGACGGTTCGTGTTTCAATATATTCCATGTAGACGGTACGGGTTTCCATATACTCCATGTAGATGGTACGTGTTTCCATATATTCCATCTAGACGGTGGGTGTTTCCATACTCTATGTTTACATGGCGAGTTTCAATATATTCCATGTAAACGGTGCGTGTTTCCATTCTCCATATAGACGGTGCGTGTTTCGATATACTCCATGAAGACGGTGCGTGTTTTCATATGATCCATGTAGACAGTGCGTGTTTCCATATACTCCATGTAGACGGTGCGTGTTTCCATCCTCCATGTAGACGGTACGTGTTTCCATATATTCCATGTAGACGGTGCGTTTTTCTATATACTCCTCGTAGACGATTCGTGTTTATATATATTCCATGTAGACGGTACGGGTTTCCATATATTCCATGTAGACGGTGCGTTTTTCTATATACTCCTCGTAGACGATTCGTGTTTATATATACTCCATGTAGATGGTACATGTTTCCTTATATTCCATGTACGCGGTACGTGTTTCCATATATTCCATCTAGACGGTGGGTGTTTCCATACTCTATGTTTACATGGCGAGTTTCCATATACTCCATGTAAACGGTGCGTGTTTCCATTCTCCATATAGACGGTGCGTGTTTCGATATACTCCATGTAGACGGTACTTGTTTCTATATACTCCCTGAAGACGGTGCGTGTTTTCATATGATACATGTAGACAGCGCGTGTTTCCATATACTCCATTTAGACGGTGAGTGTTTCCATCCTCCATGTAGACGGTACGTGTTTCCATATATTCCATGTAGACGGTGCGTTTTTCTATATACTCCTCGTAGACGATTCGTGTTTATATATATTCCATGTACACGGTACGTGTTTCCATATATTCCATGTAGACGATGGGTGTTTCCATACTCTGTGTTTACATGGCGAGTTTCCATATACTCCATGCAGACGGTGCGTATTGTATACTCCATGTAGACGGTGCGTGTTTCCATATATTCTATGTAGACGTGTTTCCATATATTCTATGTAGACGGTACGTGTTTCCATATATTCCATTTAGAAGGTGCGTGTTTCCATATATTCTATGTAGACGGTACGTGTTTCCATATATTCTATGTAGACGGTACGTGTTTCCATATATTTCATGTAGAAAGTGCGTGTTTCCATATATTCTATGTAGACGGTACGTGTTTCCATATATTTCATGTAGAAAGTGCGTGTTTCCATATATTCCATTTAGACGGTGCGTTTTTCCATATATTCCATGTCGACGGTGCGTGTTTTCATAAATTCCATGTCGAAGGTGCGTGTTTCAATATACTCCATGTAGACTGTTTGCATATATTTCATGTATACGGTGCGTGTTTCTATATAATCCATGTAGAATGTTTCCATATATTCCATTGGTTTTTGAAATTCATTAGATTTACATAAATGTATAGCATGCTATAAGCAAATAAAATTGACATAAACATATATGCTCGTTACTTTATTTAATAAACGTGCCTTGAAGCAAAACATGTTGAGCAATCTTAATTGCATTGTTCCCGTTTGAAATTAACATTTCATCGAATATGACGTCGGAATTCTAATACTCCGTTTTCAAGATAGGTAGTTAGATTTATCCAATCACGAGATTTATGGTATCATGGGATTTTATTTAGGGCACTTTCCTCTACGTACCGTCTTTTAACATCGTGTGAACGGCATAAAACGAAATAAAACTCGACTACCTTTCCATAAATTTATTTTTAGTGTTGGCGTTGCACCCGGTCATAACACAGCACAGGTTTCGTTTTGCATCTATCTTACGCCGACCCATTAGGGACTGACCATTTAACTTGCAGGGGGGGGGCTTGGTTTTTTCCTAAAAATATTTTGAAAATGATTTTTGATGAAAAAAATATGTTGGAAGCAGACGGTAAGAAAAAAAATATTCTGAAGAATGATTACTGCTAATAATGAAAAAAAAAAATTCTGTCGCGACGCCTTAAAAAAATTAATATTTTTTGCACGTCTGCGCGGAAATAAATTTTCTGACCAAAACAAAAAACTAAGGCCCCCACCCCCCCCCTTTCAAGTTAAATGGTCTGTCCCTTACGTAACAAATGTTGCCGTTTTAAATTAAAAGTTCCCTAAATATTTTATGACGTCACGTTATCAGCATTACAATTTCCACCACTTTTAACGAGAGCGATTATATCTTGAAAAAGACGTATTTTGACGTCACAACATGCTCTATACTTATTAGAACCCTAATGTGTTCTCAAAGCGTATAAAGGACGCCATATTAGAATTAAGGTTATAGACCTAGCTTAAATGTATTTTCATCCTGATTTCACATTTCGCGAGGTGTGATTCTAAAGATTAGTACTATATATGTATTCTCTAATCCTCTTATATAAAAATAGTTATTAAAACGTGATAGATTTCATCTGGTAATTCCATATTTACATAAAAAAATATTTAAGTATTGAACAAAGATAACATCTATTTCAGTTAAGGTTATATAAATGACGTTATAAGACCGTATATCAGCTTTCATAATTGCATACATTAATTCCTGGAAAAAAAGACAATTTCTGAAGATACTGTTATAATGTTTATCTCCATTTTTGTTTTTGGTATTTGTATTATTTTAGTTTAATGATGGTTAAAATCCATCACTCGTCGGCTAAATGGTTCCCAGATATAACCTCTGCCAAACGTCATCCCCCGTTAACTACATTTGTCGTCTGCCTGTGATGTTAATGAACCAAAACTGATTTTTTTTTTAAACAAAAATCAACCAGATCTTATTTACTTTTAATTCGTCTATTTATACAGTTTAAATAGAGTTTTACATAAAACTCCGTTTGTAAGCTACGCTTATCCGCCATTAGAGATATCTATCATAGCGTCAACCAAGAAGTGATTGTGGTTTACGTAGGATACCCGGAATCCTTTGTGGAGGGCTATAAATAAATATTAATTCCTCATTATAAATGACACTCTGAAGATGTAAGACCTCGACAATAGGTCATTGTGCGGAAACGCTCCTACCCATGTGGAGTACTGGAGTAGGCCAACGTTACATCTGAGCAGCCCAGCCGCTAGTAGGACATATGCTGCCGAGTTCTTCGACCAGGTATACCGAAGGCCGGGCTTCGACATAACCACCATGGTGGAGTCCATGGATTACTAACAAATAACAACCGTCCGGCCGAGGGTATTTATTTATCAGTATAGGACGTAAAACCCCCATCATCATCATCATCATCATTATAAATGAGCCAGCCGTAAAAACAAATCTGTATTTACAGAAAGCGGAATAATAGAACACTGCGACGTTAATAAAAAGAGCTTCGACTTTATAGCGGGAAAATGCGTGGTTTATCATACGAGGTGCCGAGTTGTAGTAGCGATACGGTACAAAGAAAGCGACGTTTTAAGGGAAAACAGGATTTTCAGGATACGGTAATAAGCGACGTTTACAAGGGAAAGCACGAGGTTCATGATACGGTACAATGCAAGGATGATTTACATGTATCATGCCCGTAAAACACGCTAATACTATCCTATAGATAACTTTGTATTATGTCACAGCAATCATAACTGAAATATTACGACAATTTTACGTATAAGTTGATTTTTTTCACAAAAATGCTCAACATATTTACACAATGATCACGATGTGTTAATTATAATAAAACAAATTAATGGTCAGTTTGACTTCCTGCTAGAACAATTCTTCTCGAGTTCAAGTTTTGCTATTTTGCCACACCATGCTGGCATATAACATCTGTCCACATTTGCGTTTATCACACATGTACAATTAAAGCTATTAGAAGAAAAATGTGATAAATATGGTATGAGATCATAGACAACTAACTTAAATTAGCGATAAATAAATATATTCAATATGTTTTGACAAGAATTCGCCCGTTTTGATAGTCCAAATATAAAGGGTGAGCCATTAACTCTATTGGTTCCTTCTACACACTGTTGATCGATATTGTCCGTTTCTAATTTAAATCTGACTTGGTGCAAGTGTACGGCCACTATAAATGACGAAATATATAGATCATATCATAGAACTTTGATCTACTTTTAGACGGTTATGTTTAGTTAATCAGGTACTGTCATCTTTCATGAAATATTTAGAGTTTATCAAAATTTGATTCATCGATGATTAAGGTAGATGCTAATTATTGTTTCCTCTAATAAAATAATGATTTTTAATACCTTTTATAGTTATTAAAATTAGTTAAAATTGCATCATAATAAATATAGTGGGTAAGTGGATAAAATTCAGGACGAAAGCAACACAGAAATTGCGAGGCGTAACCAAATATCATGGCTAACAGAAAAAGGACGAACACAACAGTCACTAGAAACCACATAACATCTACCAGATGATTATTTCTATTCCTCGTTTTATACGTAGAATTTATTTTATTCAAGTTAATTTCTGTTGGCTGAACGTTAATCCTCAATCAATCCTTTGTTATGTGATTTGTTACTTAAACCAAAATTAAATATAAAAAAATTCTGGGTATAAAATTGTTTTTTCCCATATAATTCAAATAATGCAGCTGTTGAATTAAGTGCTTAAAAATACAATTTGATACGCGTATACCGCTTGTTTTACTGTCATCACAATTTGATACGCGTATACCGCTTGTTTTACTGTCATCACAATTTGATACGCGTTTACCGCTTGTTTTACTGTCATCAATTTATGAGACTTACTTATTCTGTAACAGCAAACATACTACTTCACAATCTGTTTTTAACAGATTACAAGTCCTCTGTCACGAATATACTCTTAATTGTATTTATGGAAATGTCAACGTCCTAAAAAGAGAAGCCTTCGGATGTTATTTTTCTAGAGTAAATACTGTAGCAGCCAATTAATGGTGTCCTTTGTAATTAATTGTTTATTGTTGATCTCATCGTAGAATTTTACCTACAGATAAAGAGGACATGGCACTGCTATTCTTTGACTGGTCAGTACGGATTTTATAAGTGGCATCATCTGTCGTAACCCCGGAGGAACATGACCAATAATTTCATAGGTACATATGGAATAATTAATGGTCAAGTGTTCTAATTAGTTGCAATGAATTGTTCGTAATGAAGGATAATAGCGAGTTAAATAAAATCGATAAGGAAAGGTCTGTCACAAAAGAAAGTAATATTTCTTGAAATGGTTATTCATAGAAAGTCAGTGTACAAGCACTGCTAGGAATTGCTCTCTTGTCTTTTATAAAGGTAAGTCACTGGAAGCTTATTTGTCAGTACAATGCATACATAGTTTTAAAAACCGATGATATATTTTTTTGTTTGAAGTGTTAACAAAATGATAAATAATAATAATAAATACAATTAGAAACCTTTAATTCAGTTCGACTTTTACTGTAAACTTCAACATCACATATTAGGTTTCATAAAAGTATAAAAGTGAGAAGGGACTAGCGCATAGTACCAAAACTAATCTCACGAGAAATGAGACGCACCAGTAGAGTGGCATTTAGTCTTTGATGGTTATTTTGGCTTTACAATTCATTTTACTTAGAGATGATATTCTACGAAAACTCGCAATATGAAAGTAAATCGTGCTTTACTTATGTTTAAGGAGATACTGTTTCACAAATCAAAGGAGCTAGGGTAGTTTTTTACTATATGCACGTCTATGAATTCTGTACATGAGCGTACAAAATCATCTTTAAACCAAACTCACTAAATAACTTGAGGAGTCACTAACTAATTCACTATGTTGGAATTTGGACCTCACTTTGTTTGCTGTTAAATGAAACGTAAATCTTTCGCACGATTAACTATATGAAATATTGCTTTAGTAAAACAACGACTCTCATTCAAGAGGGCAGGAAAATAGAAGAAGGGAACACAGCAATCTCCACGCAAAGGATTCTGGGTATCCTACGTCAACCACAATCACCTCTGCTATACCATTGGTTGACAATGTGAAAGATATCTCTCATGGCGTACAAATGTAGTAAAACTGTACCAAAAGTGTATAAATAGACTACATAAAAATAGAAAGATCTCGTTTATTATTTTACAAACATCATTCTTTCTTTACAAACGTTACAACCAGACGACAAATGTAGTCCCGCAGTGGATGGAGGATGGCAGAGGTTATATCTGGGAACCAGTTATGTTCTCTGTGCCGGAGAGTGGTGAACGAATGCAATTGGAGAACCAATAATTCATCCGGGTCATTCAACGTGATATAAATAAATAGTTCCGAGAATGATAAAAGATTCAGGAAGCTGGAAAGGTGTTACAAAAGTTTGATGAATTTTAAGAATATGATAACATCTTTTGTGAACTTGAATTTGACTACATTTAAAAAAGCGCGAGATAATAAAGATAAAACCGGAATTCTGATATATCTTAGACAATACGTGCTATAGCCTACAAGAACTGAAGAATATAAATTAAACTTTGACAAACGTTGCCTCTTCATGAAGAACAATACGATTTTTCACGTCTTTCATGATACTTCAAACGTAACAAAACAGAGAAAATGTACAAAATGTACTGCGACTTTTTATGTTTGACCACCATGATTCCTTAACTTGAAAATTCAAACAAATATTAGCGTAAACTGTTGTCCACCTGAAAATAAAGACATGGCACTGAACGAGTGACAATACTACTTGATGTAGAAAATTAACCCTATGTTGTAAAGGGTGTGTTCCCCCAAAACGTCTACTTACAAAATATGTTGGGGAGGGCTTATTTATTTATCACTAATCCAAAAACTCTGTAAGCTGGAATAATTTTATATTTATATTTAAATTTAAAATTTTTAAGCTAAAGTAAATTACAGGTAAGTGAAAAATGTGTGTGCCCTTTAACAGGCCTCTTTCTTAATTAAATGTTTATTTTGCGAGTTGACGTTTAGGAAAAAATCCAATGTAAAGCACAGAAAAGGAACGCTTAGCCTAGTTCACGTCAACGGAATATTACCCCAGATTTTAGCGATGCGGTGTCCGCCAAAATAAACGGAGAAAGTCTTAGATTCTAAAAACAACCAATAAATTCTTTAACGCTAACACGATAACCAGATAGGACATAGTTTTACTGATGAAAGAAACATTATTTTCGATTTTGAATAAACTATTGAACTGTTAAAGACTTACATTAATACTAATCAAACACCTGATGCTCAAACTAACACATGATAATTATTTACTATCTGTGTAACCTGCTATGAAATGAGCTTGAAATTAACGGGGAAATATTAAATTTTATGTCTTGTAAATGTTATTGTAGAGTGCAGTGTAATATTACCAAAGAACCCGTATAATCGCTCTCGTTCTGCTCATTAACTGGGTGAATCTATATACTCAAAATTATTTGTTAGAGAATAAAAAAATGTAGAAAATTAGATATTAAATGTTGGAGAAAATTGAGACATTTCTAATTGCACTTCAGATATTAATAATTTTAGCAGAGTCAACATTTGAATACAGATATTAACACGAACAAAACAAATGCCGATGCTTTCTGCATTTATGTGTGTTTAATCTTATGTCAGTGTCATTTCTAGACGCTAAATAAGATCTTAAAATTGAAATATGGAAATGAGCTCTAAATTTGAATTGTTTGTTTTAAATTAAGTGAATAAACTGGATAGGCAATAATATGCTAAGACATAATTTCAAGGGGCCTCGGTGGCCGAGTCGCTAAAGTAGTTAGTCCTCTATTGTCAATACTGAAGTTACGGGTTCGCGTTTCACTGCGGGCAAGGTGCACTCGACTCCAATCTTACTTGACAAGGGTTGCTAGTTTTCCTACCGAACTTCGGGGTTTTCTCCGGTAACCCGACTTCCTCCCCCAATAAAACAGGAAGACACGATATAGCTGAAAGTGGCGTTAATTACCATTCAAATAAACAAACCAACATAATTTGGCTCTTGACTTAGTATATTTTATTTGGTAATTTGCCTTGACTATTTTTTAAAATTATTGGCTTGATCTTAGCAACGGGAGACTATACCAGATCCCCACCGGGTACCATACTAAAACTTAATAAAGAATAACAGGTTCCCGCGATTTTTACGGTCGATTAAGAAGAGAATTATCTCTCTTCTTAAGTTTTGTCGCATGAGATGTTAACGGTCTTCTGATAAACATGGCCGTCAGTGTAATTAAGGTTTTCATAACTCAAATCATTGCATTGTATCACACGTGGCGTTATAACTAATTTCAGGTACGGTTTACTGAGCATTGCGCGATAATATAGTTCGATGTTTGCATTTAACGAAGTAAGTACTTTCTATCTGTAATATTGTTTTGATTATTTTTCAGGTGAAAAACAGTATGTTTTGTATTGCGAAATGTTATAAGTTTGTTCTTTGCATTTGAATAAAAACATAATTCTGTTCATATATTCGTACGCGATCAAGCTGGCTAGTGTTGTATTCATTACATTATGTGCACGTGATTATGTGTCATAACCATTTATTGTAAATCACGTGTTGTAAATGTGTTGAACAAATAAACATTTCGTACTATTATCATAAATGCACATTAAATCTACTCTCATTTGAATTTAATTATATAACAAGAAAAGGTATGCGTTAAACCCATATCCAGAGATGTTCGATTTATATGTTATAGGTGTATCCCATTTGGTTTAATAGTTTTTTTTCAATTTGTTTTATTTAAAATTTTATCATATGCTGTAAAGGCAGGGGCGTAGCTAGACTAGTTACAATGTGGATTCACAAAGAACTAGTGGGGTCCGGGTATGCACCCCGGAATATTTTGAAAACAATGGTGCAATTTGGAGAATTCTAGTGGTTTATTTAGAACTGAAATGGACAGTTTATTGATTACAGGGATAGATTGCAATATTGTTCTTAAAATAATGTGGATTCAGCCGCGTACTCGCGTATACATGGTATAGGCAGCTACGCCCCTGAAAGGGATGCAAATATAGACGATTGTGAAAGGCAAGAAATAATCATCTTGATTATAATATCTCAACTTTGAGAAGAGTACTGTAATAAAAAAAGCAAAGTTTTCGAAGAACATATATATATTGTTTACCAATAAAAATACATTGACCATAGTCAAGTGGTTCTGTGGGGGAAAATGTGAATGTAACATGTGTAAGATCGGCAGTTATCGCGTCCTCGGAAAATCAAAGAAAACATACCGACAAGTTACAATTTTTATTGATTTAATTTTACTGTAAATTCATGTGATGTTATATATTATTTTCCATTACACTATTTATTGTAGATGAGTTTGAGCGAATAAAATTATTTATATTTGTATTTGTATTTGTATTTTAATAATCTCTCATATTACAATACAAAATGGGTTCCTGTTTTAATCCTCCATTTACTTTAATTGAGTTTCCCCGATATGGTTCAACCATATCTTCTCTTGTTTATATATAAGCCAGTTACGTTGACTACATTGGTGTGTTATATACTAAAAATATTATGGACTCGGGCACTTGAAAGGATCAGTACTTCTTTGTTTTTGACAACAACAACAGGTCTCAGCGCTTCGATCTATCGACGTAGTTTTGTTTATAGCCTGTACTTCTTGTCATCATATAATTGTCCTTTCTGATATTTCTTTGTTTGTTGATTTCTGTCGCTTTAAAAATTAGTAATTGTTAGGTTTGTATTTGGGTTATCTTCTCATGTTTTCACGTTTTTGCAGATGGGCAATGGGACAATGGCGAACTTAACAGTAAATAGTATACTATCAGACACAGAATATGTAGTGGTTGGAATATACCTGTTAGTATTAGGTAAGTATATTAAGAGTTGTGTATTGTGTATACTTACATTTTACTGCGAACATATACGCTGTGAGCATGACCAAATTCATACGCGTCCATACAAATTGCTCCTCCCTAACGGACTATATACTATTATAGTATCCTGTACCAAAATGATCTGTGTTGGAGTCTGGGACTAGTATAACTAGTATATCTGGTTAAAGTCGACGGTCTCGTTCTGAATTATTGCATATTGTTATTTCTGAATACATTTGTATTTGCAACATGAATAAGAATGGTATATCGAATTAAAAGTTATTTTACTAACGTGACACGTGCATCTAATATTTTTCAGGTGTCCTTGCTATACCTTCCAACGCATTTGTAATCGCAGTGTTAGTCAAAGGAAATCCTAAATTCCACGCAATCCACAACATTTTAATCCTCAATATATCCATATGTGATCTTTTGTTAGCTGCTGTTGCCTTTCCGTTGTGGTCTTCGACAAGCTTCTACGGAAGGTTAGTTATTATAGTACATGTATATTATATTTTGTAACATGTATAGAATTTTGCGTATTTTTTATTGGTTCTAAAACAACTTTCGGGTCACGATAAATTGCAACAGTATTACAATTACATAAAAACATAGAAATTTGTGTCTGCTGCACGACTCCGCTGCACAGTAGTCAGGCGGAATCCAACATTTACCTGGTTTTGACCATTTCAAGCCAGTTTTTTCATGACTGTTACAACATAATAATAATTTTCAATTTATGGGTTATTGAATCATCTATAATTATAAAATATAGTTAAAAATGTATGAATAAAATTATTGATTTATTTATACTCTTCCATTTTTGAAAAATGATGAAAAAAGAATTTCATGCTTATCAGCAAATCAATATCAAAATGAAGGGTAACCACCATTACAACAATTAAAAAAACCCAATTACTTACTTTTTTATACGGTAGCTATCATGATTTCTCAGCCTTAAAAAATGCATATTCACCTCGCCTAGCGCCTCGGTGAATATTAAATCTTCTGCCTGATACAATGTAAGTCCTGAAAGCGACCTATATCAAAGTCATTAATTGTATAATCATTTATATTAAATTATAGTATATCAAAAATATAATGTTTGTTTTGTGTTTTCCATAATTATCGTTATTGCTGTAATTTTAAGTCTGAATTCTGAGATTTGTATGAATTAATCCAATAATTATTTATCTAACAACATTTCAATGCCACACGCGCTACGTACATGGAACAGCCATACAATAACGCACATTTTGTTCAGATTACCTATTTGTCCTAATCAGAATAGAAATAATTCTTGCGTAACATACTTTATTGTCGTTTTAACATAGGTGTGCATTATATTCGGGAATATTTTATCAGGGGCGATAACTGCAATAAAGTATGACATGCATGAACGTAGTCCGATGATCCTCTGCCGTCCAACGCCTTTTTGCGTCAGACGTCACAGAGCTCTACATAAGCAAAACAGCGGATTGTGCGACACAGGTCGGAGTCGGCATAATTCATTGTGTCTTGATGTTATAAAACATTTTCGTCAAGTTAAAATATATATAATTTACATCTTTACACAATTTTCTCTATGAATATAATCATCATACCTTAAATCAGACTGATTCAAGCACTGGGTTTAAGTCACGTTGTTGTTACGTCAAATTGTGTTCAAAACGGTGAAATGTCGGAATGTAAGGGTATCGATGGAAATGAGCTAAGAAATGGACTAAAATCAGTTTGATTGAATGCACTGTCTAATAAAAATGCATCATTTTTGTATGAACTGTAATAAAAAAATTATCACCCGTTCAGCCCGGAAATCGCCTCTCAAGCCAAAGTTGACTTATATTTTGTATGATTACATATAGTTTACCGGATGTTTGAATTCAGAACACAGTGTTTATGCTGCGCTGATTATTGGATACACCTATTAATGACTATTGATATATGATACCCATCCATTTCATCAACAAACCAACTCACATACTACAGTAATGGAAGACGGAGGTTTGCCATGCCATTTAACCTGGTTTAACCCACCATTTTGTTAATGCCTGTACTAAGTTAGGACCATTACTACAGTTGCTATATTTTTGGTTGTTAGTTCTAAAGTTTGCCGGTTTCTTGGACTTTGATTTGTGGATTGTCTTTTTGGCAGTTTTCTTGGTTTTCGGTATTTTGTTATTACGTTCATTTACATGTCATTTGGTTTTTCATTTCAGTCCAAAAATGTAAAGACGTAACAAATACTTCAGACTTGAAAATGGTCAGTTACTATTTGGAAACACAATTACTATACTTAGAAGCAGTTTTCATTAAACAAATATTCCCAATTCAGTTGGTTGTTCACAATTGGTTAAACTCCTCGTTTATCTTCTTTAGATAAAAGGAATTCAGTATACACATGTAATTAATATAATATTTCCCTTGAACTCAAGTGTTAGGTAGATTATCACATGAAGTAAAAATTATCACCCTCGACTTCGTATCGGGTGATAATTGCTGCTTCATGTGATAATATCCTAACACCCTCGTTCAAAGACAGTAGAATTATATAAACATAATTCGGTAAAATACTTATGGGGATTAAGAAATTTGATGGTTTTTTTTAGGATTTCTATGTAACATTATATTGAACTCTAAACCAATCAACATTCTGTTCTGTGTTTTTTTTAATTTGCTCTGTTATTTAGGTGATTTGTTATTTTATCTTCCCTATTTTAGTTATTGTTTTTATTGTTCAGTACAAAGAATGTAATATTTGCACTTCATAAGTTTCTATTTAAAAAAATTAAGTAAGTATATAGTTTTTTTTTATATATTTCTCTGTGCAGAAAGAAAAGTTATAATAGTTTTCTATATTTTTTAATGTTTGGGGGGGTCTTTTTTAATGTTTGGGGGGTCTTTTTTAATGTTTGGGGGGTCTTTTTTAATGTTTGGGGGGTCTTTTTTAATGTTTGGGGGGTCTTTTTAATGTTTGGGGGGTCTTTTTTAATGTTTGGGGGGTCTTTTTAATATTTGGGGGGGTCTTTTGTAATGTTTGGGGGGGGGGGTCTTTTTTCACTTTATTATATTTGTGCTGAAATAGAAAATATGATTTTATAGATTTTATAAAATCTATCATACACATATAACCTCAGTAACTTAGCAAACACATATATCTTTAATAGTTATGTTAAAATAAAAGGTAGCTGGTCAAATCGCCCCCGTCAAAAACGCCCCAACTTTTTGCAAAATCGCCCCCACTGTAAAATCGCCTCCTGTAAAAACGGGGTGCGTCTTTTTACCACAGAACACCACAGAATACCACAGAACACCACAGAATACCACAGAACACCACAGAACTCTATAAAATATCGTTTTTTTCTTTGATAAAAATTAAATGAAATATTATTTTATGTGTAATTATGGGTTATTTGATATAATTATGTCTGAAAACCACATTTTGTTCAACGTTGTGTCTCGTTGAACGCGGATGAAGTTTTCAATGAAACAGAACACCACAGAACTCGATAAAATATACTTTTTTATTGAATAAACTAAATAAAATAATATTTCGTTTGAAATTATGACTTATTGGATAAATTATGTATGAAAACCACATATTTGTTCAACATTACGCCTCGTCGTACGCGGATGAAGTTTTCGTTGACAACGGAGATGCCACAGAACACCACAGAACTCGATAAAATATCCTCTTTTATTGATAAAACGAATATAAAAAGTTGTATGCACGTAAAAATGTCTTATTGTATAAAAAATAGCTCTTTAACCTCATATTTTTGCCTAGATTTGTTCATCCTCATGTCTTGTTAAGAGAGCAGTTGACGTTTTTCATGAAAAAGGCAGGACCACAGAACTTTACGTCACACTTTATTGAATTCAAAAAGCTATTTTAAATGTTTATATGTGTAAATATGCTGAAAATATAGTTATTGTTATGCACAATATATAAAAAGTAATAATTTATGATTAACGCTCATAACGACCCACATTAAACTTGAATACAGTTGTACTTCATTGGGGATTCCGAATTTTGTGTGTGTATGTTTGTGTTTTTTCTCTTAAAGCGCCACCTTCTTGAAGTCATCTGTTATAGTACTGTATCAGAACATCATAGTTGAGAAATTTAATTTTTAAAACAAGGAAGTCCCAGTAAGTTCAAAAACATATTTATTAATATTATAAATTGTTTAAAATAAATGTTTCTTTTAAATAAAATTCATCATATGTTATCAAACAACTTGACTTGGGGAGTTTTTTACGTCCTACACCGACAACTTAATGCCCTTGGTCGGACGGGTTATCAAACAATAAAACACGCTTGTTAATTAATAAAGTGCTGTCAAGGAGAAACCTTACCAAAATTGATTTATGGCCCCAGCACTACACTAATAAACCGCCCCTGTAACAACCCACTTTGTAATAACAACGCACTTTGTAATAATATTTGAAAAAGTTAAATTAAAGTTGTCAAACTGTATGCATAGCACTGTTTGGCTATTTAAGTCATAAATTATTATAAAACTATTCGGGAACTTTAACTATTCAGACTTTTTTAACTACTCGGACTTTTTTACAAAGTGCGTTTTGTTGACTAACGCAGTTCGTAATACATTGTAAATATGTAATAACGCACTTTGTAATAAAATAAGACAAAATTACGATACGATTTGAGGAGTGTGAAAATACCATTATTTGGTAATCCAAGGACTGAAAATGACTTATTATTATACTAGATATCGGTGAGATGGTACCCATTTTTGTGGGCCCCGCCGACCTTGAGGACAAATGTAATGGTCAACAACCACGGTATGCGACACATCGCCCTGATATTATCTACCCACGTTCTAAATAACAAAAGCCTACCTCAATAGATAAAAAAGTTACAGCCCGGACACGATTAGTCTAACGGACGGACAGACTTATCACACTTGGTCGGACTGTTATCAAAATATTGGTTGGGGGGGGGGGGGGGGGTTTCTACGTCTTACACCGACAAGTTAATGCCCTTGGTCAGACTGTTACCAAAAATATTCGGAAATTTTAAAAACTCAGACTTTATTACAAAGTGCGTTTTGTTGACTAACGCAGTTCGTAATAAATTGTAAATATGTAATAACGCACTTCGTAATAAAATAAGAAAAAATTTCGAAACGATTGGAGGAGTGTGTAAGTACCATTATTTGGTAATCTAAGGACTGAAATTGACTTATTAGTTCATTATTTACCAAAAATATTCGGGAATTTTAACAACTAAGACTTTATTACAAAGTGTGTTTTGTTCACTAACGCAGTTCGTAATACATTGTTAATATGTAATAACGCACTTTGTAATAAAATAAGAAAAAAATTACGATACGATTGGAGAAGTGTGTAAGTACCATTATTTGGTACTCCAAGGACTGAAAATGACTTATTAGTTAATTATTTAGCAAAAATATACGGGAATTTTAACAACTCAGACTTTATTACAAAGTGCGTTTTGTTGACTAACGCAGTTCGTAATACATTGTTAATATGTAATAACGCACTTTGTAATAAAATAAGAAAAAAATACGATACGATTAGAGGAGTGTGTAAGTACCATTATTTGGTACTCCAAGGACTGAAAATGACTTATTAGTTAATTATTTACCAAAAATATACGGGAATTTTAACAACTCAGACTTTATTACAAAGCGCGTTTTGTTGACTAACGCAGTTCGTAATACATTGTTAATAGGTAATAACGCACTTTGTAATAAAATAAGAAAAAATTACGATACGATTTGAGGAGTGTGTAAGTACCATTATTTGGTAATCCAAGGACTGAAAATGACTTATTAGTTAATTATTTATCAAAAATATACGGGAATTTTAACAACTCAGACTTTATTACAAAGTGCGTTTTGTTGACTAACGCAGTTCGTAATACATTGTTAATATGTAATAACGCACTTTGTAATAAAATAAGAAAAAATTACGATACGATTGGAGGAGTGTGTCAGTACCATTATTTGGTAATCCAATGACTGAAAATGACTTATTTAATTAATTATTTACCAAAAATATTCGGGAATTTTAACAACTCTTTTTTTAGTGCGTTTGGTTGACTAACGCAGTTCGTAATACATTGTTTATATGTAATAACGCACTTTGTAATAAAATAAGAACAAATTACGATACGATTGGAGGAGTGTGTAAGTAACATTATTTGGTAATCCAAGAACTGAAATTGACTTATTAGTTAACTAGATATCGGTGAGATGGTACCCATCTCTGTAGGCCCCGCCGACCTTGAGGTCAAGGTCAAATGTTATCAGCCATGGTATGCGATACATCGCATTGATATGATCTACCCACATTCTAAATATCAAAAGCCTACCTCAAAAGTCACAGTTACAGCTCGGACATGAATTTGTCATTCAGGAAGCAATAATGTGACCTTAAGGTCAAAGTTCCAAGTCATGGTATATTAACATTTGTTTAATATTGATAGAAAAGTGATAATACTCCCAAAAATAATTATAGATCGTAACCTTCAACCAACATAATATTTAAAATGTTTTCTTAGTTTTAGGTATTCTATAAACAAACTCATTTTCGTACTACATGTATATAACAAATAACAGACAAGTTTCGGCCACGGTGTCTACTACTTCATGTCTAATTAAACAAGGTAAACAACATGAACAAATAGTTAATAACCGTAGCTTTTGCCTACTTTCTTAAACATACCCGAAAGGAAGCGTTTCCTCAGCCAAACCATCGAGGAGGTACTACAGGCGATGGCTGTTTTTTTTGTTTTTTTTTAACATGAACACATGAATAACAATAACTAATGTGTTTTGAAAGGGGTTTATTTTTATCAGTTGACGGCAAGGAAGGCAATCCGTCAGTGTTTATGTGATTACCTTCTCCAAAAACTGACGGAAGGACGTGGATCGGTAATGTTATACCGCATAAGTAGATGTTGCTTAAATGAAATTTACTTGCATTCGAATCCTCAAAAATCTAGGCTTTCTCATTTATTTCACTGCTCACAAACCGTTGTAAGATAGCAAATATATCTTGGCGAACACGAATTTTGATCTTACATGTTTAACATAGAACGAATGAAAATTTTTGTTACATGCTATAACGATTCACCAATTCACGATTTATACTATAAAAAATAATTCAGTATATCATATTTACCATGTAAATCAATTTAAGTTGAAATCTAGCATCTCTAACAATTGGCATAAAAGCGGTGTCAAACTTAAAAATAGACGCTCATAAAACATTTCATCTTTACCACTCAACTCTGCATACTATGTAAACCTGATAAAGCAGATTTTGTTAAAATACGACACTTTGAAAATTTTGCAGAAAAAGGGCGGCCATCTTCAAAATGGCTGTTTGTTTTAATTTTTTTGTTGCCACCATTTAATTAAGCATGTTACTATCAAGTATAAAATAGCTTTTTATCTATCTAAAAATATGTTGTTATAAACGAAAAAGCACATGAAAAAACGCTATTTTTTACCTTTAAAGGGCCATAATCCCTATAAGGGGTTGACTGACAACTTTGACCCGATGGAGACTTTTGTTGTGAAAGGGGCACACAAACGAGGCGGTGTTACAGATACACATAGAACATAATTTGGTGGACACTTAGCAATTTAAAAATAAAATGTGTATGCATTTTTTTCACATATTTTCCTATATGAAACTATGTCCTGCGGTGGTGGTAATTATTAAAAATTTCTTATTGGAATACAAATATAAAAGTTGTAAAGGACCTTAAATAAATATTGCTGACAAGTGTTGTCTCTATTGGTTTGCCAGTTTCAGAAAAGAAGCCTTTAAAAATTGCCATAGGTGTCTATGTTTAATAAAGCCTAGTCCGACCACCCAACGCATTTTGATAGACTTTGATGGGAGCGTTGGACCCCGCTCATATCAAATTCTAAAAAATGACGGCAGGGGATTATCGTACTACGCCAGTATAATGGTTATGTAAATCAACACACAAGAGTATAATCAACTACGTGATTTATTAAAGACAAAAAAGGGAAAACAGAACAGAAGGGAGGGAAACTTATTATTTTAGCCCAAACACGGACGAAGTTCCGAATGTACAAACATTGTAACAGTCTGGCGCTACCACTTTCCTTTCTTCCTCCAAAAAAATAAAACCATCATATGGTAGACTTCCCTCCGGTTTTTAGGGGATTATTATGCCCCGAAATGCACAATTCACTCTAGTACAAAACATAGTCATCCAACTTCTTAGGTAGGTACCGCTTACGAGCGTGCCGACTAGATACACTGGACTCCGCAAAATGTGAAACATCATAATTCGCTTCGGAATCGGAGTGATTGTCAGTATTTCCCTCCTGAGAATCATACACCACCAATTCTGAATCATAGTCATTGGAACTGATAATAGGTTTCGGAGGTGGAATCGATATTTCAAGCGGGATATCTGGTGTGACGGGTGGAACTGTCAGCATCTCTCGTTTATTCCTCTCGCTTTCTTCGTCAGAGTCGAACTCAATCGGGGGTTCTATTGTAGACGCTTCGACGGATGTCTTAACTTTGTAGCAATCGGAACACTTGACTCGATAAGAATTGTTCCTGAGCTGGTTACCAATAAATTTACAAATATTACACCACGGAAACTCCAAGGTCACTACAGTGTATCTTTCTCGAGCATTTATTTTGTTAAGGTCTTTTCGAAGATAAACAATATCACCTACATTTAACTCTGGAGTAACCGGAGATTGATTTGACGGGCATTTTGCTTTTTCACTATGTAAATGATTTGTAGATCTTTGAAATTGTTGAGATGAGATTAATTTCTGATCCTCCACAGGAATTTGTCTATTGGAGAACTGATCTCTTTGCATCCACATTTCTCTGGAAGATAAGCCTCTTTTTCGAATACGAGTATTTAGACGGGCGGTTACTATCGCGAGATTCATGGGCGTCAGTATTTGATGAGGTGACGAGTTTGCACGAAGAATTTCACCCTCCAGTTCCTGTATAGCCTTTTCAGCGACTGGGTTTTTGTTGAGAGTTTTGGCACGTCCAAGCTCTATAGATATACGGTGTCGAGATAACAACTGGTCATTAGCCAATGCTTTGAACCCTGGAGCTGGATCGGTTCTAATCACAGCGTATGGACCATCTAGTGGGTGAACCTCTGCCAATAATTGTATGATAGCGTCACGTATGTCATGATGACGCTCACTTTCTAATAACTTTGTGAATGTAAAGGAGGTAACACATTCTCGAACTACTAAAACAATTTGACGTTCGCGTTTCATGACATCGGCAGCAAAAGCTAATCCAACTGTTTCCGGTGGATCCTCAGAGTTTTGCTCATCGCGTACTTTCGGTGTCTTTGCAAGAGATGCACACTGATGGCAACCTCTAGTGACCATCTCTATTGATTTATCCATATCCAAAGCATAAAAATATCTTTGTACGACCGATTTTAATTGGCTGACGGAAGGGTGTCCCAACTTAATATGTACAGAGGTCAAAAGTCCATCGAGAACTTGTCGGGGAACGACAATACATTCCTGACTCGGCATAAATGGCAGGTTCCTTTTAACAATAATGAGTCCGTCTAAAGAGAGTGAGACTATGTTTAAGTATCGCTTTATATCTTTCACATTTGTAAGTTTTCTTGAAGGTCTTGTGCCTTGACGAAGATGAGCAACAGTTCGACGGAGATCAGCACACTCCGATTGAATGGACAACCAAGCAGATCTACATGTAAACGGACATTTTACGTTCCATTAAGAACATCTTCAGTACTAATATGACGCACTACAGATTCTTCCTGATGACTTATAAAAGTACAAATTTGACAGTTTTGGTTCGAACACTCTGGTGCATTTCGGCTTGCAAAATCAGACGGTAAGATTGCTGCTCCAGAAACATGACGAATGGAAACCTGGAATCGACTTGCGGTAGACAGAAATGTTGAAACACGAGGGCTTGATGAAAACTCTCCTCTGCAAAGCTTTTCAAAGGCTTGAACGCATGGCTTACTGTCGGTAAGTATACATGTAGATGTGGACGATTGAATAATGAATGGACTGAAATGTTTTATTGAGGCAGCGATTGACAACGCCTCAATTTCACATGGTAACCAATTATTCTGGTTTTGACGGAGTCTTGCGCTAAAAAAACCAGCTACATGAAGCTTATCTTTCCTGTTGACATAAAGAGTGGCCCCAAGACCTCTGCTTTTCGAAGCACCGTCCGTAACAATCCATAGTTGATCAGACGGTCGGGGAAGTGTTATTGAGCGGTTGGTAGATAAGATCATTTGAGCATTAGAAAAGGCACTTACTAGATCGTCAATCCAAACAATCTTTTGATTTTGAGTCTTTTGATTCACCTCCAGCTATGACTGCCTCTAACGGAGACAGGATTTCTGATGTGTTCTTAATGACGCGAGAAAGCACTTTGTATGCGCCTATGAATGAGCGCATAGCGGTGACAGTTTTAGGCTGTTGGCGGGTAGAGAGCGTCGAAATACGATGGGGACTAGCACGGATGCTCCCAAGTTCCCATATCCAGCCCAGGATTGATGCCTGCTTAGGTGCGATAACAGTCTTAGTAGCTGATAAGTTGAGGCTGCATGACTGAAGCGCTTCCAAAACGCGTTCGAAATTTGTATGAAGCTCCTCTGGAGTATTTCCGCCACAATACAGATCATCTGCGATTTTAGCAACTGTACCATCCTGAACTAGATGTCCTAACACTCTACACGTGAGTTCTTCAAGCGATGTCTCTGAGCCAGGCATTCCCATTGCTGAACGTACATAAACTCGTACGCCACGGAACGGAGTTGATACACCACAGTATTTCATGGAGTCTTTTGAAAGTGGAATTTGGTAAAAGGATTTAGTTAAGTCAGTAATAACTATGTACTTCCAATGCGCAATTTGCTGAGAGTTGAATCGACATCAGGCATCAATTATGGTTGAGGTTTGCTATATCTACCGACATCTGCAAAGGCTGTTACTAGTCGAAAAGTACCATTCGGTTTTTTTACAAGAAAGGACGGGTTCAAATACTCGATGGTAATTCCCGCCTCCTCGGGACGCTTGAAAACACCAATTTGTTCCAGTTCGTCAAATTTGTCTTGAAGACTAGATAGCTGTGATTTGGCATATTGTGGTAATCGTCCTTTGCGCTGAGGAGGCTGTACAGGACCCGTGTTCACTTTCGCTTCAAATGGACCGACTGCACCGTTATAACCTTTAAAGTTTGGATTAAAAACGTCATCATATTTTAAAAGAAGCGATTTAAATTGATCTCTCATACCTGTTGAAAGTAAGCCATCTGGGTCGACACGGACTTGATCGGAATGCGCCGACTTTGTCATGTTTGCATTGTTTAAGTTGGTCAGCGCTTTTGGTTCAGGTTCAGACTGCATAGGACAGTAAGTAGCACGCACTTGACAAAAATGTTCATTTTTTTTAAGTAGCATTGGTTCGTTTGATAAATTCGGTATGCGCAAATTTCCGCCTACGCTTGTAACCAAAAACGGCTGAGGCCAAGAGTTGTTGTCAGAGTCACTGGTGTGGGGCTCGACGGAAAATATGTTGTCTGGGGAGCACATGTCAGTAGGTAACATGACATCAATAAATTCGCCGGGCCAGAGTGTAGTTGAGGTTGATGGTGCTCGTGCGACGTGAGCACGACGGATAGCGTGATTCGGAGCTGAAGTGCTTGGCGAGCCGTAGTAGTATATGTGGTCATTTCCGATAGACACTTGACGATGAGCTGGTCGTGTGGCGACGTCCTTTACCTCCATAAATGGGATACCAGCTAACACATCTGTATCCAAGTGTTCGACAACTAACCCTTCGAAATACAATTTATGATCATCACGTGTAAAGGTAATTCTAGTTTCCCCGACAATGTTTAAAGGAGAAGACCCATCAGCTTGGTGAGCAGACTGAGAGCTTGCAGTAATTTTCGCATTCAGTTGTGCTGCAGTTGAGGCGCGTATCATATTACCGGTGGCACCACTGTCAACTGTAAGACGAATCGGAATATGGCCACAGTAAGTGTCAAGGTAAGGAGACTGTCTAACTTGAACACGGTTAGTTGATACTGATACTTGCTGAGCCTCCTCTTCAGGGTCGTGTAGGTCAGACTCATCAAGAGTAATATCATCAATACGTGTAGCGCGGGCCCTTGCCAAAAACTGTCGGTCTTGTTGTGGCAAATAAGTACACTTACTAAGGAAGTGGCGATCAGGACGTGACTTTTGGTTGGGTTTAGACCAAGACGGACTTGACTGCGGTTTTTGTCGTGGAAAATTTCTGACGGCTGTTCTCATTGCTTTGGCATCATCTGCTGAACGCAATTCTTCTAGAAGTGAGTCCAATGCTTGCGAAATTTCAGGTTTTATTGAGGCTAACGTTCTTGCTCTCAATTCGGTACCATATCTCTGTTTGACAAGTTTAGGTAAGTCAGGGTTTATAAGTCTGAGCCATGTTAAAACAACTAGATTTTCGAGCGTTGGAGATAGCTCCTCGTCTTCGGTTATTGGTTCGTCATGGTGTTTTATGCCCATGTCCTGACGTAACAAGCTATCTTCGATAAATGCGGTGAGTCTTTGAAACAAATCTTCCGGTCTCTCGGTAGGATCATATCGGATTGAATCAAAGTCAATAAAATGTCCACCAGTAATTTGGAAACCATAGTGAAGACGGATGGTTTGCCAAATATCATCAACGGCGGTCGAGTTTTTAACAATAGTGTTTCTGGATATTACTGGAGAAAAATTCGCTATCTGTCCTAACATCAACTCGAGAATGTTGACCTTTTGCTCACGGGTTTTTCTGTCGGCTTCAGCTATGTCATCGCCATCGTTCACAAAGCCTCTGTGGGGTGTAGTTTTGGTTTTTTTTGCCATTTAGATCCAGCCACGAGAAATGGAGCAAAGTTTTTATCTAGTGAGAGGGTGTAGATCAGGTTTTGACGCCAGTTTTCAAACGAGTTAACAGTTTCATGTTTGGTAAGACACCATTGTTTTGGTGCGCGGGTAGAATTTGCCATTGTCACTGCTTTTGTTTAATACACTTGCATTCACGGTAATAAATCTATTACGGGATGACTTACACAGGTTCTTATCGAGCGTGGGACGTAATCTCGCTGCCACCACGCCAGTATAATGGTTATGTAAATCAACACACAAGAGTATAATCAACTACGTGATTTATTAAAGACAAAAAGGGGAGAGCAGAACAGAAGGGAGGGAAACTTATTATTTTAGCCCAAACACGGACGAAGTTCCGAATGTACAAACATTGTAACAGTCTGGCGCTAAATAAAGCCCTCGAGGACAGCCATCTTGGATTTTTTATTAAAAAAAAGCAAAATTTGTAGAAGACTATCAAATAAATAGACAATTGACCTTTTCGAAATCAAATAGTCACGTAGTCCGGGAGGGGGGAGGGGGTAAGATAGGTAGATATATTTGTTCAGCCTTGAAGTTTAAGAAGAAAGTAATTAACATTCTTCACATAGAATCCAATGAGCATTGTGACCAAGTTTGGTTTCAGTTAGCCCAGTGGTATACGACTACGTAAAACATTATTAGACAGCGACAATGGTAACGTCAACGGACGCAAACGGATGGCAATAGCTAATCTAACCTACACATCGTTGAAAATCGTCTAAATTCATTAACCTATTCATTGTTCCTTATAACGTCAAACGATATATTCTTAGTAATATACGTTTGCATCCACGTATGGAAATTTTAACACCTGAAGTGACCCAAGTACGTCCTCGGGCGAAGCTGAAAGGTGTACAGGGGTGCTGAAGGTGTTAAAATCTCCATATCTACGGATATGAACGAATTTATCCCCGGTTTTAGCTTGTAATGATGGATTTTTATTTACATTGTCAGCACAACGGCGGACGTCAACGCAACGTTTTCTTCATTATCGAAGAAACTGCGTGTGATGGAAATTTGGTAAAAATAACGTTTTTTACAAGGTGTAGGGTACTTCCTTTGATAGAACCCTACAGTTTTCGAAATAAAACCAGTTTCGTGTCGGATTAAAACAGATGTTGAAAGATTAAGTTTTGGCGCTGAATGTCTTACAGAGTCGTCATAATAGTGTGACGTCGTTGTTTGCCAAAGATGCATATATTTTATGTCAGAATGCTTCGTTGAATATAAAAATTTTGTAAAAACTTTTAAATTTTTTATACTTCTAAACTTTAGATAAACTTATAACATACATTGAAGTGAAGGTACAACTACCTGTATCACGTCTCGGCTATTGCATACATTCCGCATCAAAACTCGATGCTACACAACTGTCTCGACGTGATAGAGGTAGTTACCTACACATAATGTATTAATTTGTGTATTTATCATTCTGTATATGACGCAAACGGTTCGCTCTCCCGCTCGCCGAAGGCAAGTACAAATCTGCTGAAGGCAAGTAAGTTTCATTACAAGGTTGTCCACCGCAAGCGTTGAAAATATTATGCCATTATTACATAATTTTATCGTCCAGTTACTTTTTTCGTGAGCATCGGCATTTTTTTTTTCGTAATGTAGACAATTTCGGAGCCTCTTTGTACGACGGCTTATTTGTGCCAAACAACAAATAGAAACAAAAATTCTTATTTCGTTTGAACGGTTTATTAGATCGTTTCAACGATTTATTAAATCGTTACAACGATTCATTAAATCGTTTGAACGGTTTATTAAATCGTTTCAACGATTTATTAAATCGTTACAACAATTTAAAATCATTACAACGATTTATCAAATCGTTACAACGGTTTATTAAATCGTTTCAACGGTTTATTAAATCGTTGTAACGATTTAATAAATCTTTGTAACAATTTAATTAAATCGTTGAAACGATTTAATAAACCGTTCAAACGAAATAAGATTTTTTTTCTATTTGTTGTTTGACACAAATAAGCCGTCGTATCTTTGTGCTGTAATTTATAATACAATTTTTTTATTGGTTGGTTATACAAAGTTTACCAATCAGAACATGTTTTACAAAATATTTGTGAAATTGGTTTTCAGTTAACAAATATATGGATCTTACAATAAAAATTTTGTTAATTCCTCGGTGACTTTGAAATTGCCTCGGTAGAAATCTCAATCATAGTTTGAAGTTTTGAAGGAATATTTTGACGGAATTAAAACTACGGGTACTTGAAATCGTCAAAAGTACCGATTGTGTATCGCCAAAATTTGACCCATCTCTTTTATCTTGTCCGATTATCCTTTGCCATTGCCCCTATCAAAGTCTAAAAGGGCGTTGCACGGCAGAGGATTCTGGATTCTCGGATTATAAAATTACAAATATCAGTAGAATCGCCGATAGACGTTTCATACTGTAACTAAAACGGACAATAACCAAAAACAAACTATTGCCAAATAGGACCATAAAAAACGGAATACCGAAATTTTAAACTAGTTAATTACTAGGCTAATAATTGAATAATTATGATATTAGATGAAGATTTTATTTTAAAAATGATTTTGGCCAGGCCTCACGAAATGCAAACCCGGGTTGGGTTATTGTATATGGTGAAGTAAGGTGGTCACGAGGGCAAAATACGATATCTATGCTTTGTAATCATCTTCTGCAGTATTCAAACTCGATCTCTGAAACTTCACAGAAAGATTGCACATGTATTGAAGTTCTTCAACTGCTATTATGGAAATGTTCAAGGATTGTTTTCCAAATTGTCCAGACTTCGGAACTTGGTCATTTTTTTTCAGAACATGTGCAGACTCCTCCTTCACAGAACCAAAACCTTCTTCGTACAATTTGTAAACCATTCCCCATTTATTAAGGCACATGTTTTGCAACCCGGCCATTTCAGACATGCGATTTTTTTATATGTTTAGTGCATTATTTTTTAAAACTAACACAATGCAATCTGTTGTTTATACGAAATATGAATTTACAGTAATGATTTATTTAATTATTATTAAAAAGAAACTACTAATTAATATTAAATTACGATTGTGATTGTCAAAACTCCACGGTCAAGATATCTTGTTATTTCACACATTTTTTTCAATGCCCATATTTGGTAGATAAGTAAAAGCAAAATATTATTTGTTCCAGTCTTACAAAAATTTAATTTTTAATAAAATTTGTTACATTTTAAAAAAAAATAAAAAGGAAAGTTCTTGAATAAGTGCACATAACAATTTAATTCACTAGAAATAACCTATTATACTTATACTGTAAAGAGGTGTTGCATTGAAGAGAATGGTTAGTATTTAACAATTGACCAAGTTTATTTATTTGGAATTTTACATTCCTGTTTCCCTAGAAAGTTAATTTTTTGGTTTAAAAAGGGTAATTGGAAATTTGAAAAAATATATCTGCCCAGAAAAGCCTAGAATGCAGGAGAATTTACCCCAGCTTCTGGACCCAGACCCCTGACTGTATAAGCACCGTGCATATGCTTGGTGCGTCGGAAGGGAGCTGTCCGAGTGTATGGCAAGTAAAAATAAGGAAGGGCTACCAAATATTGGAATTGACTTGCCCGTCGGGCAAGTTAGCTGACTTTTCTTATTTCTAATTTAACCAATTACCATTTCTACTATAAACGCATCTCACGTACTACCGTAAATCAGGTTATTTTGGTTGTAGTTTTATTTTGGCTTACTTGGCGCTTTCGGTGAAAGAGCCAAAATTAAACACACCAAAATAAAGCATGCACCAACGTTTTACACTCCAAAATAGCGGACCGGTAAGACAACATGGCTTAAAATACCGGTAATAAACAAGTGTGTGCAAAGGAAAATTACAGGTATACATTTTTGTGCATATTTCCGTATAAAATTGTGCAACTAACGGTTAGCAACACCAGGGTATATTGGTTTTGTAAAAACGTGTAACTGACTAATCAAATCCAAGGAATAATACTGATACGGGGAAAATACCCGATATATCCCCACTTCGCGCACGCGCAAAGAGACGTCACAATAAGAACGGCTGAATTTTGAAGTTCTGATTAAAATAATGGCCAATAAATAAGACTATCGAGGGTACGTTATGGTAAAATATTTTGAAAGGATTTCTTGACAAAAAATGTTTCATCATGAAAATGGCGACTAGAAAATGATTGCCTATAGGGTCCGATTGAATAGGAAAACACAGGATTTTGTCATATTAGAATTGTCATAATTCATTCTGGGTATAATGTTGTATTCACTTACACATGAGATGGGTTTTTATATTCATATTTTCTACTTCGGTATCGCTCGGTCGGTAAAAAAAAAATAATCGAATATAAAGACCCAGCCCATGTGTAAATTAATACAACATCATACCCTCATGAATTATTTTTAAAACAGAAACATTTGTGTCAAACAAATCCGAATGCGGCATTTTGTTCCTGCAAAAGTTAAAAGCGGAATTTCACTTATGGTTTCTTGAATATGACCAACTATAATTTAAAAAAAAACATAATGGAGTGAACGTTAACATTAAGAAGTTACATAATATTATTTTTATAAGTTTGATCAAAATCTTACTGCTCAAGCTATTCCTACTAATCATTTAACTTTCGAATTAGCAAAAACCATATCCATCTGCTATGTTTCGGGTTATATGCAGCAAAAGAGTTTTCGATTTAATGAACAATGTTTGTTGTCTTTGATACGCATAAAAGCAACAGTTTCATTACCATATATCTAATTGAAATGGAAAATAAAATATATTTCCCCTAATAGGAATGAACAGTTTATATACACTTTATAATATACAATCTTCTTTTGTTAGGGACGGAAAAGGGGGGGGCCTTGGTTTTTTGTTTTGGTCAGAAAAAATATTTATTTTTTGAAGGCGTCGCGACTGAATATTTTTTTCATTATTAGCATTATTTTATATACCAGAAATCCTTCTTCAGAATATTTTTTTTCTTACCCTCTGCTTCCAGAATATTTTTTTCATCAAAAATCATTTTCAAAATATTTTTTAGGAAAAAACAAGGCCCCCCCCCCTGCAAGTAAAATGGTCGGTCCCTTAGCGTATATTTATTTACATAATGAACAAATAACGTATGTTGGCACGATGCGAAGCCTACCTAGTATGTAATTCAAACTTATGCAACAGTCGGTTTTTGTTAAAGAATCTATGCGAAAGCGAGTGTACAAACTGTAATAGGGGCCTCGGTGGCCGAGTGGTCAAGGTAGTTCGTCTACTATTGATCACGTGGTCTGTCAACACTGAGATTGCGGGTTCGATTCTCACTGCAGGCAGGGTGTACTCGACTCCAATCTTAATTGACAAGGATTGCCAGTTTTCCTACCGCAGGTCCGGGGTTCTCTCCGGGTACTCCGGCTTCCTCCCCCAATAAAAACTGGACGCCATGAAATAGCTGAAAAATTGCTGAAAGTGGCGTTAAAACACCATTCAAACAAACAAACAAACAAACTGTAATAATTAAAACTAAACATTCTTGAAACCATATAATTTAGTTCTGTTGAAAAATAGAAATATTGACAATCTACTGAGTCATAAGGTTTGCTTTAATGCATGAAAATATTAATGTGTTGGAATATACAGTTAGCACATGCCTTTCCATACACACCACAATGTGATTGGTTACTTCTGCGCCACAAGAATTCGAGACGCCATACATAGTGGCAGGAAACAGCGGCGGAAAGGTCTTGATCCACGAGGGTTTCAATATCGGAAAAACAAAGAGGAATGATGCGATATACTGCCGATGCTGGCGATCAGATTGTCGTGCCATTACGCAGACTAGTGTTTTCAATTTCGAGGACGAAAATCCAAACATTGTTATTTATAGTGCAAGCAATATTTTTCGTTTAAGTCATAAATCTTTCAATGAAAAAAAGCTACTTGTAAAATAATAAATTAGTATTTTTATATAGTCTGATGCTTTTCAGTGCAATTATAGTATATTTAAATTGTTAATCATCTACTATGTCAACACTGAGGTTGTGAGTTTGAGCAAGGCGTGCTCGACTCCAGCTTAATTGACAATCACACCATATTTCCTCCCAAAGTTTTGGGGTTTTAACCCCCTTCCGAAAAAAATATGTATCCTGTAATCCCTGTACATAATAAAGGTTATATTAATACCTTTTTTCTGTATTCGGCTTGTATCCTAATAAACTATCTTGGTACCCTTGTCTTTGCTTAAAACAATAAGTACTATGTTCTAGTTTCCGACATTTTTGTGTTTAAGGTGCCGTTTTACGATTTATTCCTTATTTTTTGCATATCAAAAAATAAAATATTGATATAAATGTTTTGTGATATCAGGAAATAATAACTGATAAAAAAATTATACAAAATTGGAAATAATTAGTAAAACAGCGCCTAGTATTTCTGACGAGGTTTTGCCAAAAAAGTTTCAACTACGAAATCAGCTAAAAATGCCCAACAGTGAATCTGTGCACTAACCGAACTTCGCTCATGGTTTGAGAAAGTATTTTTTTAAATGGGATAATCGACAAATTGAGTGTCGAACTATTTTGGGAGTCGCGGATTATTGGGGTGTCGGACTAATGGGGTGTCGGACCAATGGGGTGTCGGACTAATGGGGTGTCAGACCAATGGTGTGTCGGACTAATGGGTTGTCGGACCAATGGGGTGTCGGATTAATGGGGTGTCGGACCAATGGGGCGTCGGACCAATGGATTTTCGGACTAATGGGGTGTCGGACCAATGGGGTGTCGGACTAATGTGGTGTCGGACCAATGGGGTGTCGGACTAATGTGGTGTCGGACCAATGGGGCGTCGGACTAGCGGTGCTGTCCAGTATCTTCTGGCGTCCAACGCTTTGTAGACTGATTGTTGTGTAGGATGTTCGAAAGCTGTCCATAGACAAAACGGCGGATTTTACGACACGGCCCTGAGTCTGCTATTTCACAAAATCTCCCGATGTTAAAATTTTTTTAATGTGGTTGTTCATTAAAATAATAAATAACTCTAATCCAGTTCCGGGTTTCATAAGACATCTCAAATTTGAGATTTCCTCAACTCAAAAATTGACCAATCAGATTGCGTGAAATTTTGAATTTGAGGAAAATCTCAAGGATTTGATGAAAATCTCAATTTGAAATGTTTTATGAAACTGAGGCCAGATTTTATTCCGCAAAATTATTTTTTTTTTCGTTACTTTCTGTGTAAATCACAAATTAAAAGCAAGTAAATAATGCTCATATTTTCCCTAAATGCATTCTGTCAAATCGTCCATGAAATCTTAAAATGGATAAAAATTGTTTTCTTACATGTTTGACAAAAAATCAATTACCTGTTTTATGGTACAAATTATACGAAAAATGACGGATTAAAGTTATCTTGAACTCTTTATTTTGATTTTAACATAGAAATTAATGAGAATATGAAGTTTAAATACTTTTACACCTTGACTGTAGACAAAACATAGTGCATTTATATTGTCAGTGGAATCAATAATTATAATACTTTATTTGGCCGTACATCTCACGCAGGAAATGTAGATAAATACGATGTCTAACATTGTATTTCATATTTAAGTTTATAATTCAAAATGGCTACTTACAAGTATAGTAAAAAAAATTTCAAGCTTTTTTAAATTGTAATCATGCATAAGTTACGCGATAATTGGATGGACTCAGCCTGGCTTCGCCTTTGAACAAAGTAGTTTTAACTCCAGAAAATAAAACTACAAATTCATTTTGTCTTAAAAAAGCCATACATTGCATTGTATATCAAGCTAAAGTTGAATTTGTATTGTGATTTTGTGTTATGCATATATATTATATATCCTCTTTTTAATTTTCACTTTTTTAATAAGTCATTATGATTCCATACATATCTTATAATATTACTGTTGTTGTTTATTTATATTTTGTTTACTAAGTCGGACAGACGGATTCCTGTCTACGCTTTTCAGTGGGGGACCAAAACAACCTAAGGTGCGTTTACTCCAGACAATTAAGGAAGTAGCTATAGGATTCTATATACTTTTTGATGTTTTTTTCTCTATATCGCTCACATGATTGCATGCAATTTATCTATCTTTCAATTTCCATATGATGCTAACAAAACTTTTCGTTACAACTTTTTTGTAATATTTTTACAAAGTGCGTTATTACACTTTCACAATTTATTACGATGTGCGTTAAGAAACACAAGGTAATTTGTAAACAAAATCAAGTAGTTTTTACTTTCGTAATTTTAATAAGTCATTTTCAGTCCATGGATTGCCAAATAATGGTACTTACACACTCCTCCAATCGTATCGTAAATTTTTCTTATTTTATTACAAAGTGCGTTATTACATATTAAAAATGTATTACGAACTGCGTTAGTCAACCAAACGCACTTTGTAAAAAAAGTCTGAGTTTTTAAAATTCCCGAATATTTTTGGTAATAGTCCGACCAAGGGCATTAAGTTATCGGTGTAGGACGTAAAAAACTCCCCCAACCAATATTTTTGGTAAATAATTAGGCGGACGCCCTATAGTGATTTGTCTGTCCGTCCGTCCGTCCGACTAATCGTGTCCGGGCTGTAACTTTTTTATCTTTTGAGGTAGGCTTTTGATATTTGGAATGTGGGTGGATAATGTCAAGGCGATGTGTCGCATACCGTGGCTGACCACCTTTGACATTGAACGTTGACCTCAAGGTCACATTATTGCTTTCTGAATGACAAATTCATGTCCGGGTTGTAACTTTTTTATCTTTTGAGGTAGGTCTTTGATATTTGGAATGTGGGTAGATAATATCAGGGCGATGTGTCGCATACCGTGGTTGTTGACCATGACCTTGAACTTTGACCTTGAGGTCACATTATTGCTTTCTGAACGACAGATTCATGTCCGAGCTGTAACTTTTTTCTCTTTTGAGGTAGGGTTTTGATATATTTAGAATGTGGGTAGATAATATCAAGGCGATGTGTCGCATACCATGGTTGATAACCTTTGACCTTGACGTCAAGGTCGGAGGGGCCCACAGAGATGGGTACCATCTCAACGATATCTAGTTAACTAATAAGTCATTTTCAGTCCTTGGATTACCAAATAATGGTACTTACACACTCCTCCAATCATATCGTAATTTTTTCTTATTTTATTACAAAGTGCGTTATTACATATTTACAATGTATTACGAACTGCGTTAGTCAACAAAACGCACTTTGTAAAAAAGTCTGAGTAGTTAAAAAAAGTCTGAATAGTTAAAGTTCCCGAATAGTTTTATAATAATTTATGACTTAAATAGCCAAACAGTGCTATGCATACAGTTTGACAACTTTAATTTAACTTTTTCAAATATTATTACAAAGTGCGTTGTTATTACAAAGTGGGTTGTTACACGCCCCTAATAAACCCATGGGGGATTATTTAGAATGGTGCTACTAATTAACATCAATGAAGATCAAACTCAGCAGGGATGTATAACTGTGAAATGCTTTTTTTAATTTGTTAAAGAAGTACAATTTAAACTTCGTATAGAATTACCCTTTTGCTCGACTGTTGTATTGTTTGTAAATGAAATAATAAAACAAGCACATAAAATATATTAGAATAATACTATTTAAATGTTCTATGTTACGTGTAAGCCAAATTGTTTATTTAAAACACTTTGTATATTTTTGGTTCGTAGTCAAAGACCTTCAATGATTTTTGTTTGTTTGTTTGCTTGTTTTCTCACTTTTTGAATTACTGAACAAAATAATGCTTATGTCTGTATGTTCATTTTTTGTATTTTTTCTTCTTCAACTTCTCAAGAAAAAACAATTAAATCTTAGTAGCATGTGACATATAAGCTTCATGTAAAATTCGGCTTTCGCTTTTTGTTTATTCATTTTTATATTTATATTTTTTTTTAGTTACACTCATTATGTATTTTTTTAAGAATGTTAATCACTCACTGTTCACTAGATCACGATTTTTTATTAAATTATGGGGAAACATTTGCACAGTCTTTAACAATACAATCGGACATCCGTGCTACAAAATAAGTTGCATGGTATTTTTAAAACAGCGTTCATGTATTTTTTTTATGAAGAAACAGTTAATATAAACACATTTTAATCATTGAACTATGCTTTTAAAGTTATTTAGGGTGTTCTGTGGTATTTTAGTTTGTTCTGTGGTATCGCCGTTTTCAGCGAAAACTTCATCCGCGTACGACGAGACGTAATGTGGAACAAATACGTGGTTTTCATACATAATTTTAACCAACAAGTCACAATTACACACAAAATATTATTTTATTTAGTTTATTTAATAAAAAGGGATAGTTTATCGAGTTCTGTGGTGTTCTGTCCTATCGCCGTTTTCATCGAAAACTTCATCCGCGTACGAAGACATAATGTTGAACAAATATGTGATTTTAATACATAATTATACACAATAACCCAAAATTACACATAAAAAAATATTTCATTTAATTTTATCAAAGAGAAAACGACATTTTATCGAGTTCTGTGGTGTTCTGTGGTATTCTGTTGTGTTCTGTGGTATTCTGTGGTGTTCTGTGGTAAAAAGACGCACCGGTAAAAACGCCCCCACCTAAGCAAAATCGCCCCACTTAACAAACTCAACCCCATCAAAAACGCCCCCACTTTTTGCAAAATTGCCCCACTTAATAAAATCACCCCCACCAAAAGCGCCCCCACCTTCAACAAAATCGCCCCCTTTTAAAATTTACTGTAGTATAAAAATTATTAAAATATTTTCGACTTTTGGGAGTTAATTGTCGCTGATTAAAATTTAGAAATGTTTACAAAAATTATACAATTATGATAATTACCTTAGTGCACGGTTAGTGGGGGGGGGGGGGGGTAACTTGGTATATATATATATATATACCGCGACTGGCGGACTTGAAAAGCAACTATTTTGGGTTAAGTTGGAAATGAAAAAGTTTAAGATTAATATGTTATGACTTGTTTACATCATATATTTATATTGACATTCAATGACTAAGGCAATTCGTTGGTCTGTCTTTGTCTAAATTTTTGACAAGAAACACCGTCATTTGTATCGTTGCATAATCTTCTAGACTTGTATATATATATATATATATATATATATAATATACAAACGTCTAAATATTGTGACAACCATATAATATATCTATCCAGCGGATTTCTGAAACATCAGAAATACAGGGTTAATATCAAATTTTTATATATACTTCTACAAATTAAGCCCAACACTGTTTGAATTAGATTTTTAACACTGTCAAATTTTTGTTTACCCTCAGCGGGATTCGAACTCACACCGTTGTGACACTGTGGCACCAAATCGCCTGCACTATGTCCAGCGGTCTAGACACCTCGGCCAAATCCGCTATATATATATATATATATATATAGCGGATTTGGCCGAGGTGTCTAGACCGCTGGACATAGTGCAGGCGATTTGGTGCCACAGTGTCCGCTGGCTAGATATATTATATGGTTGTCACAATACTTAGACGTTTGTATATATATATATATATATATATATATATATATATATATATATATATATATATATATATATATATATATATATATATAATCATAGTCTCTTTAAGAATATATATAAAAACTCTGTTAAATTTTCCGAACGTTTCGGCCTCACGGCCTTCCTCAGCGGAATTTTATTGCATAGTGATGATGTTATGTTATTTGCAACGTTACAATAGCCAACGTCATAATTTGAACATAGATTGGCGGGAATCACAATCGAAATAATACGTAAATAAATATATATATATATATATATACAAATATATATATATATATACAAACGTCTAAGTATTGTGACAACCATATAATATATCTAGCCAGCGGATTTCTGAAACATCAGAAATACAGGGTTAATATCAAATATTTATATATACGTCTACAAATTAAGCCCAACACTGTTTGAATTAGATTTTTAACACTGTCAAATTTTTGCTTTCCCTCAGCGGGATTCGAACTCACACCGTTGTGACACTGTGGCACCAATTCGCCTGCACCATGTCCAGCTGTCTAGACCCCTCGGCCAAATCCGCTATATAAAAAAATATAGCTTCATTAACCGGGGTGAATCTTAGACATAGACATAGTACATGTGTACTAGCGTGTGACGATGGAATTTTTCGTAACCAATACGTATTAATCTGACAGTAATCTAATTCAGCATTTTTGTTTATATTATATAGGATGACAAAGTTACTTGTCATGCAGTCACAGTATGTAAATTATATACAAACGTCTAAGTATTGTGACAACCATATAATATATCTATCCAGCGGATTTCTGAAACATCAGAAATACACGGTTAATATCAAATATTTATATATACGTCTACAAATTAAGCCCGACACTGTTTGAATTAGATTTTTATCACTGTCAAATTTTTGCTTTCCCTCAGCGGGATTCGAACTCACACCGTTGTGACACTGTGGCACCAATACGCCTGCACTATGTTCAGCGGTCTAGACCCCTCGGCCAAATCCGCTATATAAAAAAATATAGCTTCATTAACCGGGGTGAATCTTAGACATAGACATAGTACATGTGTACTAGCGTGTGACGATGGAATATTTCGTAACCAATACGTTCTAATCTGACAGTAATCTAATTCAGCATTTTTGTTTATATTATAGGATGACAAAGTTACTTGTCATGCAGTCACAGTATGTAAATTATATACAAACGTCTAAGTATTGTGACAACCATATAATATATATATATCCAGCGGATTTCTGAAACATCAGAAATACAGGGTTAATATCAAATATTTATATATACGTCTACAAATTAAGCCCAACACTGTTTGAATTAGATTTTTAACACTGTCAAATTTTTGCTTTCCCTCAGCGGGATTCGAACTCACACCGTTGTGACACTGAGGCACCAATTCGCATGCACTATGTTCAGCGGTCTAGACCCCTGGGCCAAATCCGCTATATAAAAAAATATAGCTTCATTAACCGGGGTGAATCTTAGACATAGACATAGTACATGTGTACTAGCTTGTGACGATGGAATTTTTCGTAACCAATACGTATTAATCTGACAGTAATCTAATTCAGCATTTTTGTTTATATTATATAGGATGACAAAGTTACTTGTCATGCAGTCACAGTATGTAAATTATATACAAACGTCTAAGTATTGTGACAACCATATAATATATCTATCCAGCGGATTTCTGAAACATCAGAAATACAGGGTTAATATCAAATATTTATATATACGTCTACAAATTAAGCCCAACACTGTTTGAATTAGATTTTTAACACTGTCAAATTTTTGCTTTCCCTCAGCGGGATTCGAACTCACCCCGTTGTGACACTGTGGCACCAATTCGCCTGCACTATGTTCAGCGGTCTAGACCCCTGGGCCAAATCCGCTATATAAAAAAATATAGCTTCATTAACCGGGGTGAATCTTAGACATAGACATAGTACATGTGTACTAGCTTGTGACGATGGAATTTTTCGTAACCAATACGTATTAATCTGACAGTAATCTAATTCAGCATTTTTGTTTATATTATATAGGATGACAAAGTTACTTGTCATGCAGTCACAGTATGTAAATTATATACAAACGTCTAAGTATTGTGACAACCGTATAATATATCTATCCAGCGGATTTCTGAAACATCAGAAATACAGGGTTAATATCAAATATTTATATATACGTCTACAAATTAAGCCCAACACTGTTTGAATTAGATTTTTAACACTGTCAAATTTTTGCTTTCCCTCAGCGGGATTCGAACTCACACCGTTGTGACACTGTGGCACCAATTCGCCTGCACTATGTTCAGCGGTCTAGACCCCTCGGCCAAATCCGCTATATAAAAAAATATAGCTTCATTAACCGGGGTGAATCTTAGACATAGACATAGTGCATGTGTACTAGCGTGTGACGATGGAATTTTTCGTAACCAATACGTTCAAATCTGACAGTAATCTAATTCAGCATTTTTGTATATATTATATAGGATGACAAAATTACTTGTCATGCAGTCACAGTATGTAAATTATATACAAACGTCTAAGTATTGTGACAACCATATAATATATCTATCCAGCGAATTTCTGAAACATCAGAAATACAGGGTTAATATTAAATATTTATATATACGTCTACAAATTAAGCCTAACACTGTTTGAATTAGATTTTTAACACTGTCAAATTATTGTTTACCCTCAGCGGGATTCGAACTCACACCGTTGTGACCCTGTGGCACCAAATCGCCTGCACTATGTCCAGCGGTCTAGACAACTCGGCCAAATCCGCTATATAAAAATATAGCTTCATTAACCGGGGTGAATCGTAGACATAGACATAGTACATGTGTACTAGTATACGGATGTGTGGCCCTAATGGGTCACTTTTTTACCTCTCCAAAATATAGTTGTAAATTATCTAAATATATCCATGCACCGATTCTCATCTCAAGCATGTTAAGCCTATGTAAACCACAGTGATTTTAAAAACAAAGTGTTCCATAATAACATCACTTGATCATTTTAATAGTGAATGTACTATTTTGTCTTGTTATCTGCTTTAATAAAAAGGATGAAATCGTGTCTTCATCTTTTCATATAAGAAGAACGATTAAAAACTGTAAACATACATAACAAACAAACAAGACCGAAGAAACAGCACATACTTATCATTTATCTTAACTGAGATCATAACATAACCTCAGAAAAAAGAAATTAATTTGTACTAATATGCGATTTTTGTAAGTGGGGCGATTTAGCTAAATGTGGGGGCGTTTTTACACGGGGAATTTTTACAGCGGGTGCGTTTTTGACAGGGGGCGATTTTACAGTCGGGGAGATTTTGCAAAAAGTGGGGCCGTTTTTGAAGGGTGCGTTTTACCGTGGGGCGATTTGACTTGCATTCAAATAAAATACTACATGAATGACACACTACATACTTATACAGACTACTTTTATGAAAGACCAGGGCATCTTCCACAATAGTGATAGAAATTTTATGTCTTTGTGTTGTATAGACACGCCATTGATCAATTCTAATCTGCATAAATTTGGACGTCTCAACCCTATTCTGAGTCCTTAGTGAGAAAGACAATCCCAGTCCTAAGTAATATGACAACGTGTGGCATACATTACGACTTGCCCGAATTTTACTGCCGATGTTAGGCTTGTGATTTTTCGGATTGGCCTCGCCAAAAAAAAAACAAAAAAAAAACGATCGTATGATTATTCGTTCTAACATTACGACACCCTAAAAATGTCCTTTCAACACTTGAATGAAATACAAATAAATAGCAATTTTACGATTAGTAAATCAGTAATTATGCCGCAAACAATTGCACACAAATGCACACATGTTTGCAAACGTCCACAACTATCGGACCACCCTCCCTTATCCCCAATCTTCCATATTCCATAAACCCTACTTGTCATATACCATAAACCCTACTTGTCATATACCATAAACCCTACTTGTCATATACCATAAACCCTACTTGTCATATACCATAAACCCTACTTGTCATATACCATAAAGCCAACTTGTCATATACCATAAACCCTACTTGTCATATACCATAAACCCTACTTGTCATATACCATTAACCCTACTTGTCATATACCATAAACCCTACTTGTCATATACCATAAAGCCTACTTGTCATATACCATAAACCCTACTTGTCATATACCATAAACCCTACTTGTCATATACCATAAAGCCTACTTGTCATATACCATAAACCCTACTTGTCATATACCATAAACCCTATTTGTCATATTCCATAAATCCTACTTGTCATATACCATAAACCCTACTTGTCATATACCATAAACCCTATACTTGACATATACCATAAACCCTACTTGTCATATACCATAAACCCTACTTGTCATATACCATAAACCCTACTTGTCATATACCATTAACCCTACTTGTAGCGATGTATTGCAAGTAATCTAATAATATTTTGTATTTCACAGATGGATCTGGCCTGACTTTTTATGTACATTCTCTGGATTTTGGTGCTTTTTGTTAGCCGAAACTGACATGAACGCTTTGGCAGCCATTGCGGTCTTAAGATACATCATCGTGTGTAAGCCAGAATACGGTATGACTAACTCACTTATATTAAGACAATTAACGAATTCACAAAACAAAAGGTAACAGACATAGACGTGGGATGCCGAATCACACCCTCTCCATTTCAGATAGTGATTTCCTGTATATTTTCAATGGAGATCCATATGTGCCTTGCAGTGCAAGATTTGGACTTAGCGATTGAAAATTGCGGTTTAAAGTATATGATAAGAAGGTTATGATATGGCGAAATCCATATCACATCTCTAATCAACCCTCCACCCATATCTACCCTTAGACCTAAAGGTAACAAGAAAAAAAGGCCTAAAGGTCTAAGGGTATACGTAAAATAATATGGATATTGCCATATAATAACCGACTTTTATTGTTTAACGTATTACATGGACCTGTTCGGTAATTTATCGACTCACAAAGTATGAAAATAAAACGCCTTCAGAAATATAAATTGTTTAACGTGTCACATTGACCAGTTTAATATAAAAAAATCCGGTCATTTTATAATATAACTATTTATTTTTCAGAATATTATTTAAAACTAAAATGGGCAAAATACGTTGTGTTGGGAATCATCTGGAGCCATAGCGTTATTGTAACAAGTATGCCGCTGTTCGGATGGAGTACCTATAAACAAGAGGCTTTCCGAACATCATGCTCTATAGATTGGACAGCAAAGACAACGTCCGTTGTCTCATATAACATTTTCCTTATAATTTCTTGTTACTGTGGTCACTTGGCCATATTTGTGTTTTGTTACACACATATAATTAAGACATTCAAAGTAGCTGATTTAATGCAGTACGGGACAGGCGATGACCGGACTGTGAAACTAGAAAAGGTCACGTGGTACCACAAAATAACAACATCACGGAACGTTACAGTGGTAAGAAAATACATACATGGGTTAGTCTTGGGTAAGGGTAGATGTGTTATGTATACGGGTTTCTGGGTTTTGCATGGGTTAAAGGTACCGAATCGATAAGGGTTAACCTGCAATGGATACGAGGTCAGGGTAGAATGTATGGGTAGGGACAGCAGCGTAAAAGGTACCAGCCTAGGGTTTAAGTGTGGGTATAGGTGAGGTCAGGGTAGAGTGTATGGGTAAGGACAGCAGCGTAAAATGTACAAGCCTAGGGTTTAAGTCCCGGGATATTGTAGTGGGTACAAAGCTTGTGTTTTATTTAACTGTAATTAAACGTAAGTCAACTGGAAAAAACTCCGATGGACTAGCACCAAGAATCCGACATATTGAGGAAGCAATAATATCATAAACGCATGTTCTTAATTCGTACATTTATACAACATTTATTGTAACGGTGTAATTTATTGGTTACCATGGTTACCACACTAAAAACATAAATGTACAGGTCAGCCCGACACCTAAAACATAACTGTACAGGTCAGCTGGACACCTAAAACCTAACTGTACAGGTCAGCTGGGCGCCTAAAACATAACTGTACAGGTCAGCTGGACACCTAAAACATAACTGTACAGGTCAGCTGGACACCTAAAACATAACTGTACAGGTCAGCTGGACACCTTAAACATAACTGTACAGGTCAGCTGGACGCCTAAAACATAACTGTACAGGTCAGCTGGACACCTAAAACATAACTGTACAGGTCAGCTGGACACCTTAAACATAACTGTACAGGTCAGCTGGACGCCTAAAACATAACTGTACAGGTCAGCTGGACACCTAAAACATAACTGTACAAGTCAGCTGGACACCTAAAACATAACTGTACAGGTCAGCTGGACACCTAAAACATAACTGTACAGGTCAGCTGGACACCTAAAACATAACTGTACAGGTCAGCTGGACACCTTAAACATAACTGTACAGGTCAGCTGGACGCCTAAAACATAACTGTACAGGTGAGCTGGACACCTAAAACATAACTGTACATGTCAGCTGGACACATAAAACCTAACTGTACAGGTCAGCTGGACACCTAAAACATAACTGTACAGGTCAGCTGGACACCTAAAACATAACTGTACAGGTGAGCTGGACACCTAAAACATAACTGTACAGGTCAGCTGGACACCTAAAACATAACTGTACAGGTCAGCTGGACACCTAAAACATAACTGTACAGGTCAGCTGGACACCTAAAACATAACTGTACAGGACAGCTGGACGCCTAAAACATAACTGTACAGGTCAGCTGGACGCCTAAAACATAACTGTACAGGTCAGCTGGACACCTAAAACATAACTGTACAGGTCAGCTGGACGCCTAAAACATAACTGTACAGGTCAGCTGTGGCGCCTAAAACATAACTGTACAGGTCAGATGGACACCTAAAACATAACTGTACAGGTCAGCTGGACACCTAAAACATAACTGTACAGGTCAGCTGGACACCTAAAACATAACTGTACAGGTCAACTGGACGCCTAAAACATAACTGTACAGGTCAGCTGGACGCCTAAAACATAACTGTACAGGTCAGCTGGACACCTAAAACATAACTGTACAGGTCAGCTGGACACCTAAAACATAACTGTACAGGTCAGCTGGACACCTAAAACATAACTGTACAGGTCAGCTGGACACCTAAAACATAACTGTACAGGTCAGCTGGACACCTAAAACATAACTGTACAGGTCAACTGGACGCCTAAAACATAACTGTACAGGTCAGCTGGACACCTAAAACATAACTGTACAGGTCAGCTGGACACCTAAAACATAACTGTACAGGTCAGCTGGACACCTAAAACATTACTGTACAGGTCAGCTGGACACCTAAAACATAACTGTACAGGTCAGCTGGACACCTAAAACATAACTGTATAGGTCAGCTGGACACCTAAAACATAACTGTACATGTCAGCTGTACGCCTAAAATTATTGATATTAGACATTTTTAAACTTTCTTTTAAAAGTAAGAAGCTTAGTTATCAGAAAAGGAAAGGAAAGCGTAAGATTACCCGAGAATTACATATCACACCCACAGATCATTTGGAACGTACACGAGAATTACCCGTCACGCCCACAGATAATTTAGATCCTATCATGCATTCAGGCAAAATGTTTGTATGGCTGTTTATATATTGTATAACCGGAGTTCCTTTTCACGATAATACAAGTATAAGAGTCTTTTTTTCTTATTTACAGACCTCATTATCGATGGTGACGGTGTTTATAACAGCATGGACCCCCTACACCCTGGCTTCCTTGTATACCATGTCAAACGATGCAACGTCCGTATGGGTCATCGTAGTACCTACAATGTTAGCCAAGAGCTGTACACTTCTAAATCCAGTAGTGTGTGCCTTGACGAGTAGCAAGTTCAGAAAGGCCGCCAGAAAAATGCTGACGAAAAACAACACAGTACAACCTACAGTGGCCGGGATAGAGTTGACAGACGGAGGATCTAGTCCTTATAATGTAATGAACAATAGGTTAGAGAATATTTGGAACCGTTGAGGGTTAAACGGGGTAAAGGATGAATATTTCAGTTATATTGGTTTAATGTGTATTCATACACATTTGGAGAGCGGGGAAATACACAGATGTTAAACTATAATAATCGAATCTTTTTTAATATAGTTTGCTTTTATGAACTTAACAACTTTAATAAACACAGAGGCACCATTCGTACCCATTCCATTTTCAATGATATTCTTATGCATTACGTGTTATGATTACTGTGCATATATTTTATTACATCCCTTTTACAGCCTGCTCATTGTCGCTAGGTCTGAACTGGGTTGTTCGTGTGTTTATATGTCTGTTCTCAGAAGAGCAGAATTTAAACATAGAAAGAAAGATATGTGTCTGAGTTGCCAAAATGTTTCCCTATCTAGATAGTGTGTACTATTAGGTTTACACAAACGTCCGAAAGTTACTATTCTTTTTCACCTTTATTGCTACCCCTTAAAATCAAAAGTAAAATATAAGCCTAATAACTGTGAGTATTAATTAAAAAATGGTCAGTCATATGTTAAAGGAGTAAAAATGTTGCTGTTCAGTGGACAAGAAGTCGAAACTTAAGAAACTGGGTTGACACATTTCTGACCTCACATCATCTGAAGTCCTTCGTCTCTGGTCAATCTGCTTGTTTGGGAATCTTTTGCAGTATTTAACAATTGTCTTGAATGTACTTATAGATATGAAACAGGTAAAATAGTACAGAGCTAGGATAAAGATCGGTGTTGGTAAAGAAACCAGTAGGATGACGATAATCCAGTACAATAAAATTAAGTGTTTGGTTATTTGTTTTAAATTAAACGGCCTGTACGTTCCTTACAGGATTTATGAAACAACCCTTGTTTCCACAAATGTCAGCCTGCCCAGTAATTTACAATGTATATTACAAGATCTATAAAGATACTGATAGAATTGTAGATCGGGTAAATCCTTCCAAAATAGTAAAGACGTAAAATATAAGAGATATTTTTTCTTTTTAGTTCTGAAACGAGAACATATCGAGGAAATATTACCAAAGACAATGTCTTCATAGGAGCAATGTCAATCACTCTTCCGGTTGACAATTGTTTCGTATGAAATGAACCTTGGTCTGACGTCATTGATCTCTGCCGATGACGAATACAAAGAATTGGTCTTCACGTCATTGATCTCTGCAGATGATGAATACAAAGAGAATTATGCAACTTTAAAAGTCAAATAATGTGTGTTGTTTTTATTGTATGTATTATTTGGCTAAATCATCTGCAACAAATAATACATTTTATTGTGGGTATTATTTGGCTAAATCATCCGCAACAAATAATACAAATTTTACGATTTTAGCTATTTGTTTGTCATTTAATTATTGATAAAATAAAAAATATCGACGTATTTTATATCTTCATGCTAAGCATAACATAAAAATGTGCAATCGAAACACTTAGGCCTCGGTGACCGACTGGTTAAACACCTAGGCCTCGGTTGTCGATTAGTTGAACATTTATAGGCCTCGGTTAAAATAGTAAGTCATCTACTATTGAACAGTTTCTGTCAGCATTGATGTTGCGTGTTTGAATCTTACTGTGGACAGTGTGTGATCGACTGCAACTGTAACTGACGACGATTGCAAGTGTTCCTACTGAAGGGTCGGGGTTTTCACTGGGTACTGCAGCTCAACCCCCAACTGTTAAACACAGGACTCGTGCATGCGCAATAAACTCCGAATAGACAACTAATGTTGTGATGTCGTGAGTGACGACGGTCTTTAGCACACTTACATCATATTAGTTTGTTATGGTTTACTCATAATTATTTTTTTTTTCATTCCTTTTCTATTTGATAAGAGATAAGAACGCATCGATATGGAAAGATGATAGTCGCTCTGAAATCTGTTGTACGCGCTTATGCATAATAGTCTATGCTCTTTTCGGAAAAACTGGTTTCATCAAATTAAAAGTGAATTGAGTCGTTAGGTTCCTTGGTAATTTCCTTATTTTGGACGTCATTCTTATCTTTACAAAAGTCCTTCTTCCCGGTTCTACTTTCGTATACCTTACATGTATTTAATGTACTCCTTGCTTAACATGACAAATGTCGTGTAAGCAGGAAACGATTGCCCTCCCGTAGCACTCGAGTTCAATGTCATATTTTAGAGGATTCATGTTTGTCTGCAACATAACACGTAAAGCAGGAACCGATTGCCCTTAGTTCACAAAGGGCCAGTCTGAGCTATTTCAGCACTTGGTGTCCGTCGTCGTTGTCGGCAGTAAACTTTTCCCATTGTATTTCTCTTCTCCAAAGCCACATGGCTACTTGAACCAAACTTGGCAGTAATGTTGATTGGGTGATTTTTAGCAAAGTTTGAGTTTTTGATGTTAACCAAATTTTTAACATGGCTGCCATGGCCATTAATGCGTTCTAATTAGCTAAATTGGAATTGTCAAAAATCTTATCACAAACCGTTTTGCAGATTGATTTAATATATAGAAGAAATGTATCTTAGATGGTCCTCAACAAAGTTAGAATTTTTTGTGACGAGCAAAAATCCAAGATGGCCGCCATCGTAGAACAGGGCATAACAAAGGACCCTATTGTAAAAATATACAAACAGCTTCTTCTACGAAACTGTTTTTAACAATTAAACCAAATAATGCAAAGTGAAGATGGGATAGTTTCTTATTATTTTTAAGTTTTAGAGCCAAGAAAATTCAACTTGGCTGCCAGAGCTGCAAATGCGTTTTGGCTGAAATCTCAATATTTCCTTACACACCGCTTTGAAGAAGGAATTGTGATATTGTAGAATGTACCTCAGATGGTCCTCTACTAATTTTGAGTTTTTTCTCGATCCAAAATACAAGATTGCTTTCACCATATAACATCGCTAAACATATATAGGAACTTATGGGAAACACATACAAACTATAAAAAAAACCATTTAAACCAAGAAATGGACCTTGGAAAGTTATCTTATTTCTTAAAGTTTTTAGCCGATAAGAAACACAACATGACCAACAGTGGCGTTAAACACCATTAAAACAAACAAACAAATCCATTGAAATCACAATGAAATGTTTTAAACGAGAAGGCGGAATGTTTAGTTTCTTTACAATCCATTGTTCATGCAGTTTTCTTATCAAGTACCTTATTTTACAAGTTGAGAATACAAACAGAAAAAATTACTGACCTCTGGAATTATGTGATTCGAACTTTTATGTTTATGTTCATGTATTTGGTGTAACGCCTAAAACAACAATGAACTTGCATCTTCCTAACCTGGTTCTTTGGTGCAATATTTTTCATTTACGCAAGCTTCACTTTCAAATATACCCCCAGGTCACCACTAGTTTACTACCCAGTTTGATTGGTTGTTTAAACCGCCATGTTTTAGCTAACTATTCGAGCATTAGAAATTTGTGTCAGAATAGAATTTAAATAAAGTACAAAATGTAGCTACCTACTTCTTGGTTTACGGCTTTCGAGTTAAAATGACCATTCCCTTAGAGTTATTTCCACAATCAAACATAAATCTATAAAAGCATTCTTTTGATAAACTGCATTTTTATTTGAATTTGATTACCGGACGCCGGACATTACGTCATAATGCTTTGTATCGGAATTACGTCGGTTACAGTTATTTCTGACGTAAATTTTGAGGCATTCCGAATGTTGCAAACCGGACTTTTGACCGGATTCATTGCTGGTGACCTTGTATTTTGGTACCCTGACGATGATATCCTCATTAGCCTAAGCGGCCTTTGGATATAACGTCAGGTCAGGAGCATTTGATTTCAACGGTGACAGCGTTGAAATTTGACGTTCGGGTATTCTCTGGACTAACCATTTTGTATCATAGATAAGTTCAAGCAGACCGAACGTATTATGTTCATTCTCTTTATGACGTTGAATGTTTACATTTCAAAGCTGAGTTTGCATTAAGATTTAATCATTTTAACGTAAAGTTAAATGTAATTTATATTTAAGTTTTATCAAGAAAAGGTATTCCCAGCTTTAAAAAATGATTGACATGTGCATATGATATTAAATGGCGTCATATTTTCAACCAATTAAAATGCTTATATGAGCTGGTGTTATATTAGAAGTGAAGCTTGCGTCAATGAAAAATATTGCACCAGGAGACCAGGTTAGTGACCTGGCTGTATATTCGAACCGGAAGTCCGCCTACGGTATTGAGAATCCCAGACTAGCATCTTCCCGGCACAAAGTCGTACGACTTACGGCACAAAGTCGTAAATCTTGTTCAGACCATATAAAAATTAAGAAATAATTTAAATAATCCATAAAATTGGGGCAGCTAAGAATTATTTTGATTCGAATATGAAAATAAAGAAATTTTTAATTTCGCGTCTACATTGGTAAAGGTTGTTCCAATTTCAGAGATCCTCCCTTGTTTTTTTTCCTCGTGTAAACATTGGTAGAAAAAATGGATGAAAATATAATTAAAAACAAACTAACATATTTAATAACATTAACAATATAATTTATCAATCAGAAGAAAAAACCACAAAATTGAATGCTTCGTTACATCAATCACCGTGTCTGACTTTGTGATGCTGATTTGCGTGGCAAATGAAAACTGCTTACCGCATTTCGTCGAGGTTATGCTCCTATTGTAGATAAAAAAATGATGCAAATTAAAATTGTTTCCAACAGTTTATCGGCATTAACCATTTTGAAATTCGGTTGTGCATTTTTTCTATTGGGTTTTTGTAATACAAAGGTACAATATGGAATAATAAAAAAAGAGATTCAAAATACTGCATGAGCCCATGGGGGTGTGATTTTTGAAATTGCTGGAACAGCCATATTTTATTGAATATTTAAATAGATGTTTGTTTCCAAAGCGTTTGAAGGACGTCATATAAGAATGGTCAATAGTCGTACGACGTCGTGCAAAAAGGGATAAGAACATTATATTTTAATACCTAAAACGTTTGCCATGCTTGGTATAACTGAATGGCCGTTTGATAGTTATGGCTTGAAATTATAGAATGAACATCAGTCCGTCTTTTTCCGTTATCGGGTAAAGCAATGCGATTCTCCTTTATTAATTTAACATCTAATTTCTCTGCAACCATGGAAACGAAAACATCATCAAGTGGTATAATTTTAACAAACGGAAACGCTATCAGAAGTTTGCGAACAACATTCATGTGAGTAAGTACTGATCCAGCGGATAGAAAGTTCGGTAAAATTTCATACCCGTACTCTTCCTTTGATAAATACCATTTTGAATCATTTCTTCGTACGGGATTTTTTGAACACTGTTTGTATCCATACATGGAGTTTGTAGTATTATGTATATTCTCGTACGAAAATTTTATAACTTGTGGAATATTAACGAAAAAATCATCGTCAACAAAAAAGACGAAACTGGTATTATTACAGTTAGATACAATCCATTTGTATGCCATACAAGTTTTGTAAATATTGTTGCGGTATGCATCCGGAAATGAACCTTGAATGACGTCACGGAAAGTCATGTGCTCTTCCTTCACAGAATGTTTGTACCTTTTAGAATATCCTAGAACAAAAACCACCTCCATATTGTCTTGGTGTCTCCCCCACGTTGATCGGATAGCCTCCCTTTGAACAAAATTTCCAACGTAAGATTTAACTACTACTAGTAGTCTCGTGTCTGGGGAACAATGGCCGCCGTATAACATATGAAAATCGTCAAGAATGTTGTTGATTGGTTTCACTTCAGTAAATCCATTATCCATTATGTCTTCCACGATTTCTTTTACATTTACCAGAGGGTAATCATATGGAAATGGAGAGCAAACCACGTGATCTGAAGGCCAAGGAATTATACAGAAAACAACACACAAACACGACATTAAAACGGCAATCATCGATTTATAAAGTTTTACTGGCGCTCCTTGTATTCGTCTTTTGCAAAATACCATTTCTGAAATAAAGAATTTTTTAAACTTACTAATGGGGTTATTAACGTCCTTTACTACCGTAAAACGGTATCGCACGGACTTAATATTTTTAATTTGGTCAAGTCTTTATATACTCAGTCATTGATCTAAAGACCTACCATAAATCACTAGTGTTATATATTCGGACAAAAGTGCTTTTCAGTAGTGTTATTGATTGTTTGTTTGGTACTTTTTGTAAATATTATGTTTACCTTTTCTGTTCATTACTTTATTTGTTCTTTACATAAAAGGGCATATTTTATTTGAAACCTTTTCAATTTCTGTTAAGTCAATATGATATCTACTCAACAGCGTTGCGTTTTCCTTCTATCAGTATATTCAAACAGTGGATTTGCAATGGACGGGAGAAATACTGTAAACGTTATTTCTTTCTAGAAGCATATTCTTTCCAGAGGATAAATCACACTAGAGAAAAACATCCACTGATCCACTGGCAGATTTGAACCAGAATATTTTTACCTGTATATGTTATTCACTAAATAAATATAATTAATCCGCAAAGAATACACTGCCGGACAGAAATAACGGTTACAATACCACACTGCCGGACAGAAATAACGGTTACAATGCCGCACTGGCGGAAAGAAAAAACGGGTACAATACGACACTGCCGGACAGAAATAACGGATACAATACCACACTGCCGGACAGAAATAACTGTTACAATACCACACTGCCGGACAGAAATAACGGTTACAATACCACACTGCCGGACAGAAATAACGGTTACAATGCCGCACTGGCGGAAAGAAAAAACGGGTACAATACGACACTGCCGGACAGAAATAACGGATACAATACCACACTGCCGGACAGAAATAACTGTTACAATACCACACTGCCGGACAGAAATAACGGTTACAATACCACACTGCCGGACAGAAATAACGGTTACAATGCCGCACTGGCGGAAAGAAAAAACGGGTACAATACGACACTGCCGGACAGAAATAACGGATACAATACCACACTGCCGGAAAGAAATAACTGTTACAATACCACACTGCCGGACAGGACAGAAATAACGGTTACAATACCACACTGCCGGACATAAATAACGGTTACAATACCACACTGCCGGACAGAAATAACGGTTACAATACCACACTGCCGGACAGAAATAACGGTTACAATGCCGCACTGGCGGAAAGAAAAAACGGGTACAATACGACACTGCCGACAGAAATAACGGATACAATACCACACTACCGGAAAGAAATAACTGTTACAATACCACACTGCCGGACAGGACAGAAATAACGGTTACAATACCACACTGCCGGACAGAAATAACGGTTACAATACCACACTGCCGGACAGAACTAACGGTTACAATACCACACTGCCGGACAGAAATAACGGTTACAATACCACACTGGCGGACAGAAATAACGGTTACAATGCCGCACTGGCGGAAAGAAAAAACGGGTACAATACCACACTGCCGGAAAGAAATAACGGATACAATACCAGACTGGCAGAAAAAATAATGGTACAATACCACACTGCCGGACAGAATAACGGTTACAATGCCGCACTGGCGGAAAGAAAAAACGGGTACAATACCACACTGCCGGACAAAAATAACGGCTGCAATACGACACTGCCGGACAGAAATAACAATTACAATACCTCACTGGCAGAAAAAATAATGGTTACAATACCACACTGGCAGAAAAAATAATGGTTACAATACCACACTGGCAGAGAAAGAAATAACGGCTGCAATACGACACTGCCGGACAGAAATAACGGATACAATACCACACTGGCGGAAAAAATAATGGTTACAATACCACACTGGCAGAGAAAGAAATAACGGCTGCAATACGACACTGCCGGACAGAAATAACGGTTACAATACCACACTGGCAGAAAAAATAATGGTTACAATACCACACTGGCAGAGAAAGAAATAACGGATACAATACCACACTGGCAGACAAAATAATGGTTACAATACCACACTGCCGGACAGAAATACTGGTTACAATACCAAACTGCCGGACAGAAATAACGGTTACAATACCACACTGGCGGAAAGAAAAAACGGGTAAAATACGACACTGCCGGACAGAAATAACGGATACAATACCACACTGCCGGACAGAAATAACGGTTACAATACCACACTGCCGGACAGAATAACGGTTACAATGCCGCACTGGCGGAAAGAAATAACGGGTACAATACGACACTGCCGGACAGAAATAACGGATACAATACCACACTGCCGGAAAGAAATAACGGATACAATACCAGACTGGCAGAAAAAATAATGGTACAATACCACACTGCCGGACAGAATAACGGTTACAATGCCGCACTGGCGGAAAGAAAAAACGGGTACAATACCACACTGCCAGACAGAAAAAATAATGGTTACAATACCACACTGGCAGAGAAAGAAATAACGGCTGCAATACGACACTGCCGGACAGAAATAACGGATACAATACCACACTGGCGGAAAAAATAATGGTTACAATACCACACTGGCAGAAAAAATAATGGTTACAATACCACACTGGCAGAGAAAGAAATAACGGATACAATACCACACTGGCAGACAAAATAATGGTTACAATACCACACTGCCGGACAGAAATACTGGTTACAATACCACACTGCCGGACAGAAATAACGGTTACAATACCACACTGGCAGACAAAATAATGGTTACAATACCACCCTGCCGGACAAAAATAACGGCTGAAATACCACACTGGCAGAAAAAAATAACGCCTGCAATACCACACTGGCAGAGAAAAAAATAACGGTTACAACACCACACTGCCGGACAAAAATAACGGTTACAATACCACACTGGCGGACAGAAATAACGGTTACAATGCCGCACTGGCGGAAAGAAAAAACGGGTACAATACCACACTGCCGGAAAGAAATAACGGATACAATACCAGACTGGCAGAAAAAATAATGGTACAATACCACACTGCCGGACAGAATAACGGTTACAATGCCGCACTGGCGGAAAGAAAAAACGGGTACAATACCACACTGCCGGACAAAAATAACGGCTGCAATACGACACTGCCGGACAGAAATAACAATTACAATACCTCACTGGCAGAAAAAATAATGGTTACAATACCACACTGGCAGAAAAAATAATGGTTACAATACCACACTGGCAGAGAAAGAAATAACGGCTGCAATACGACACTGCCGGACAGAAATAACGGATACAATACCACACTGGCGGAAAAAATAATGGTTACAATACCACACTGGCAGAGAAAGAAATAACGGCTGCAATACGACACTGCCGGACAGAAATAACGGTTACAATACCACACTGGCAGAAAAAATAATGGTTACAATACCACACTGGCAGAGAAAGAAATAACGGATACAATACCACACTGGCAGACAAAATAATGGTTACAATACCACACTGCCGGACAGAAATACTGGTTACAATACCAAACTGCCGGACAGAAATAACGGTTACAATACCACACTGGCGGAAAGAAAAAACGGGTAAAATACGACACTGCCGGACAGAAATAACGGATACAATACCACACTGCCGGACAGAAATAACGGTTACAATACCACACTGCCGGACAGAATAACGGTTACAATGCCGCACTGGCGGAAAGAAATAACGGGTACAATACGACACTGCCGGACAGAAATAACGGATACAATACCACACTGCCGGAAAGAAATAACGGATACAATACCAGACTGGCAGAAAAAATAATGGTACAATACCACACTGCCGGACAGAATAACGGTTACAATGCCGCACTGGCGGAAAGAAAAAACGGGTACAATACCACACTGCCAGACAGAAAAAATAATGGTTACAATACCACACTGGCAGAGAAAGAAATAACGGCTGCAATACGACACTGCCGGACAGAAATAACGGATACAATACCACACTGGCGGAAAAAATAATGGTTACAATACCACACTGGCAGAGAAAGAAATAACGGCTGCAATACGACACTGCCGGACAGAAATAACGGTTTCAATACCACACTGGCAGAAAAAATAATGGTTACAATACCACACTGGCAGAGAAAGAAATAACGGATACAATACCACACTGGCAGACAAAATAATGGTTACAATACCACACTGCCGGACAGAAATACTGGTTACAATACCACACTGCCGGACAGAAATAACGGTTACAATACCACACTGGCAGACAAAATAATGGTTACAATACCACCCTGCCGGACAAAAATAACGGCTGAAATACCACACTGGCAGAAAAAAATAACGCCTGCAATACCACACTGGCAGAGAAAAAAATAACGGTTACAACACCACACTGCCGGACAAAAATAACGACTGCAATACCACACTGGCGGAAAGAAATAACGGTTACAATACCACACTGGCAGACAAAATAATGGTTACAATACCACACTGCCGGACAAAAATAACGGCTGAAATAACACACTGGCAGAAAAAAATAACGGTTACAATACCACACTGCCGGACAGAAATAATGGCTGAAATACCACACTGGCAGAAAGAAATAACGGTTACAATACCACACTGCCGGACAAAAATAATGGCTGAAATACCACACTGGCAGAAGGAAATAACGATTACAATACCACACTGCCGGACAGAAATAACGATTACAATACCACACTGGCAGAAAGAAATAACGGTTACAATACCACACTGCCGGACAGAAATAACGGTTACAATACCACACTGGCAGAAAGAAATAACGGTTACAATACCACACTGCCGGACAGAAATAATGGCTGAAATACCACACTGGCAGAAAGAAATAACGGCTACAATACCACACTGCCGGACAAAAATAATGGCTGAAATACCACACTGGCAGAAGGAAATAACGAGTACAATACCACACTGCAGGACAGAAATAATGGCTGCAATACCACACTGGCAGAAAGAAATAACGGTTACAATGCCGCACTGTCGGACAGAAAAAACGGATACAATACCACACTTCCGGACAGAAAAAACGGGTACAATACCACACTGCGGAAAGAAATAACGGTTACAATACCACACTGCCGGACAGAAATAACTGTTACAATAACACACTGCGGAAAAAAGTAAGGGTTACAATGCCACACCGGCAGATAGAAATAACGGTTACAATACCACACTGGCGTAAAGAAATAACGGTTACATTACCACACTGCCGGACAGAAATAACGGTTTCAATACCAAACTCCCCTCGTTATTTAAAAGAAATATCTTGATTTTGGAAAATGAAAAAAAAAGACTTTTTTGTCTGCTGGTAGTAAAAAGGGTAGTTTGTCACTGCCAAATGTCAATTTTGATGTTGATCTTGACGACATAATACTGTCACCAAACTCAAACAAAACTCACGAAAGTCATCCAAAACGTACCAAACCAAATATCGGCAGTCTAATATATATGAATACTACAGTTGAAATTATTTGTACACACATACATATATATACAAACGTCTAAGTATTGTGACAATCATATAATATATCTAGTCAGCGGATTTCTGAAACATCAGAAATACAGGGTTAATATCAAATATTTATATATACGTCTACAAATTAAGCCCAACACTGTTAGAATTAGATTTTTAACACTGTCAAATTTTTGCTTACCCTCAGCGGGATTCGAACTCACACCGTTGTGACACTGGCACCAATTCGCCTGCACTATGTCCAGCGGTCTAGACCCCTCGGCCAAATCCGCTATATTACAAATTAGGTCCAACACTGTTAGAATTAGATTTTCAACACTTTCAAATTTTTGCTTACCATCAGCGGGAATCGAACTCACACCGTTGTGACTTTGTGGCACAAAATCGCCTGCACTATGTCCAGTATAACCGGGATGAATCGTAGACATATACATAGTACATGTGTACTAGCGTGTGACGGTGAAATTTTCGTAACCAATACGTATTAATCTGACAGTAATCTAATTCAGCATTTCGGCATACTGTGACTGTATGACAAGTAACTTTGTCATCCTATATAATATATACAAAAATGCTGAATTAGATTACTGTCAGATTAAAATACATTATTAAAGGAACAACATTTGAAGTTGTGTTCAGTTATTTTCGGTAACGAAATTTAAATTCTTGATACCTATAAACCGTTTTGTTGCATACTGTTCTCCTACAACCAAGATTTTTGCGATTTTGTGTAGAAATTGGAGATTAACTTGAAAACTTCCGGTTGCGAGAATTTTTTTACAACTCTATAGTCTCATAGTCATAGGATACTTCTACCATTAAGCGAGCTATCGCTCGCTACTCCTATTAAATTGTGTCAATAGTTTTTTCTCCATTTTTCTTATGTGTTTAATAGCACTTTACCAATACAGATCATTTTATACACAAAATAACAGACATTCTCTTACCATTCAACCGAATGTTAATTTATATGTATTGATTGTTGATCATGCTGTATTGTTGTTGTCATTAATGTAGATAATTCCTTGAGGAAACAGATTTACAAAAGCATATTGAACCAACAAACAGTAAGAAAGAATAAAAAAATTAAAGAAATAATTCAAGGAGGCTGTGGTTTATCATTGTTTACAACGGGGTGACCATTTGTCGTATTATTTCATCCCGAGCGAACAGCCCTTCGTGTCGCGTGTTGCTCATACATAAATCATTTTTTTTACCACAGTTGTGGTCTCAAAGACTTTCAAGCACGTCATATTAGAATAAAAGAACACCAATAGAATTATGTTTAAAACTGTGTGTTAATGTTAAACAATTCTGCACCAGACTTCTAAATTAAACTGACAATTTTTGTTGTTTCTTTTAGTAATTTCCGTTGCAATATATGTTTGTTTGAATTGTTTTTACGCCACCTCTAACAATTTTTCAGCTATATTGAAATAAACTTTATTTTAAAAACATGTATAAACAAACAAACAGGTGTCTTTTAAAACATATACTTAATGGCAAGTTTTGATTTATTTTGTAAATATTAAAGGACCCTTACCTCATAAATGTTTCAGCGTTAATGCAGTCGGTGTACCTTTTGACATTTTATCGACAAAGACACTGACTTTAAAATCTTCTTTTAGAAAGGTCTTGAATTGTATCTAATGCCGACAAATAAACAACATGCCAATGTTGTCAGGAACATATTTGATCAAATAAATATACTAGATTTAACTAAATCCTTTATTTTATCTTAAATCCTACACTTGATCTTAATAGTTGTGTTAAAAATGTGAATGAATGGTCACCATTGGAAAATTGGTAAAAAGGAAATAGGTTTCCTGTAATTTTTTGCTTCTAAAATTAAATTATATATAAATTATACACTAGAAATCTAGAAGATTATGAAACGATACAAATGACGGTGTTTTTGTCAAGATTATAGACACAGACAATGGCCTTAATCATAATAAATAACGTAAACAAGTAGTAAGACTTGTATTATTATTTCTTTTTATTGCTATTTCGGTCTTAGTTCCGATCGTCGTAAGTTTTTTTCTTTTCTTCATATTTGAAAATGACACAATACACATTAAATGGTTCGTGATCACAGTGTTATTTATAGTGACTTGAAATCCTCCTCCCCGTTTAGGGTTCTGAGTCAATGCTTCCTCCGTTATCACATCAGACATAACATAATTCATAATAGCGGATCGCGGTGATGAGGGAATGACTAGGAATCCCCGATTTGCTTGGAATTTATGATAAAGAAACACAAAAAAGCCGCAAAGCTATATGATGACAAACATTTCGATCAGAATACTAGTATGGACTAAGGAATGTAGCTGAAAATACGAAATAATAACAAATACTGCAAAGGAGAATCATAGACCACGCAAAGTGAACTATAAATAAAAAAAGGTCACTTTTAAACAGCAAGATATCTTTATTGCTCTGTCCATGTAAACGAAGAATTTTAATCATGGTATCCCATTTTGCTGTCCATGTGAACCGACACTGTTCTGTGCATAGTAACACCATTTTGCTGTCCATGGTGACCGACACTGTTCTGTGCCTTGTAACACCATTTTGCTGTCCATGGTGACCGACACTGTTCTGTGCCTAGTAACACTATTTTGCTGTCCATGGTGACCGACCCTGTTCTGTGCCTAGTAACACCATTTTGCTGTCCATGGTGACCGACACTGTTCTGTGCCTTGTAACACCATTTTGCTGTCCATGGTGACCGACCCTGTTCTGTGCCTAGTAACACTATTTTGCTGTCCATGTTGACCGACCCTGTTCTGTGCCTAGTAACACCATTTTGCTGTCCATGGTGACCGACACTGTTCTGTGCCTTGTAACACCATTTTGCTGTCCATGGTGACCGACACTGTTCTGTGCCTAGTAACACCATTTTGCTGTCCATTGTAATCATGGTAACTAATTTTTTGGTAACCGGCATTGTTCTGTTCATGGTAACCCCCCTTTTTCTGTACATGCTAACCCCATTTTGTCTGTCCACGTCATGACAACCCCATTTTTTCAGTCTATGGTAAAACTATAAATGTCCATAAAAGACATTTTCTGTCCATGGAAACCATATTATTTGTCCATGGATATCTTATTTCTGTGTATAGTAACCGACACTGTTCTGTCCTGCAGCTCCTTTTGTGTCCATGGTAACCATATTTTTTTGTCCATAGTAACTACCTTTTATTGTCTTTGGTAACTGACACTGTTCTGTCCAAAAAAGCCACTTTTTCAGTATTTAGTAACCACACTTTTTTACCCATGGTACCAACATTTGTCTGTCCATGGTAAGCACATTTTATCTCCATAATAACAACATTTTTCTGTCCACGGTAACCACAATTTACTGTCCATGGTAACCACATTTTTCTATTTATGGTAACCACATTTGTCCATGGTAACCACATTTTTCTGTCCATGGTAACCACATTTTTCTGTCCATGGTAACCACATTGTCTGTCCATGGTAACCACATTTTTCTGTCCACGGTAACCGACATTGTTGTGTCTATGATAACCACATTTGTTAATGTTAACCACATTTTTCTGTCCATGGTAACCGCAGTTAATGTATGTTTACGTTATTAATCATGTGCCGCATAACAGATCTATATTCTTATTCATGTGTGATATGCTATAGTAAAAGTTTATTCACAATTAGGTTTTCACTGGTCACAGTATATTTCAGTGATTTGTGTAACTGACTATTACCATTTGATTTGCTGACCGCGGCCTTGTACTTGTTTTTTCTGATATTATGCGTTTCATGATAATGTGTTTCACATCCCTCACTCTTGGATATAACTCAAAACGGTCAAACGTGTTGTACGCTACCCTTAGTCGTGATATTCTGTATTGTATACTGTTCAAACTAATCTCATGTAGATTGTGTAATTTTGTGTATTGTATACTGTTCAAACTACTCTCATGTAGGTTGTGTAATTTTGTGTATTCATATATTCTTTCAACTTTAAGTGATTCTTAATTATTTATTTTTTATTGTGTAGTTGTTTTCATCCATATTTACAGTGAAAAAAAAGATATTTGTGACTTTAACGGCGTAAAAGTGTTAGAACGTTCTGGACGGCTAGTACATCCTTTAGCAATAAAACATCGATAAATAAACATTACATACATTATGTGTAAGTACAACTACCTGTACCTGAGACAGTTATGTACATTCGTATCACTGCGATACGCGCAGCGTCGAGTTGTAATGTGGAATGTATTCAACTGTCCAGACGTGATACAGGTAGTTGTACTTAAACTTAAATTTATGTAAATAAATTTATCTAAAATTAAGAGGTATTAAAGGAGAACAAAACTATGCATTTCTGTATAAAATACATTCCCTAATGACGTCATATTTCATACATAGAATGATAGTCACTCGACGAATCATTGATCATACCATTCACTGTGACGTCAAAATGTATTTCCGACAAAAGTTCATTTGTATCACCTATACAAGGTTTAATATGGAGTAGGCATTGCCAAAATGCGAGCACAGACAAATATGTTTTTCTAACTTTTACACATTCCTTGTTTTACTTTGTTCCTTAATTTTGTGAGGACCTTATACTATATGTTGATACGTATTTTCGTTATTGTTTTTGCATGACAAATGAAAACTACTTACCGCGTATGGTCCAGCTTACGCTCATTTTCTAGAATAATAACTGTATAAATTGAATTCATCACTTTATTTTACACAGTTATTTAGCGTTTTGAAATGTGGCGTATTTACAATGTGATAGAGCAATTTTCTATAGTAAAGTTTGACCTAAATTACAACGGAAGTGTATGTTTGGAAGAGTCCATTGTCGTCTGTTCGAAATCCTTCGGGTAATATCGTCTGCAGTTAAGGCGGTAAAATCCTTGCGGTTTGTCTGAATACCACTGAACGTTACGAAAGCAGACGATCTTTTTTTAAAACAACGCGAGGTCCCTGTAGAATTCAAATGGCCGACTTCCTATTAAAATTCCCGTAGCAAATGCCAAGGACGATTTGGAACATGTCAACAACAAAGGCATAAAATAAAATATGGACGTGTTATTGTGTAGAAATGTTTTAAATTGGATAACATTTCAAAGGTACAATATGGAATAATAAAAAAAAATGCAAGAAAAACACCTAGCGCAGCGGGGTGTAACATTTAGTATTTATAGGATAATTAATTGGGCGGAGTGAATATCCAAAATATGATCACGAGTGCCGCATAACGCATCTGATTAAACGAGTGCGCGGAACTTGTTCAATATCATTCTACCCTGCTCCATAAAGCTCTATCTATATAATAAAGTACACTATTTCACTACATGTAGTTATAGCGTCAACAATATAAGTAACTAAGTCAAATAGATGCCAACAATTTATTAATCTATTTATTAAGTCATATTTTGTAATGAACATTAAGCATAGCGCCATTTATACAGATTTCACTCTTCCATTTTTGGACATACTTTCCGAGCCCCTCCCATTTCAGGATACAGAATATTTCATTAACTTTTGTTAAGAGTTATCCCGCTTTGGTCAGTGTTACTATCCTTCCCATAACCCCTAATTGGAACCCCTTTTTAAACAACCAATGACAATTAAGGGCCTTGACCTAAAATAGTCAGGTTGACACAGTTTGCATTGGCGGAAAATATTCAAAATGTGTTCTATTCCGATATTTTAGAAATTTGTCAGTTAACAGCTGCATAATTCGATAAATAATTATGTGATTAGAATGTGTTCTACGGGGAAATAACATACTGGTAAGGATTAGTTTGATTTTATGGATCCGTTCCGTTACTTATGTTTTATGTTGGTGGAATAATGTGCCATTTGTGCCTCATACTCAGATGTTTTAGAGTTTTGTCATGCAGTGAAGAAGTTTATAATGTGATTACAAAAAACATGTGCTAAGGAAGTGTTCTATGGAGCAATAACATTTTGTGAAGATTCTTTTGTTTTCGTGGATCAGTTCCAGTTACAGTTCGATGTTTCATGGTTTTATGTTGCCGGAAATATTGTGTCATTATAGTGAATATTATACTACAGTAAGTTTACATTTTTCATGTTAATCTACTTTACAGTTTGTTGTATTGTTCGTATTAAATAACGCATATACAGTTTGGTCAGCTATATTGCATTTTATTAAATTTAAATTTACAAATTGAAAACGGGATGTGTCGCTGTGTAATGTGATGTTGTAGCTGCGGAACAGTAGCTTGTTATAATTTGGTCCACTACATAAAAAAAATTTGGTACGAATACAGTACGTCAGTACGGTTCGTCAGTTGTAGTATAACTGGTGATGATTATGTATATTTAGAGTTGAACAAAGTAGATACATGTTATAGCGTAGTTTTTAAAAAATTGTATGGCTAAAAAATATTTTCTTATTTGGCTAACTATCGCGAAAATGTTGAGACAAATTTAAGTTAATTACTTTATTATTATTAGGGGTCCAGTAGCTCTTCACAGTCTTGTTTGATATGTGTTGTATTTTTTTTATTTTGCAGTCCATATTATAATTATTAAGTCAGTGTATCATACTTTAAATAACGGCTAAGGACTTAAAGAAATAAATTTAAAACATCAAATAACCTTCTTCGGACTTAAAAAGGTACGAACTCGCAGCTTGTTATTCTTGTTCCGTTTTTGTGCCAGAGGTAATAAACAGGCGATTACGTAATAAATATTGAAGAAATAAATTGGGAAAAGTTAGTTTTTCCTTAATTTTTATGCACATAAGAATTTGTATGTGTTAGTCACTGTTTTATACATTAATTAAATAATTCATAATCTTATTCTTACCAAAATTGTTGAATTAGCAGGAAGAAATTAATGTCAATTTACTTTTTATAGATATTCTGTACCAAGCGAAAATCAGTAAGCGCATGAGCCTTAGTCGATGCATATATAGAGACAAATACTATATATTTGGTAGATAATGAAATACAAATGTTGAAATGTATGAAAATTCCTCGTTGTGTAGTGTAAGGGGGTAGTATTATCACGCTACTTTATTTTTTAAAACTAAATCAAGAAGGCAAACAGCTTGCAACTAAATTTTTGTTTCAAACACAATATTATTTTAATTTCCATCAAATTCTAAATTTTTAATTTTTAAAGTTAACACCACATTTAGTACTTGTCGCTACCCTATGACAGTGCCTCTAAATTCCAGTGGTCACGTGACGTCTTTCTTTGTAATGGTGACGTCACATGAAATGTCTTTGAGTGTCAGTTTTTAAAGATCGATTTAGAGATTCCAAAAAAATAGTATGACATTTTTGTTGTTATCTTTAAATATAACATTTACTTTTTATCGATCTCAACTTTATTTTAAAGTCTTTCTTTAAAATTAATGTTTGCCCTTCTTCATTCACTTTGTTCCAGTTTTTTGACGATATCAACTTCCGGACGAAAAAAAATCAATATCAGCATTAAGCAGATTTTGATCACGTGATTTCATTTTGATCACGTGACACCTAATTACCGTAGAGCTCACCGCTCTTCACGGCAGCTTCGCTGCCCGCTGCGAGCTGTGCTCGCTATTATCACACAGGATGTATCAATCGCTAATTTTTCAGATTTTGACAACATACATACTTAATTTTAATTTTAGATAAAAGATTATTACAGGGTTATTTAAAATTAATAATATACCTTCATCATTATTTTCGGATCGGACGTACGTCTGATTATCTAGTATTTGTTTTTTATGTGGTTAAACGGTTAAACGCCACTTTCAGCATTTTTTTCAGCTATATCATGGAGTCACCTACGGCAGGAAAACTGGAAACCATTGTCAATTAAGTAGAGTCGAGTACACCCTGCCTGCAGTATCTAATTATCTGAAATATTGGAGAAGAAAACAAATATCAATCATGTATAGAAAACCATGTTAAATTAACCTGTCGCCAATTATATTAGTTTTATTGTAATTTCTCAAAATATAAATGTAGAATTTGCTTATTTCGTACAGACTGCGCATGTCAGTAAAGCATCATTCTTGTAAGGTGGACACCGAAGTGTTCCACAAACTGCTTTGACCGGAATAAACAACTTTCCGTCTTGGTTGTCCTGTCCGCCTTCTAGTGCTACTGGGTCACTGTCAACACAAACAAACTCGGATGCGGCTTTTATTCCGTGTCCATCATCGCCGCCAGCTGCAAGTCGTCCATAATACTCTCGTTTCCACCCTGGAGTACATCTGGTCTTTCCGGGTATCATCAATACCGATGTTGCCTCAGTAGCCCTACAGACTGCACATGGAACATCGTTTTGAAACATGTTGGATCCAAAATAGTTATCCTCGTACTCTGCTCCGTACATAGTACTCATGTGACCGTATGGGCTCATCGAAACGTCTCCACTGATGAAATCGGGATCATGCGGCAAGCAGACATAGTTTACAGCGGCACCAGCTTGATTAAATGGTCCACCGCCTGCAAAACCTATGAAGAGAAACGAAATATTTTTTTATATAGGTTCATAATTATTTTTGAAAGACAAAAGAATATAGGTTCATTGGTAACATTAGGTTTGTCAAAATTGAACAAAACTAGATATCAGTGGCATTAGGTTATCGGTGTAGGACGTTAAGAACTACCCCAAGTCAAGTCAATCAGTGAGATGGAATCCATCTCTGTGGGCCCCGCTGACAATAGGTTGTGATTTAAAAATTTTAAGAAAATATGCCTACCTTAAAATAAAAAAAAAGTTACTGCCCGCTCACGAATTTGACATTCAGAAAGCAATCATGCACCCTCTAGATCCAAGTTTAAAGCCAAAGGTCACCAAACATCGTACGCAGTAGATCGACTTGAAATGATCTACCAACATGTTAAATATCAAAAGCTACCATAAAAAAGTTACAACCCTAATACCATATACATGCTAGGAGGATAAAATAGAATTAAAATATTGTATAACTATAACGCAATGAAAGATAATTACAGAAAAGTTCGGGTGTACAAAAGTACAGGAAGCCAGACAAGACAACTACTTTCAATTTTGAGCTTCATAATTCATTTATGGTTCTGAGCTTTTTGTAAACGTATAATAAATCATAAAACATAATTTTGATCAGTTATTTGTTGTAAATGGAACGCTTCACGTTCTCAGTGTGGGACCCTTCCATTTTGCGCATTATCTGGTTGTGAAAAGAGACCTTTTAACAACAGATAAGAAAAAAAAAATTATGTAAAGGCATGCACAACCTGGAATAGAGAATTGAATGAACGGAAAACGTCTGAAACCGTTTGAATACGTATCCCTTTCCGCCAACCACATCGTTTTTAGTTGTTCAGTTTTAGTGTCCCCTGTTGTGCAATGCTGAATTTTTCATTTGTAATGACAGATATAAATTGAATAAAAACCAAACAATCTAGTTTTTAATGATCGATTTTTTAAAATAGAACATTAAATCTATAAATAGCAGACAAAATTACAATACTATATAGTCGAATACAAGAACACAATATTGAACGCCATGATATGTGTCTAGTGAACAATCATTGTAGGATTAACAAGTTTAGTTTTTCTAAAAAGCTAACCGTCTCTTAGCTGCATTACAAATTTTATGGATTTATTAAAGTATCTGGTTTTTTTGTAATTTATATGTAGGATAGGTAAACAATGTACATGTACCTTGTAAGGACATTGTTTACGCTAACCTATTATCCAATGGTGCTTGAGAGATTTAAATGCCCGTCGTCACTTCACACGTGCTTTTTAAAAAATAATTAAACAAAAGTTGACTCCCTAAACAACAATGATCAAAATTAGCGGTAAAAATATGTTTTGTTAAATTTGCATCAATATCAGAACGAAAATAAAAATACAGAACATATAGTTTTTTCCTAACCCAAACAGCTTTAAAAAGTAGAAAGATTTTGGTACAATGTTTACCTTTTAATTGTTCACTGACCAATGCATTGAATGAAATAGAAGTCAATATGTGGACCGTAACATTACTACACTAAAATACTGATTAACGAAAATAAAGATATAGAACATATATTTTTTTCCTAACCCAAACAGCTTTAAAAAGTAGGGAGATTTTGATACAATGTTGACCTTTTAATTGTTTACTGACCAATGCATTGAATGAAATAGAAGTCAATATGTGGAACGTTACATTACTACACTAAAATACTGATTACAACCCCGATTCGACCTAAGAATATATCGAAATTTCAGTACACATACTAGTGCTATCCTGACGTAAACCAATGAAATGAGAAAAATATTTATAGATTTAGTTAACCACCCAATCAAGTAACAGAGTGTCATTTACTCCGAAGACTGATCGTCATTTGACAATCATATAAAACGTTTACCTTCATATACTAATTCTGTTCCATTTCCAGGACACGTTTTTCTACCCCACCTTGTGTAGATTACACCACCTGGAATCAGACATAACTGTTCATGCAAACCTGACACCAATCTATTATTAGAATCATAACGAATCCATATATACATTCTACAAACTTGTAATCACAATGATAAATTAATGACGGTGCGTTGTTTATGACAAAGAAGACATGAAAACTACCAATATCTCCGTCCGTTCGGTACTCCGTAACACTATCCTTAATATGGCCTGGTTATTCTACTTTGGAGTTCAAAATATAACATCGTTTATAAAATTGTATCCTTTATTTATGTTTTTGTGACCCCAGCGATTATAGCTACTTTTTTAATCTCGGGGTAAGGATATTGTTTATGGAATAAAATGCCCATCAATGAGTATGAAGTGTGTATTCACTCGTTTCGTAACAAGTCTGAATTACATGTCTCGTTGAAAAATGATAAACTTCTATGTTATTATAATACATAAGTTTATGTGGTTTGTGGCATGTGTGAGAGTCAAACGCTGTAGATTGTGGCGTGAGAGGGTCATACGCTGTAGATTGTGGCCTGAAAGGATCATACGCTGTAGATTGTGGCATGCGTGAGGGTCATAGTCTGTAGATTGTGGCATGTGTGGGTCATACGCTGTAGATTGTGGCGTGAGAGGGTCATACGCTGTAGATTGTGGCCTGAAAGGATCATACGCTGTAGATTGTGGCTGCAAGGATCATACGATGTATATTGTGGCATGCGTGAGGGTCATACGCTGTATATTGTGGCGTGAGAGGGTCATACGCTGTAGATTGTGGCATGCGTGATGGTCATACGCTGTAGATTGTGGCGAGAGAGGGTCATACGCTGTAGATTGTGGCATGCGTGAGGATCATACGCTGTAGATTGTGGCATGTGAGGATCATACGCTGTAGATTGTGGCGTGAGAGGGTCATACGCTGTAGATTGTGGCCTGAAAGGATCATACGCTGTAGATTGTGGCTTCAAGGATCATACGCTGTAGATTGTGGCATGTGAGGATCATACGCTGTAGATTGTGGCGTGAGAGGGTCATACGCTGTAGATTGTGGCATGCATGAGGGTCATACGCTGTAGATTGTGGCATGCGTGAGGGTCATACGCTGTAGATTGTGGCGTGAGAGGGTCATACGCTGTAGATTGTGGCATGCGTGATGGTCATACGCTGTAGATTATGGCGAGAGAGGGTCATACGCTGTAGATTGTGGCATGCGTGAGGATCATACGCTGTAGATTGTGGCATGTGAGGATCATACGCTGTAGATTGTGTCGTGAGAGGGTCATACGCTGTAGATTGTGGCCTGAAAGGATCATACGCTGTAGATTGTGGCTACAAGGATCATACGCTGTAGATTGTGGCATGTGAGGATCATACGCTGTAGATTGTGGCGTGAGAGGGTCATACGCTGTAGATTGTGGCCTGAAAGGATCATACGCTGTAGATTGTGGCTGCAAGGATCATACGCTGTAGATTGTGGCATGTATGACGGTCATACGCTGTAGATTGTGGCATGCATGAGGGTCATACGCTGTAGATTGTGGCATATATGTGAGGATCATACGCTGTAGATTGTGGCATGCGTGAGGATCACACGCTGTAGATTGTGGCATGTGAGGATCATACGCTGTAGATTGTGGCGTGAGAGGGTCATACGCTGTAGATTGTGGCCTGAAAGGATCATACGCTGTAGAGTGTGGCTGCAAGGATCATACGCTGTAGATTGTGGCATGTGAGGATCATACGCTGTAGATTGTGGCGTGAGAGGGTCATACGCTGTAGATTGTGGCCTGAAAGGATCATACGCTGTAGATTGTGGCTGCAAGGATCATACGCTGTAGATTGTGGCATGTGAGGATCATACGCTGTAGATTGTGGCGTGAGAGGGTCATACGCTGTAGATTGTGGCCTGAAAGGATCATACGCTGTAGATTGTGGCTGCAAGGATCATACGCTGTAGATTGTGGCATGTGAGGATCATACGCTGTAGATTGTGGCGTGAGAGGGTCATACGCTGTAGATTGTGGCATGTATGGCGGTCATACGCTGTAGATTGTGACATGTATGACGGTCATACGCTGTAGATTGTGGCCTGAAAGGATCATACGCTGTAGATTGTGGCTGCAAGGATCATACGCTGTAGATTGTGGCATGTGAGGATCATACGCTGTAGATTGTGGCGTGAGAGGGTCATACGCTGTAGATTGTGGCATGTATGGCGGTCATACGCTGTAGATTGTGACATGTATGACGGTCATACGCTGTAGATTGTGGCATGTGAGGGTCATACGCTGAAGATTGTGGCATGTGAGGGTCATACGCTGTAAATTGTGGCATGCGTGAGGGTCATACGCTGTAGATTGTGGCATGCGATAGGGACATAAGTTGTAGATTGTGGCATGTGAGGGTCATACGCTGTATATTGTGGAATGCGTGAAACTCATACGCTGTATATTGTGGCATGCGTGAGGGTCATATGCTGTATATTGTGGCATGCGTGAGGGTCATACGCTGTAGGTTGTGGCATGCGTGAGGGTCATAGGCTATAGATTGTGGCATGCGTGAGGGTCATACGCTGTAGATTGTGGCATGTGAGGGTCATACACTGTAGATTGTGGCATGCGTGAGGGTCATACGCTGTAGATTGTGGCATGTGATGGTCATACGCTGTAGATTGTGGCATGGGTGGGTCGTATGCTGTAGATTATGGCATGTGTGGGTCATATGCTGTAGATTGTGGCATGTGTTGGTCATACGCTGTAGATTGTGGCATGCGTGAGGGTCATGCGCTGTAGATTGTGGCTTGTGTGGGTCATACGCTGTAGATTGTGGCATGTATGACGGCCATACGCTGTAGATTGAGGCATGTCTGACGGTCATACGCTGTAGATTGTAGCATGTGAGGGTCATACGTTGTAGATTGTGGCATGCGTGATGGTCATACGCTGTAGATTTCGGCATGTGTGAGGGTCATACTCTGTAGATTGTGGCATGCGTGAGGGTCATACGCTGTAGATTGTGGCATGCGTGAGGATCATACGCTGTAGGTTGTGGCAAGCGTGAGGGTCATAGGCTATAGATTGTGGCATGTGTGAGGGTCATATGCGGTAGATTGTGGCACGTATGAGGGTCATATGCTGTATATTTGTGGCATATGTGAGAGTCATAGACTGACGATTGTGGTATGCTTGAAGGTCATAAGCTGTAGATTGTGGCCTGTGTGAGGGGCATACTCTGTAGATTGTGGCATTAAAGAGAAACATAAGCAAACAGAGTCAAAAAATACTCTGACATCTTACCTGTAAGACTGTTTTGCAATTCTTTGACAGTTTGCTTCAAAATTTGGACATCTGTTAAAAGTTTTTGAGCATCAACTTCGCCTAGCTCGTCCAATAAAATTCGTTTCTTGTTTTTAGCGCCAAGGCAATATGCTACCACAAAAACGAATATAACCGAAGTCACTTTCATTGTGTTTATCTATTTCACAGATCTCAGATAAGAAGGCAGTGTTAGTACATATTATCACAGAAGGACAAAGGTTTGATAATACAATGACTTTATTTATAACAGCTTACATACAGACATATAAACACAAGACAAGTCAATATTTATTTAACACATTTACATTAAAGTAAGCACAAACAGTCTTCGGAGTGAGAGTGACTACATGTTACTTGATTGGATGCTTAACTTAATCTATAAAACTTTGTCATATCATTGGTTTGACAGGATCGCACTAGGTCGTGTACTGATATATTATTTGGTTGAATCGGGATTGTAATCAGTATTTTTGTGTAGTAATGATACGTTCCACTAATTGATTTCTGTTTCATTCAATGGATTGGTCAGTGAACAAATAAAAGGTAAACATTGTACCAAAATCTCCCTACTTTAAAAGCTATTTGGGAAAAAAGATATTTTGTATATCTTTATTTTCGTTCTGATATTGATGCAAATAGAACAACACATATTTTACCGCTCGTTTTGAAAATTTGTTCAGGAAGTCAATTTTTATTAAAAAAAAACAAAAAGCAAGAAGAATTTGTGAACGACAGGTATTTCAATCTCTCAAGCACCATTGGCTAATAGTTTAGCGTAAACAATGTCCTTAAAAGGACCTTATCCTACATAAACATAACAAACCAAACAACCCTTGAACAAAGCCCATAATGCAACTGAGAGACGGTTAGGCCGAATTTTACTGCCGTTATAATCCGATGTTAGTTTTGTGATTTGTCTCGCCAAAAAAATCGAGGGTACGATTATTCGTTCAAAGAGACGGTTTGCTTTTTAGAAAAAGGTAGTTTGTAATATTGATCGGAGGTGTGACAACATTTGGATTTCTCGATTCTAAAGTGTTTTCACACAAAAATAGCCAGTTTTTGTGCCGAAAGATTAATTTATAGCGATCTATATCACAGTCATTAAAAACCACACGCTTGTCATGTATTGTTGCAAAACACCACTGGTATTCAGGTATTATTAACTTACACCACTGGTTTCTCAGGTACTATTGACTTACACTTCTTAGTTGTCAGGTATTATTGACTTACACCACTGGTTGTCAGGTATTATTGACTTACACTACTTGGTTTGTCAGGTATTATTGACTTACAGCACTGATTGTCAGGTATTATTGACTAACACCCTTGGTTGTCAGGTATTATTGACTTACACCCTGGTTGTCAGGTATTATTGACTTACACCCCTGGTTGTCAGGTATTATTGACTTACACCACTTGGTTGTCAGGTATTATTGACTTACACCCCTGGTTGTCATGTATTATTGACTTATACCCCTGGTTGTCAGGTACTATTGACTTACACCTCTTGGTTGTCAGGTATTATTGACTTGCTCCACTGGTTGTCATGTATTATTGACTTACACCTCTTGGTTGTCAGGTATTATTGACTTACACTTCTTAGTTGTCAGGTATTATTGACTTACACCACTGGTTGTCAGGTATTATTGACTTACACTACTTGGTTTGTCAGGTATTATTGACTTACAGCACTGATTGTCAGGTATTATTGACTAACACCCTTGGTTGTCAGGTATTATTGACTTACACCCTGGTTGTCAGGTATTATTGACTTACACCCCTGGTTGTCAGGTATTATTGACTTACACCCCTGGTTGTCAGGTATTTTTGACTTACAGCACTGATTGTCAGGTATTATTGACTTACACCACTGGTTGTCAGGTATTATTGACTTACACCCCTGGTTGTCAGGTATTTTTGACTTACAGCACTGATTGTCAGGTATTATTGACTTACACCACTGGTTGTCAGGTATTATTGACTAACACCACTGGTTGTCAGGTATTTATGAGTTACACCACTGGTCTTCAGGTATTATTGACTAACACCACTGGTTGTCAGGTATTATTGACTAACACCACTTGGTTGTCAGGTATTATTGACTTACACCCCTGGTTGTCAGGTATTATTGACTTACACCCCTGGTTGTCAGGTATTTTTGACTTACAGCACTGATTGTCAGGTATTTATGAGTTACACCACTGGTCGTCAGGTATTTTTGACTTACACCACTTGGTTGTCAGGTATTATTGACTTACACCCCTGGTTGTCAGGTATTATTGACTTACACCCCTGGTTGTCAGGTATTATTGACTTACACCACTGGTTGTCAGGTATTATTGACTAACACCACTTGGTTGTCAGGTATTATTGACTAACACCACTGGTTGTCAGGTATTTATGAGTTACACCACTGGTCTTCAGGTATTATTTGACTTACACCACTTGGTTGTCAGGTATTTATGAGTTACACCACTGGTCGTCAGGTATTTTTGACTTACACCACTTGGTTGTCAGGTATTTTTGACTTACACCAATGGTACGTCAGGTATTTTTGACTTACACCACTGACTGTCAGGTATTATTGACTTATACCCCTGGTTGTCAGGTATTATTGACTTACACCTTGGTTGTCAGGTATTATTGACTTACACCCCTGGTTGTCAGGTATTTTTGACTAACACCACTGGTTTGCCAGGTACTATTGACTTACACCACTGGTCTTCATGTATTATTTGACTTACACCACTTGGTTGTCAGGTATTATTGACTTACACCCCTGGTTGTCAGGTATTTTTGACTAACACCACTGGTTTGCCAGGTACTATTGACTTATACCACTGGTTGTCAGGTATTATTTACTTACACCACTGGTTGTCAGGTATTATTGACTTACACCCCTGGTTGTCAGGTATTATTGACTTACACCCCTGGTTGTCAGGTATTTTTGACTAACACCACTGGTTTGCCAGGTACTATTGACTTATACCACTGTTTGTCAGGTATTATTTACTTACACCACTTGGTTGTCAGGTATTTTTGACTTACACCACTGACTGTCAGGTATTATTGACCAACCCCACTGACTGTCAGGTATTATTGACTTACACCACTGACTGTCAGGTATTTTTGACTTACACCACTTGTTGTTAGGTATTATTGACTAACCCCACTGACTGTCAGGTATTATTGACTTACACCACTTGGTTGTTAGGTATTATTGACTAACCCCACTGACTGTCAGGTATTATTGACTTACACCACTTGGTTGTTAGGTATTATTGACTAACCCCACTGACTGTCAGGTATTATTGACTTACACCACTTAGTTGTCAGGTATTATTGACTTACACCACTTAGTTGTCAGGTATTATTGACTTACACCACTTAGTTGTCAGGTATTATTGACTTACACCACTGACTGTCAGGTATTATTGACTTACAACACTGACTGTCAGGTATTATTGACTTACACCACTTAGTTGTCAGGTATTATTGACTTACACCACTGACTGTCAGGTATTATTGACTTACAACACTGACTGTCAGGTATTATTGATATTCTGTAATTGGTTGTCATGTATTATATAATTATGTATCTAATTTGTATGCTTATTAAAGCTGAAGTGCTGCTTGCTAGACGTTAAGCGCCTATTTAATAAATAATACCCTATTAGCACCACGGGAGGCACTGGGCAGCTGTTTGAGTCGAGACTTCTTAGCTGTCACCATAATCCATCTCTTAATAGGAACCACTATTTTTGTGCGTTGTCAGGTCCAACTTCAAGTGAAAAGGCTATGATGCCGATTTTTTAAGCAGATATCGTTTTCCCATTAAACTGAAAACGCTACATTCTATTAAAGGGCCAATAAAGCTCGCTTTCAGAACCTATGTAGAGAACGCCTAATTTCAAAGAGTTAATAGGGATTTGTTGATAAGACTGTTTCTTTAAAACACCCTATCTATTAAACCATGGTTTAATTATTATGTGGGGTGCTGTTAATGTAGGCCAAACGAGGTTGAAACACCAGACCCAAAATAATAAAAACCATTCAAACATTTTTCGAGTAAAATTTGCAGGGTTATTAAGAAAAAAGTCTCACCTTCTATAGTAACTTAGTTTTGAAATAAATTACTATACCCTTTATGAAATTAAAAGTAAAAATAGTAAAATAGCTACCGTTCGGCCATTTCCAAAATCAAGAAAAGATCTGCCAGAAGCTTCGGCGTGTATCTCTCAAAAGTAGCGTCGCTTAAACCATTAAACAGTTGTGATTGTTTGCAAGAAGAATATGACATTCTTTTAGGTTTCACTGGGACCATTATGGCGAGGTTGTCCGGCCTAGACCCTTAGAACTGATTCGGTAGAACATTTCGTGGGAGGGTTGTCAAGTTGTAATATGTAATGTCTGAAAACTGAACATAGTGGGTAACGTGTTTAATGAGTGTTTGGAGTTTGCATAACTTTCCTTCTGGCGATAAACATTTTTCCTTATTTATACCTCTTCTTGGTAACATCAAACAATGACATAGACAAGACATGTTTATTTCAATGAAAGACACTCAAATTCTATTGTAAGTCAGTTATTGTTTATGTTTCTAAGTAGTTAATAAGTAAAGAATAAATGATAAATTATTTGATGACTTGTAAATCAAATGTTGATGGATTTCAAGCCAAAATATGGAATGCGATATCTGTGGCTTTACAAGAACAATGAAAAATAGGAAGAAAATATAGGTGATAATGTAATGTTATTTATTTATATTTAATGTCGGTACATATATACAAAATAACAAAGAAACGGGAGCTCTAGAGAGCTCTGTGGTCGACTATCAAAGATAAATAACCAATAATAATAAACATATAAATAGTACAAACATATATACAAACATATAAGGGAATCTACATATAATATTACATCATATAATCTATCATAAGAGCACTCGATTGATAAATACATTTATTTATAAGAAAAATTTTGATGCAGAGCATGAATTCGCCGCCGAATTATTCTACATGCTTGTCTGTATGATAATAATTTTTTACGAACGCATTTAAAACATTTTATGTCTATGTTACGTAGATTATTTTATGTTTGTTTGTATAAATGTTTAACACCACTTTCAGCAATTTTCAGGAACCAGGATTACACGGAGAAAATCATCGACCTTCATTTTATGTTATGTGCAGTTATAATAAATAATGTTGTTCTCAGTCAATGGAGCTTTAAGTCAATATTTTGTTCAAATCATACATGAACAGCATGTATTTAGACCCAATAGTGTTACTCGCTGCACTTAACACGCTTGGCTTAGAGACTGTATTACAATAAAACGTTCCTAACTTTTTACCCTTTTTTAGCATATGCTTCAATGCATAATTTTTCCTACCGAAGGTCGGGGTTTTTCTCCGTGTACAATCAAAAAATACAAATCATCTGGGCAGCTTGGAGTTTTGATTGATAGCGCTATCACCGAAGATAAAGTGAAAAGATTTTAAACGTTCCTTTAATATTTCAATAGGGCGACTCGATTAAATTGATTTCAAAGTTTAAAGTAACGGGAATAACACTTACCATAATAGACTGAATAACAAAGAAACAGCACTTCTCAGATTGTAGTTAATAGTCAAGGTAAAAGGATGTATAATATGAAATATTTAAAGTTTTTGTATATACTCAATTGCTGAGCAACATTGTCCATTTCGAATAATCTAACTTTGTATATTAGCCATAGCAAGTGACTGATTGATTACGTCAAAAAGACCTAGATTTATTCTTCGGCAAAAATGTGACAACGCTAAATATTGTGAGCTGAATATTATTTGATTGTGTATTTAATATTGTCCTTCTTATTTGTTTTTTATAATATTGAATTTAAAATATAAGGATTTTGTCAGTTTCTGGTTAGATTATTGGATTTGGACGACTTTGGGTGGGTTTATGCTCTACATTTGCGTAAACCCACCAAACGTCGTCAATATCCAATAATCTAATCAATTATAAATAAATTTTGCGAGAATACTGACTTTTGATTGGCTGGAAAATATTATCTATCAGAGGATGGAAAACCAATTTGATCGTCATAGAGACACGCGCCATTTGACGTCATATATTACTCCAGTGGAAACTAACAGTTTTTGTATTGATCTCTTTTTTCAAAAATGTCCAGTTACAAAAATAAAATTGTTGAGTTCATTCTATTGTTTGAATTTATTTATAAGTATTAACTACAAAAAATATTTTCTCCATCGAGGGATAACAAAATTTCCGTTTTGCACATTTAATATAATCCGCTACGCGTATTATACAATGTGCAAAACGGAAATTTTGTTATCCCTCGATGGAGAAAATATTTTTTGTAGTTAATCCTTAAAAAAATAATCCTTACGTAAATATATTGTGGCGCTAATATCTTCGATTAAAAATTGTGGTAACAATTTGTTTGCGTTCTGAATCTATAGCTTATACTATTTTTCGCCGGACGTTGAGCAAACGTTTAATTAATTAATCAACTTTTATTTTTGACATTTAATTAAATAATTTATTCAATGGTAACTTTACGTTCAGCGAGCATTATTGTCGAATTATTCATTTATATAGAAACTGTTAGTCTACGTTTCGTTATAATAAACGTATTGACAAGCGTTACAATTTGATGACGGTATTGTTGAAGGTCGTAGTAGTATCGCAGTACCTACTAGTGTCCGAAAGATTCCAAACGCCTCCAGAGGCGATAATCTCAATGAATAATATGTAGAAATACAAAATAGAAAACATAAAACAATCAAAGATATGTAGAAATGTGATCAAACAAGGTTTTAAATTTAAAAATAAGTAATACATTTCACAAGTATTCTATATAATAGTGGGTCCCGTTTAGAATGCTTCATTTAATTTATTATAGGACTTACAACGCCTTTTTATGAATTACTTGAAAAAAATACCATTCCTCAGTGCATTTCAAATGATACAATACAACACTAAAAAAAATTTCCGACGTGATTTTTTTTTGTTCGTCGTCTGTTCGAACCACGTGTGGAATGATAATTCTTTAAAATCAATCGGAAAAGTGGTCAAAGAATCTTCAACATGTTCCGATTATAGTCATCCGCGTTGTCATTTAACAAACAATTATTATCATTCATGACCATCCATCAACCAATGTACGTCCAACTACGACAACGGTCTCCCTAGGAAAGAAAGTATAAACCTGATCTCCGCGGTAATATAAAGCTGTCACGTTACATGATATTACAAATTATTCTTGTTAATTTAGAAAAAAAAATACAGTTCAGAAAACACATAAAAGTACAAAACATACAAGTAAAACAAAACAAAATTAAAAAAGAAGGAAAAATAAACAGAAGATAGTAACTCAGTGTATTAAGAATAAGTAAGTTAACATCGTCGGGGGTGGGGGAAGGGGGGGGGGGGTCATATACAACTATTAGCGACATCACGTGACTTCTGTGACGTATCTTTGTCAGCCATATTGGATATTTCACTCAATAGAAAATCAATGGGATGATTTAAAAAACGACAATATCTTGTTAAATAAATAAAATATATATGTTTTGCACATTGTTCCCAGTTCTACAGTCTCTTATCTTTCGAATGATATGAATTTTATCAGTTTAAATTACTTGCAAAATACTTCCCATTTTGTTTGAAAAAAGCCTTATTTTCTGCCTTCTGGTTACATTGTTTCTATGGGAAATTGTCAAATATGCTTCACTTCTGACGTAAATTGCATAAATACAGTTAGTATAAACATAGTTTTGCACATATATACAAATAGTAGACATATTGATGTATTTAATTTTCACATTTTTAACACTTTAATTTTTTATCTTAATACTTCCCATTTCATTTGAAATTAGCTCATTTTACAATTTTTAACATGGCGGAGTTCAGACCACGTGGTTCAAACAAGGGACAGTGATGTGTGGTATTTTTATGGTTTAATTATATCTCAGAAATTTGTAACAAGTTTAATTTAGATGTAAATATTTTAATAATTAAATAAAGAAACTTTAAGAGTATTTGAAAAACAAAATACTGTCTTTAAAAAAAACTAAATGCAATTGCATTGTCTTGAATTGAAAATGTGGTAACTAAAATGAACTTTGTGATAAACATTTATAAAGTATTTATGTAAAAGATAATTACAAAAATATCCCCATTTTGGGCGCATTTTTCTCAGTCATAAAGGTAGTCAAAATTCAAGTTTTAAGGAATAATTAATCTGTTCAATAAACATCCTGTACAGAGAATACAAGTTTATGGCAGTACAAGCTTTATCAGGAAGACACAGCATGGGTTACATTTCAATACATTAAAGGTGTTCGAAATAACACATCTGTCACAAAGGTTTATTAGGTAACCATAATTCATTAATTATTTTATTAAATTATGAACTATAGTAGTAGTTTTTGAGTATAAAAAATAATTATTCCACGGGGATAACAACAATAAACGAGGAACTCCATAAATGATAAAAAAATAAAAGTATATTATATAAAAATAGAAAAAATTGTCAAATATTAATAACATGTTTAAAACACATAAAATAATTTTATTAATAATAACAGCAATTTGATATAGTATAAAATTTTGGTGTTAATGATACACAACAGTCGTTCATTGATAAACAGAGTTATCGAACCTAATTATGACAGTAATAGTTGCATATGTGGGGTGGGCGGGGATGGTTCCCTCTTATACCCATTTTCCAATCAAATGAATGGTGGATATATATTCATTGCGCCATGCCGAGAAATACCAGTCCGAAGACCAAGTTTTCGTATTATATCATTATCGTATAAATCACTCTGACATGTGTTAATTGTGTTCTTACAAGACCTTTCCTTTTCTTAAACTTTCACAACTCATAAAACAATTACATCGGAGGGAAAAGACAGATAGTAAATGTCTTGCGAAACGAACACTTGTTGTCTTGCTACAGATAAGTCTTATGTATGTTAATTAATAATGATAACCCCAGCGGAATACATTTGAATAAAAAGTTGGGGTAATTTATCGGCACCACGTGTTTTTACCAACTTTTTATACGTTGTATGTGTTTTTAACGTTTTTATACATTGTTTGTGTTTTACCGCCTTTTAAAAAATTGTTTGTGGATTTTATCGCCTTTTTATACGTGGTATGTGTAACAGGACGACGATCTGCGTTCCAGCAGGAAGTAGGTATATAGCCAGTCAAAATCAACTGAGCAAAGGTAGTACTTCTTCTTGGTTAGAGGGCTGGCTGGCAATATTGGAATACCAGGTCCGATTCCCGGTCGTGACAATAACATTATTTCATGCTCCAACGTTACATATGTGTTTTTACCGCTTTTGTATACAAGTTATACATTGTATGTGTTTTACCGCCTGTTTATCCATTGCATGTATTTTCTCGCCTTTTTATACACTGTATGTGTTGTTATCTCCTTTAAATACATTGTATGTGTTTTACCGTCTGTTTATCCATTGCATGTATTTTCTCGCCTTTTTATACACTGTATGTGTTGTTATCTCCTTTAAATACATTGTATGTGTTTTTACCGTCTGTTTATCCATTGCATGTATTTTCTCGCCTTTTTATACACTGTATGTGTTGTTATCTCCTTTAAATACATTGTATGTGTTTTTACCGTCTGTTTATCCATTGCATGTATTTTCTCGCCTTTTTATACACTGTATGTGTTGTTATCTCCTTTAAATACATTGTATGTGTTTTACCGTCTGTTTATCCATTGCATGTATTTTCTCGCCTTTTTATACACTGTATGTGTTGTTATCTCCTTTAAATACATTGTATGTGTTTTTACCGTCTGTTTATCCATTGCATGTATTTTCTCGCCTTTTTATACACTGTATGTGTTGTTATCTCCTTTAAATACATTGTATGTGTTTTACCGTCTGTTTATCCATTGCATGTATTTTCTCGCCTTTTTATACACTGTATGTGTTGTTATCTCCTTTGAATACATTGTATGTGTTTTTACCGTCTGTTTATCCATTGCATGTATTTTCTCGCCTTTTTATACACTGTATGTGTTGTTATCTCCTTTAAATACATTGTATGTGTTTTAACGTCTGTTTATCCATTGCATGTATTTTCTCGCCTTTTTATACACTGTATGTGTTGTTATCTCCTTTAAATACATTGTATGTGTTTTTACCGTCTGTTTATCCATTGCATGTATTTTCTCGCCTTTTTATACACTGTATGTGTTGTTATCTCCTTTAAATACATTGTATGTGTTTTACCGTCTGTTTATCCATTACATGTATTTTCTCGCCTTTTTATACACTGTATGTGTTGTTATCTCCTTTAAATACATTGTATGTGTTTTTACCGTCTGTTTATCCATTGCATGTATTTTCTCGCCTTTTTATACACTGTATGTGTTGTTATCTCCTTTGAATACATTGTATGTGTTTTACCGTCTGTTTATCCATTGCATGTATTTTCTCGCCTTTTTATACACTGTATGTGTTGTTATCTCCTTTAAATACATTGTATGTGTTTTTACCGTCTGTTTATCCATTGCATGTATTTTCTCGCCTTTTTATACACTGTATGTGTTGTTATCTCCTTTAAATACATTGTATGTGTTTTTACCGTCTGTTTATCCATTGCATGTATTTTCTCGCCTTTTTATACACTGTATGTGTTGTTATCTCCTTTAAATACATTGTATGTGTTTTTACCGTCTGTTTATCCATTGCATGTATTTTCTCGCCTTTTTATACACTGTATGTGTTGTTATCTCCTTTGAATACATTGTATGTGTTTTACCGTCTGTTTATCCATTGCATGTATTTTCTCGCCTTTTTATACACTGTATGTGTTGTTATCTCCTTTGAATACATTGTATGTGTTTTACCGTCTGTTTATCCATTGCATGTATTTTCTCGCCTTTTTATACACTGTATGTGTTGTTATCTCCTTTAAATACATTGTATGTGTTTTACCGTCTGTTTATCCATTACATGTATTTTCTCGCCTTTTTATACACTGTATGTGTTGTTATCTCCTTTAAATACATTGTATGTGTTTTACCGCCTGTTTATCCATTGCATGTATTTTCTCGCCTTTTTATACACTGTATGTGTTGTTATCTCCTTTAAATACATTGTATGTGTTTTTACCGTCTGTTTATCCATTGCATGTATTTTCTCGCCTTTTTATACACTGTATGTGTTGTTATCTCCTTTAAATACATTGTATGTGTTTTTACCGTCTGTTTATCCATTGCATGTATTTTCTCGCCTTTTTATACACTGTATGTGTTGTTATCTCCTTTAAATACATTGTATGTGTTTTACCGTCTGTTTATCCATTGCATGTATTTTCTCGCCTTTTTATACACTGTATGTGTTGTTATCTCCTTTAAATACATTGTATGTGTTTTTACCGTCTGTTTATACATTGCATGTATTTTCTCGCCTTTTTATACACTGTATGTGTTGTTATCTCCTTTAAATACATTGTATGTGTTTTTACCGTCTGTTTATCCATTGCATGTATTTTCTCGCCTTTTTATACACTGTATGTGTGGTTATCTCCTTTTAATACATTGTATGTGTTTTTACCGTCTGTTTATCCATTGCATGTATTTTCTCGCCTTTTTACACACTGTATGTGTTGTTATCTCCTTTAAATACATTGTATGTGTTTTAACGTCTGTTTATCCATTGCATGTATTTTCTCGCCTTTTTATACACTGTATGTGTTGTTATCTCCTTTAAATACATTGTATGTGTTTTTACCGTCTGTTTATCCATTGCATGTATTTTCTCGCCTTTTTATACACTGTATGTGTTGTTATCTCCTTTTAATACATTGTATGTGTTTTTACCGTCTGTTTATCCATTGCATGTATTTTCTCGCCTTTTTATACACTGTATGTGTTGTTATCTCCTTTAAATACATTGTATGTGTTTTACCGTCTGTTTATCCATTGCATGTATTTTCTCGCCTTTTTATACACTGTATGTTTTGTTATCTCCTTTAAATACATTGTATGTGTTTTACCGTCTTTTTATCCATTGCATGTATTTTCTCGCCTTTTTATACACTGTATGTGTTGTTATCTCCTTTAAATACATTGTATGTGTTTTACCGTCTGTTTATCCATTGCATGTATTTTCTCGCCTTTTTTTACACTGTATGTGTTGTTATCTCCTTTTAATACATTGTATGTGTTTTTACCGTCTGTTTATACATTGCATGTATTTTCTCGCCTTTTTATACACTGTATGTGTTGTTATCTCCTTTAAATACATTGTATGTGTTTTACCGTCTGTTTATCCATTGCATGTATTTTCTCGCCTTTTTATACACTGTATGTGTTGTTATCTCCTTTAAATACATTGTATGTGTTTTTACCGTCTGTTTATAAATTTTATAAATACAAGATATACAATAACGTCCCGTAAGTTAGCGTAACAAATTTATGCAGTTTTACCCAAGACATAATTATCCATGTAGAGATGAAACCAGTTGGAGATTAAAGATGTATAGAATATGTGTATTTGAATTGATGTCTACATTTTCAGTACGTTTTGTTACATTTTTTACATACATCAGCACTCGCATTTAAGAAATGTGTTCGCCAACAAGGCCTGTTTATGTCGACCCCAGTTTCGGCAAATCATTTAGTTTTCCGACCTTAATCACACAATGGCCAATGCAATGCTTGCAGTGAACTTTGTTCCGAATAAATTCGGAAGTGTTCGACTAGAGATGAACGGGTATAAATTTATGGTAAGGCGACTAGTGTGAAGAAATACTAGAATAGCACAGTGTCCAGCTACGGCAACAACGTTACCAAGATTACCTACGCACATTCTCATACACCTATAAATACCAACTATCTACGATCGCGGCTATGTTAAGGCAACCACGGAGGGCTGTGTGCCGGAATGCCAACATTTTGAAAGATCAAAGAACATTGTAGGCGCTCATTAGTGAGGATTAAGGGGTCCTTCATACAGGGAAATTAACTGACTGTAAAGGTAAAATTGTAATATTTTACTGGTATATATTGAGTAGTATTTGTATAATAATTATTGTATATTATTAAAAATATTATAACTCAATATACGACATTATTTTTATTTTAACATTATAAATACTTTCATTGTAGCAAGATATAACAAAATAAAAATACACGTAAAGTCTATTTAGTTTTTATCCAAGATGTAGTAGCTGTGACACGGCATCCACATATTCCAAGAGGTCGATGGTGTTGTTGACTGCCTTGCGCAATATACACTGGGTGTAGTGGAAGAAACAACCTCTTACATTTATACCATGGAAGACTTTACGAATACCATTGTGCCATGTTCACTGTAGTAAGGGAGAACTGTAAGTTGTTGTCAGTCATTGATGTTTGCAGTAGGCGGAAAAATCTTCTGTACGTCTGTTCGCTCTTTCCTGGTAGTAGGGCATATACCACTAGATACAGAGTTCCTTCAAGTTAGATGTGGATGCTGTAAATCTGGGTAAAAAGAGATGGGCATGTGTAGGGTGAATGTGTTGGTGCTGTCCTAGACCCGTAATAGTGTCATTCTTAGTGTTGATAGTCGCTGGGCATGCTGGTATAGTACACTTCCATTACGTTGTTTTACCACGGGAAGTCTTTACAAAGAAAAGATAACCATTGAAAGTTAAGTTGTTGCCTCCTAGTCTGCTGGGTATGTACTTAAGTTCAACTGTGCCATAGCCATGATTAACTTTGAATGATGCTAAAAGTATTCAGTGGGGGTGTTTATACCGATAACCCAAAGCTCGTTTCGTTAAGTTACGGCAAGGAGAACTAATATTTTGAAAACGACAGTTCATGAAAGGGTAAGCAGTAGTCACAGTTTAATATTCATGAATTACTTACTTACTATACTTATAATTATAGTAATTAATATATTATATTATAATCAATTTGTTAATTTTCACTTTTTTAACCAAATTAAAATATTAATTAATTTGTTTATTAATTTTTCATTTTTACCTTAATAAAATAATAATAAGTTCTAACTACATGTAATTTTACAATTTTAAAATTCACCATTTTATGTAAAAAAGGTTATTTTACCTCTGATTATAGCTACACCCCTTGTTGTACCCCTTTGTAACCACTCAAAGTCAAAGTCAAAAAGCTTTATTTAAAGTCGGTTGAAAGCAACATACAAACACAAGCTCTAATGAGCTTTTATGCCGACATTACGTTTATAACACGACATACACATTACTAAGACGTTCATACACAATAAAACATTCATAACACAAAGTATGCATTTCATGCATAAGCACATAATAAACTGGAAAAGTCACATATACATAGCACTACACATATAAAAAACACTACATGCATAAAGAATATTAAAGAAGACGGTAAATGCACATAAAGCAAAAGCAAGCTTCTAAAAATCTAGTTTGTAGGATAGCTATACTAACTCATGCAAAAATTGTAAATAAACAGAAAAAATTTTAAAATTAAAAATTTCCAAAATTCTTAATTCAAATATATAACTTAAAAATTTAAAATTCAAAATTCAAAAACTTAACTCTTAAATTTCAAATTTTAAAATTTTTAACCCAAAATTTAAATATAAAAATTCAAAATTTAAAATTTAAAAATTAAAATTCTAAATTCAAAATCCAGACTTCAAAACTCAAAATTTAAAATTCAATACTTCCAAAATTTATTTTAAAATTTTTAAAGTTAAAATTTAAAAAGATTCAGAACAGCAGCTGATTGATAAAAAGCAGGAAGTTATGATGAGCAGGATGAACAATGGCGTGATCTGCCATTCCAGCAATTTATTAAGTTCTTAAACTGTGAGAAAGAGGTTTCTTTCCTATAGTGGTCAGGCAGATCATTCCAGGTTTTAGCTGCAAAGTATCTAAATGAATTTAAGCCATACCTTGTTGTTCGAACACTTGGAAGGGTAGCTGTATTTTGGTATCTGAAAGAGTATTTATGTTGTTTAATTTCAACAAGATCATGCAAGTATAGTGGGCTTTGTTTATTTATGATTTTAAAAGTTTCAGTGGCTATAGCTCGTATTCTTCTAATTTTTAATGATGGCAGTTTTGATTTCTCTAGTAGTTCTTCATATGAGCTATTTGTATCTTTGTATATAAATCTTAGCGCCCTTTCTTGTATTTTTTCCATCTTTTTAGAGTTTGTCTCACTGCAAAAGTGCCAAGTAACTGGGCAGTAATTAAAATTTGATAGGATGAAAGAGTGGTATATAGTTAATCTACCCAGCCTGTTCAGGTGTTTTCCTACTCTTTTTAGCACATTTAGTTGTCTTGAGGCTTTTTTACATAAGTTTGCTACGTGTGTATTAAATTTAAGTTGGTAATCAATAGTGATTCCTAAAAGCTTTACTTCATTTTCACATTTGATTTGGTTGTTATTTAAGTCAAAAGTTATGTTTTTATCTTTTGTTTTGTTGCCAATCGCTATAGCCTGGAACTTATCGGGATTTGCCTTCATTTGGTTAAAAGAAAACCAGTCTATTAATTTTAAGCTATCATTTTCCAAAGTTTTAATAAGGTTGTCAAGATCATATCCCTCATAAGCAAGAGTGTTGTCATCTGCATAGTTGTAGAGTGAACTGTCCTTAATAAAATAGAAGATATCGTTTAAAAAAATATTAAAAAGCACAGGTCCAAGTATGGATCCTTGTGGTACCCCTTTATAAATTTTATCCCAGTTACTAAATGAAGTTCCCAATTTGACACACTGTTTCCTATGAGAAAGGTAGTCTTGGAGAAGCTTAAGAGCATTGTCTGATAGACCATAAGATTTAAATTTATTAAGAAGGAGGCTATGTGGGAGGCAGTCAAATGCTTTGGATAGATCCATGAGTATAGCTGCAATGAATTTATTTTCATCAAGGGCCTTTTTCCAGTCCTCTATAATTTTCAAGAGAGCTGTTTGACAGCCATAGCCGGAGCGGAAGGCCGAAAGATATGGGTGAAAAATGTTATCAAAATATGAAGTTAGCTGGTTATAAATTGCACGTTCAAAAAATTTTGAAATATATGGTAAAATGCTTACTGGTCTATAATTACTTTTATCCAATGCATTATTTTTCTTGTGTATAGGTACAACTTGTGCTTCCTTTAATTTTTCAGGAAATACAGAGGAATTTATACTTTTGTTTATTAACATTGTTATAGGCTTTGTTATTGCTGGTTTTGCTATTTTTAGCAGTTTAGCCGATATACCATCTTTTCCTGTTGCCTTTTTTACATTGGCTTTATTTATTTGTTTAGCTACAAAGTTTTCATCTATTTCTTTAAATTTCAGTTCTTCAATTTCAGTTCTGTTTTCTTTAATTTTTATAATACTTGGATGGTTGTTATCACTATAAGTTTCTTTTGAACCAATATCTTTGGCAACATTAATAAAAAAGTTATTAAAAATTGTAGCAACTTCACTTTGATCATTTATGATTTTATTATTTTCCTCCAGTATTATATCTTTATTATTTATGCTTCCTTTGTTGGTAAGGAATGGCTTGATGGTAGGCCAAAAATTACCTGATTTAGCGCTATCTACACATCTTTCAAAGATATAATTTCTAATGGATGACTTTTTAATTTTAGTTACTAAATTCCTCTGTTTTCTATACTCATTCCAGTTTTTGTTTGATTTACATTTTAAAAATTTATTGTGGAGCATACGCTTTTTATATACAGCTTTTCGTAGTTCTGCGTTCATAAATGGGGCTGGTTTTGGGGCTGACTTTCTCTTTTTAATAGGAGCATGTTTGTCTATGATTTTAATAAAAGCAGATTCAAAATTTTCATATGCACAGTCGCAGTTTTCATTTTCAATAAGTGAATCAAAGTCTATTTTTTCCAGATCGCTTTGAAAATTTTGTTCTGAAAATTTTTTGAAGCTTCTATATTCTTTGTTTATTGTTGTCCTTGACTCTATATTATACTTGAACTGGAAAGATGTAAAATTGTGTACATCACTTATGCCACAATTAAAGTTTAGAACATTCATACATCTTTTTGGCATGTTTGTTAAAATGACATCAACTAGACTTGGAGCGGCATTTTTGGTATGACATGTTGGCTCCTTTACCAAGTTATATAGGTCAAAAATATCACACCTAGATGTTAATGCATTTGATTTTTCAGGGATAAGTAGATCAAAATTTACATCACCAATGAACAAATAGTTATCATATTTAATGGTTATTTGGTCTGCTATTTTTGTAAAGTCATTGTTAAAATCAGTTTCCGTCATTGACGGTGGTCTATAAATGCCTGAAATTAACCATTTATCAAGTCCAATTTTTATTTCTACAGATAATGATTCAATAATATTAAATTCATAATTATTTTTCCTGTCACAAGGCAAGTCCGATCTTATGTATACTGCCACTCCACCCCCATTGATTGTCCTGTCTTTCCTCCAGAAATGGTAGCCATTAACTAAGAATTGTGCGTCTGGAAATGATTCATTTAATTTGGTTTCAGTAACCACTAAAACAACAAAACTTAATTATGTGATTTTAAAAATGTTGGCATTCCGGGAACACCCCCCACGGAGATATATGGATGTAAAATGATATATAACAGGGTATCAACATAAAAACCGTACTACACATACAAAACCACAACTTTTTAAAAGTATTAATATATTTTTAACATGTAATGGTGTCGCCCAAACAACCTCTTGTGAAATAAGATTTGTCGTCATTTTCTCCTTACTGTCACGTGACTTGTGATGGAACAAGTTGTGGGACCCAAAATGCGTCCGGTGCACCAAGTAGATCTATTTAATTTGTTCAAAACCTGGTATTGTTGTGTTCAGAATTAAAATACCAAAGCGTAACCATCTGCTATTACTATGATATATCCATAGTTCTTTTATTCAAGTCAACTTTCCAAGTGTATACAATACCCCCTTTTTACCTTAAGGATAGCGTGTTCGATCATTTGAAAAATATGCATCAGAAAATTTAGTGCAGCGAGATTGAATAAACAGTCAACGCCATCTGCCTACCTGTAAAATTTTATTTAGATCTCACCTCATCTTCAATATGCGCTAGTACAATTTATAACCGATTTTTAATTGCGATTGAAATTTGCGAATTAAAACGCTGGAGTGACTACACCAGTTCCGGAACGGCCTAAAAACGGCAACGACGTTATCGACGTCACGTTTCGAATGATTACGAAAGGGCAGACATATTACCACATTGTGTTGGTAATAATTCATTTATTTTGGATTTTAAACCAATAAAGAACTTGAACTTGAACTTGAACTTGTTCTTTATTAATGAAAAAAAACATTGACATTGTACAATTTACGTCATTATAATACTTTGTAATGCCACCAACCTATAGTTGTTGTTGTCTAAATTGTTTGTTAATTGATAATGGTAACTGTTATGGTTTCCAGATTTTATCTATCATATAAACTTATATTTCATGTACAAATATGGGTTATTTCATTGTCAAATATGTTAAGGTATTGTTATTGATGTTAAAGTGGTAAAATATCCATTTAACATAAATAATCTATTTATAGCCAACTGTCTATGTTTACATTAGCTACAATAATGCAGCTCCTTTTTTTTTATGGACGGAGCTACAAAGAGGTCCCATTACTCGTAATGGAGCGAAAACACTTTTGGGATTTACACATATTTTCCGCTATTTAACCTTTGTCTTTATTAAATAAATATGTTTTCTTTCCTCCGCCGTTCATCTGATATGTTTACAATGTCTAATTAAATAATTTTAACACTTTTTCGTAATCGTGGCATTGTTGACATAATTAAAATTGTGGAGTGTAGAATTTCGGAATCGTATCGGTAAAATTTGTAATAAGGGGACATAATCATAATGCAAATGAATACAGCTGAAATCATCCGGAATTACATTTTTTACCAAATCGATTCTGATATTATCGAAATTATGCACTTCCGGAATTCATATTTTGTCAAACAATGCCATGGCTACGAATAAAGTGATAAAACTAACGAATACGATGTTGTGGAAATATCAGTAAAACTGCAAATACATAAAAAAAAGTATGTAGCAAACCAGGGAAACAGTGTAATTGCTTATAATATGCATAAAACCCCCGGGTGTGAATCACTTCCGGGCTGCTCCATTACAAGTAATGGGACCTCTTTTTAGCTACGTCTATCAAAAAAAGGAGCTACATTATTGTAGCTATGTTTACATTCCCCCAAGCACTTGTTAAAAGTACATTTTAGGAATGTGAACCGGAAGCCATAATATGTAAATTTGTTTATCACCCGTAATAATGTGTAATGAGACATATGATTGTTTTGGTGATAAGGATTCTTCTTATTTATTTTATTAAAGTAAATTTCATGTCCTTATTATCACGGTTGAGGTTAATTTATTGTATTTTTAAAGATAGGGGCTCTCGCATGTGCGACAGCCATGCTATCAATTTCGAATGCTATTTTTATCTACCAACATTGTTATTTTTACATTTCAGACACATGCATGTTTTCCATTTATCTGTTCGTAATATTTAATATTGTTGTCAACTTTACTAAATACCTATTGATGTTATATTTCACGTATTTTCGCAGTAAGTCCACTAGCATGTACACGTACATTTTCGACCAGCTGATTGTTGTGCCAGGAACTCGATTTTCTAATTTTCTGATTGGTTTAAAATCAGCTCATGTTTAGCGTCAGTGACGTCACTAGAAAGGCACAACCGTCAAGCTCATAGCCAACATCGACAGCTTTTTGTTTTGCAGAATAACTTTCGCTATCTCTCAAGCGCAGATTAATTTGAAATCTAAAATCGCGATGGTAATTTTAATAATTAATATTACTCGATACTTTAATGTTGGATTTAATTTGATTTTGATGATTTAGAGCTTTCTTTGTTCAATTATTACCTGTGTCTGCACCCAGTGCAGTTTAATTTTACGGTGTTCATTGCACCCAACTTATTTAACCATGTTGAAAATAAAACAAGTGTTTTATTTATTATACTTTTTGATATAACTAGAAGTTAAGTTATTATTTAGAGTTTTCATTTTTATAAACAATCCGTTTAGATGGTCTCTGCACCAATGTGCACCAGATTGGGTCTTTGCACCGACGTGCACCAGGTGCAATGCACCGAGCCTTGTGAATTGTTTTTTTTTGTAGTTAGTGGACGAACAGGGAACAATATCTACTATTTATTCATTTTCATTTATATTCACTGTAGCCTTATAAATGTTGACTTTGTGTTTGTTATTTCCGTATGTTGATATAATACACTTAATAAACAGGTTGTAAACTTATTTTCTTGTTCCCTTTTTATTCGGTATACTTTATTAAGATCGGGACTTAGGGGTAGAATCCTAAGTAGTATGCTGATACATACATTTGATGTGCCGTTGTCGCCACATGAGGTGGGCTACGGAATAAATGTACATGAGAACACCTCACTTAGAATATAACCTCTGTGGTGGCGACGTGACAACTTATACTGAACAATAACCCTTAGCATACAAGATTAATGATGCAATTTATTATGGATTATCAAGAATCGTAAGGAATACCTATGCCGCTATGGTTGATTTTTCGATAAATTTCTTGCAATTTAAACTTGTATTTGTATCCCCGAGACAGTGGGTGGGTTCGGGCAGGCAATTTTTGCTGCTTCACAATAACATTTCCCATACCATGTACATGTAACAGTACATGGTCTTATTAATACTGTAAGCTCTGACTGAACAAGAACTCCCTAAATAGTTCAGTACCTCTAGCAAATTACTGTACACTGAATACTGAGTCATGCTGTGTTGGTCCCTTGTTTTACTCTGAATTTTACCTTCTTATTAGAGAAGCAACATAATAAATTATAGCTCTTTATGTTAATGTGTACTTTTTTGGTGCAGTATATAAGATTCAAATCTCTTAAATATGAAGTAGCAATTATCTAGATCATGGCTGTATTTAGACTGTAATTCTTTTCTTTTATAAAAGACCAAAAATCTAGACTCAAAGCAAATTATGCATACCACCACACAAGTTATGTCCTCTATAAGCTGTGTGCTTAACAAATATTTTGTTCTTGTGTTCTAATGTTCACAATTTCCCCATTTATTCTATCTTACTTTGAAAAACAATGTTACAATAGGTTACTCCTAGATAAATAAAACCTGATCCAAGTAAAAACCCCTTCAACAAGTTCCTTTTTGATTTTTTTATGCAAAAGGAAAATATCAGAACAAACTAACTGAATGCAAACAAAACAATAAGTTCCAGTAAACTGCAACTGCATTTCTGTTGGTTAAAGCAACATGTGAGGTCCTGTCTGCAGCCATGGGCAGTGTTTATCAGTAATTGCTATAAATGTAAATAATCTTCATCAATGGCTGAATTTTAATTTGATATTGCATTGAGATTTTGGTCATTTAGGTAATATTTGTCAATTTTGTATCTGTTCACAATCTAAACATGATAAAAAGGGGGTGTAATGCTATGTGCTTAATGCAATGTATCACATTTGACTACTTTTTCTAGACCTTTTTGAAAATACAGTTAAGTAGTCATAGTCATGATAGTATCAACAGGCATATAAATCTATAAATGATTTCAGCCCATGGACTATTCTTAACCAAGCAATAAAATTTATTAAAAAATTTCTTTCCTGGTCTCAGACATTGTTTACTGCAAATTCTCACATTTCTTTTAATTATTAAAGATCCCATGCACTATAACTGTTGGATTTTGTAATTAATAAGTAAATTTGGTTGTAAATACTTATATGCTGCATGTTACAATTTGTTCGATTAAATCTTAAATACATCTTGGAATATCAGCTGCATCTTTTGTGGCAAAGTCCATTATGAAATAGGTCACATAACTTATAATTTTCCATAATATATGCCAAGCAACATATGCTCACTAAGATTTTCTGTTTAAGTGTATGTAAACTGTATTTATCATTTTCAGCACAAATTTAAAATCCATGACACTTGGAGAAAATATTGTTCCAGAATTACTTGAAATTTGTCAATTTAGTTCTGTGTTATGTATCTCTTCTTTCCATCCGATTTAAAATACATGATGCTGTGTATTTTGTAGCAAAGTGCACTATGAAATAGACCACATGACTTCTAATTATCCACATTAATTGCCAGTATGTTCACTAAGATTTTCTGTATAAGTAAACTGTATCAGTTTGAGCACAAATCTTAAATCCATGACACTGCCAGAAAATGATGAAATAGACTGGAATGCATTTCTCGCTTCTTAATTGCTTAACCCTACAATAAACAAACAACCAACTTTAAATATAATGTTATAAATGTATAATTATAATACCCAATTTATTACTAAAATTATAAATATTAAAATTTGGGAATCTGGGTATTAAAATTGATAAAAAGTTAATGTTAAAACTAAATAAACAGGAATTTAGTTTTATAATATTATATTCTTGACCCATCTGTACATTTATGAATAAATTCAATTTTTATATAAAGAGTTTTAAAATATTGTTAAATACTGACAATTAAAAAAACCCAAAGGCTCAAATCTTGACCATTAAAAGATATGTGGGTGTCAATGAGTAATATAAATAAAATATGTCAGACATTAAAAGCATTTTTAAATAAATGAATCATATTCTATTGTTTTGGAGTCAGCATACATATCTTTAATGAACTTCCACCATAAACTACATGTATCTATCAAATCTTTCATTCTTTCTTTCTTTCTTTCTAAAACTGATTTTGTAACTGATGACTTGACCATGTTTCAACAAATGTATGTGATATTTTTAATTTATTTTAATTGTTTATCAACCTCCAGACCAAATTCATTTTTTACTTACTGTTTGAGCAACATATATAAACTATTATCGCTATTTTGCAGTATTTTCCTTTGATCTTTATGTGCGATATTATTCCATCTCACTCTACTAGCTTGAGATGGGCCCATCTCAGCTCGCTGTCAAGACGTCGTTAAGTAAACACTGTGACGTCACAATGTTACAAAACAGCGATAAACAGATTATTTACGTTTTTTGAAACTCGATGCACTTTCTCGCCATCTCATCTCAGGGCTGTCGCCCTTCGATGAGATACGACGAGAAAATGCATCTCGTTTCAAACAACGTAAATAAGTATTTCTGTTTAATGTTTTAGCATGAAAATTTTGAAGACAATGTACTTATATGGAATTGTGCAAAATTAAAGTTTTAGTTTAAAGTTACATGGTTTGAGTATATTGTGTCAAGTTATAATTATTATTATTAATTTGTAACGTTTTGATAAACAGTTTTGGTTGAAATAGGTATAATATAGTAGTCAAGACAGGTTATAACACTGGTCACTGTCATCACTCATTCCCCGAGAAGGTTAAATTGACATCTCTTAAAGAATTTGTGTACAATTATTATAACGGCAACACGCAGTTACTATTTTCTTGTACATACCTTAGTGTTCGTGTCTTTGGTGCAGTCTAGTATGGCTTAAGGTAACTTTAAATGTTAGCTGGTTCTCAGTAGAACGTTAAATGGCGATGCAAGAATTTGTTTCACGTTGATGTTACCGGAAGATGCGTTAGTTCATGTAGTTTATGTCATACAGAATGCTCCACATGTCAACTAAATTCTACTAAATACAAAACATTTAAGATTTTTTATTTACCTGACTCTAAAGAATAAAAAACAATGTATAATTTGAATACCTATGAAACTTTTATTGAGAGTTGTCATTTTCTCCCAACCTAAAACCAATTGACCAATTAAAACGCTGTAACCATGGGAATGTCTGTTGTGGGTAGATTGCAATGCGATCGTCAAATAAATTAATAAACATGCCATAACCTACCCGCGATGCGACATGAGCTAAACTTCGATCCGATAACTACATCGACAGCAATCCAGATCATGAGGACGTAATTGCTGAACTACCAACATTCAACGAGTCACGAATACCACTGTACAGGATCCGAAACATAGAGATGTCGTTACTACCTAAAACACGATCAAAGACATACAACTAAATGCTAAATGGATACAGACACTTGCAGGGGAAAGATTCCTACTAGCCGATGACGGAAATGCGAACAAAATTCTTATATTTTCAAACACCCGTAACCTGACCAACTAAGAATCCGTCGACGCCATTTATGGAGATAGGGTCTTTTACACAGCACCAATACAGTTCAAACAGCTGTGCAACCATGCTACCTTTGGCGAAATCATATACCCACGTCCTAAGCAGACGTTTTGTTCAATACATATCATGTTTGCAATGTCATGTGCTTTTGAATTTTATATATAAGTGTGATAGTGCTTGAATTTTATAGTTTTATAAATATGAATTTAAATTGATTATTAAATAATGAATTGCATACTCTAAATTTGCAGTTAGTATTGAATTTGAGTGGGTTTTTATCACTAATTGAGTGATGTTCGTATTTTATATAGCTATTTGTTTATTAGAAGATTGCACTGTAATCTACTATCTCATCATTAGTGATTAGGTTCTTTATTTCATGGTTCAGTTGTCTTACATATCATTGGTTGTTAGGTTTTGACGGTTTATTGCCTTTGTTCAATCTAGTTTATGGCGAATCGAATAGCTATTCCTGCTGTTTGAAATGGAAGCAGGTTGAAAATCTTTCTGCAACTGCTACTTTGTACTACTGCAGTTTAACTACACATGTTTTACTTGCCTGTTTGTGCAACATTCGTTTAATTCAGGTTTGTTATTTCACTTTTCTTTCCATAATACTTGTAGAAAATCTTTATTAACAGTAATAAAATAATTCATGTTCGCCTTCGTCTCTTCGAAGTAATTACATAGCTTTAGTTCTCTATGAGCATTGAAGCGTTACAATATAATCTCCGTTAAAAGAAAAAGACTATAGAATACCTATAGTCTGTCAGCATCCTAAATACTGACCTGACATATAGTGACCCCGTATATAAACCCATTTCTCGTGCAGAACAATCATTCTTTCTCCGGAGCGTTGTAGTGTACGTTTGGCTTGTACACCACAATTTAAATTTCCGTTTTTCAAGTGAGTAGTTTTTAGAACGTGGTTCTGAACTTATTTCACTGACATTTTCTAAATTTGTTTATCACCGTTTAATGCAATGGACTTTCGACGTTTTATCGTCTTGTTCTTGTTAGAATTTATTAACTTGTCTACGTAGTATTAACTTGTCTACGTAGTACGACAAGAAATTTTGAAATAAAATTTGTTTTACTCTCTACGTGGTACGAGAGTTTATTGTTTACATTTTATTGATCGTTTTTCGAACACCACTCAGTGTATCTGCGTGTGGTTAAATTACACAGTGTTAAATTATAATTGTTTATTTGATCAATAATTTTGTTTGACACACCTGTTTGTCGTTTTTTGAGGTGTGCTGTTGAAATATAGATATATTATGGCTGATGACCAGTCTGATGTGTTGTAACTAGATGACGGTAATGATTTGAATGTGTCTGTTAATAGTATGGATGAACATAAGGTGTCTAAATTGATAGAAGATGACCCTCAAGTTGTCAGAACTATAACTAGAAAAGGCAAAGCTTCTGTTGGTAGAGTTATAAAAGGCTCTGCATTAGTTGATAAGGTGTAAAAAGAAAAGCCAGTAAATCAGCAGAGGGATAGGCCTGCAAAGGTAATTAAATCTTCTTTTTCACATAATGAAATTCAGGAGCTAAAACAGAAAATGGGTATTGACTCAATGGCTAAATCTTTGGATTGTATTGATAAAGTATTACAAAAATTGATTAAACCACAGTCATCTAGTACTGTTACAAGGGCATCTAGTGCTGCTGCAAGGCCCTCTTGTATTAATTCTGAAGTGCCAAGAATGGCTCAAAATTCTTACAAGCCTATTCTTTCATTAGAGTCAAATTTAGATTCAGATAATGTTGTTAACAATTTTGATACAAATTATTTAGGTAATTCACCTGTATCTAGTTCTTTAGCTAGTGCTAGTCCTGCTACCGTTAATGTTAGTCCATTTGATCCTGCCAGTGGTTTTGCTGTGGCTTTCCATGATCAATATATTCAGCAGGTACAACCTGACAATACGCCTGTTTCTACATGTGATGTTCAGGCCCAGAGTAATGGTATATGTAGTAATTTTTCTAGTGCTGTACATGTTTAGCTTCGGCTGTTCATGACACGAGTCGTAATGGTCTTTTGGGTACTGCATTTCGTAGTTTTTCTCAGAGGCGTAGGAATATAATGAGACCAAACTTTAACGAAAGGTTTAAGCCTATCTGTAATAATGATGTTACAGTTGATAGTTTGTTGTTTGGTACTGATGGTATGAAGAAAATGAAGGAGTTGGGAGATTTTACCAAAATGCCTATGACAATTAAGTCTAAACCTCTAGGTAAATCTAAGGTTTATGGTTCTGGTTTCAATAACTATAACAGTAACCATGGAAATTTAAACTACAAGGGCCCTGTCATGGGACAGGGCAACATATTTCCAACTCCTCAGAGAGGCAGGAGCAGAGGGTCTTACAGAGGAACCCCAAGAGCTGCCAGGGGCAATTACAACTGTTATTAGAACCTTCTGTTGAAAAGGTGAGAAATCTTAATAGTTCTGAGTGGTATAAAATTACTTCAGATCTATGGATTTTAGATACTATACAAAATTGCTATCAGATAGAATTTGAAATCTTGCCGAAGATTTCATCAGTAATGAGGGAAATTAATTTCTCCACTGATAAAGCTAAGGTTGTCACTGATGAGGTTAATAAACTGCTAGCAAAAGGAGCTATTTTAAAGGTTGATTCTGTTGAAGGGCAATTCATATCAAATATATTTCTTGTTCCCAAGAAAGATGGAACTTTGCGCCAAGTTATTAATTTAAAAAGTCTGAATACGTTTGTCAAATATCAACATTTCAAACAGGAGAACATTTCTTTTGCATTAGATCTGATTAATAGAAATGATTTTCTAACATCCATAGATCTTTCTGATGCATATTTTAGTTTAGGTATACACAAGGATTTTAAGAAATACTTGCGTTTTTCTTGGAATAACAATTTATATGAATTTCAAGTTTTGTGTTTTTGTCTAGCATCAGCACCTAGAGTTTTTACCAAAGTATTAAAACCTGTTTATGCTTTCTTTAGAAAACTTGGTATTAGATGTATTTATTACATTGATGATTCTCTTTGTGTGGATAGTAATTTTGATGATTGTCAGCAAAAAACTGTATTTATGACAAATCAATAAGATAAATTAGGTTACATAGTCAATTTAAAGAAGTCTGTTCTTGTACCAACAAAACGAATAGTTTTCTTTGGTTTAATTATTGATACAGTTGACTTCAAAGTCTTTTTGACTGAAGAAAAAGTTGATAAAATTGTCTCCCTTGGTAAATTGTTGTTAAACAAAGAAAGGGTTTTAATACGCTGTTTAGCTTCTTTTATTGGATTAGTAGTCCATGCCTTCAATGCAGTGACTGTTGGTCCTTTGCATTATAAATCTTTGCAACGTGACAAAATCTCAGCTTTGTCTAGTTCTTATGGTGATTTTGATACTGAGACAAATTTATCTGAAATTGCAAGAAAGGATATTTTATGGTGGGTTTCCAATTTGAAAAAAAAAATCAATGGAAAATTAATTAGACCAAATACTGTTGATTTTTGGATTGAGTGTGATGCCTCAATAGAGGGTTGGGGCGCAAAATTTGGTGATAAATTGGTTGGTGGAAGATGGAACAAAGAGGAAACACAAAATCATATAAATGTTTTTGGAGTGATGGCTATTTTTATTTCCCTTCAAGCTTTTTTTCCAAAGAGAAATCACTGCATATAGGCATTTGCTCAGACAACACAATAGCAGTGGCTTATATCAATGAAATGGGTGGAATGGCATCACCCTTGTTGGATGAGTTGTCTTCTAGAATTTGGTCTTGGTGTTTTGACAGGGACATTTTTATATCAGCTCAACATATTCCTGGTTCGCATAACTTTGATGCAGACCATATGTCGAGAAATTTTACTGATTCCACAGGATGGAAGTTAAAACCTGAAATGTTTACAAGAATATGAAGGCATTTCTTTGAGCCTGATATTGATCTCTTTGCATCTCGTTTAAATGCTCAGCTAGAAACATTTGTCTCGTGGTCATATGACCCACAGTCCTCATATACAGATGCATTTTCTATTTCATGGTCTGATTTCAATCCTTATATATTTCCTCCTTTTAGTTTGATAGGAAAGAGAATAAATAAGATTGTGCATGAAAATGTTAGAAATGCAATTTTAGTTGTGCATTTTTGGCCTTGTCAAAGTTGGTATCCATTATTGTTATCAGTGTTAATTTCTTTGCCAGTTAGGTTGCCAAGACACCAGGATCTAGTGACCATGCCTCACTCAGGACAGTGTCATCCTTTTTTGAAAAGACTGAATTTAATCGTTTGTCTTGTATCAGTACAGCACTCCTTAGTAAAGGATTTTTGGAAAGATCTATTGAAGTTATCACTGCCTCCTGGAGACAGACAACTAATAGACAATATGAGTATGCTTGGAGGAAATACTTATTTTGGTGTGATAAAAGGAATGTTAATCCCATTTGTACAATTGAGAAGGACATAATTGAATATATAAACTTTTTGTTGGAGAAAAAATTTTCATTTTCTGTAATTAATACTGCCAAATCAAGGTTCACTCAGACTTAACCGTTTTTTTGGAGTTGATGTTAGCAATTTTCATTATTTGGAGCGTATGCTCAAAGGATGTTACAATTGTAATCCGCCAGGAGTGCGGTATGTACACATGTGGGATGTTCAGATTGTATTACGGTATCTTATTACTTTATATCCTTTGGAAAAACTTAGTTTGAAGTTTTTGACTTTTAAGTTAATAACTTTAGTTGCTTTAATTACTGCAGCAAGGTCTCAAACCTTAGCTGCATTGGATTTGAACCATGTTAGGTTTATGATGGAGATAAGAAGGCTATATTTTTGATTCAGAAGCCTATGAAGACTTCTAGACCTGGTATTCCATTACCTAAGGTGACTTTACACAGTTATGTGAACCCTGAATTATGTGTTTTTAAAACTCTTTTATATTACATTGAGAAGACATGGGATGTCAGAAAGACATCCCAGTTGTTTATTTCATATGTTACTTTTAGTGAAGTTACTACATCAACTTTAGCTCGTTGGATTAAAACTGTATTATTTCTGGCTGGTATTGATACTTCTGTGTTTAAAGCACATTCAGTACGCAGTGCTGCTACATCGACAGCTTTTGCATCCGGTTGTACAATGAAAGAAATTCTTTCAACTGCAAACTGGACTAATGCTAAAACTTTCCACAAGTTTTATTATAAACATGTTGATCAAACTCTGGATTTTGCTAATGCTGTTCTGTCTTTGAATTAATTGTTTTATCATTGTATTAAATTTTGTTTATTTGAAGTTTGTGTCAACTCTTTAAACAAGCTATGTAATTACTTCGAAGAGACGAAGGCGAATATGATTAAGAATGTACCCTCATCCAAGCATACCCAAGGGGTGTGAAGGATGAGGGTCATTCTTTGAATAGAGCTTGAGGCTCGAGAAGTAATTACATCCACACCCATGACCCACCCTTTATGTTTGTTATAAAAGTGTCTGTTGACAACAAACTCTTTAAAGAATGATTGTGCTGCACGAGAAATGGGTTTATATACGAGGTCACTATATGTCAGGTCAGTATTTAGGATGCTGACAGACTATAGGTATTCTATAGTCTTTTTCTTTTAACGGAGATTATTCTGTAACGCTTCAATGCTCATAGAGAACTAAAGCTATGTAATTACTTCTCGAGCCTCAGGCTCTATTCAAAGAATGACCCTCATCCTTCACACCCCTTGGGTATGCTTGGATGAGGGTACATTTAGCATGAAAGTCACGAGTGAATGCGTGAGCCAAAATAACTATTTAATATTAATAAATATAGTTAGTTCATTATATCAGTTTATCTATTATATCAGAACTATTTAAATACTAAATCTTTTATTAAACTAGCAAAGCAGTTTAGAAGTGCATGATTTATTTGCGCTTGAGATGTACGGTGGGGCGTAAAAATTGCTAGCTCCGTAAAAAATGCAAGCGCGCATGTGCAAAATCACAGGTCGCTGCCGGTGTAAACTTATTAACTTCCGGTTCGCTGTGGCACTTGAAAAACCTTTAAACTTGTATAGAAATATTGTCATGGATTAACTCCCTCTTTTTACAGTGTAATAACTCCCGAGGTAATGTATTTTATCAGTCTATTATCCAAGAGGTAACGATAAACAATTTAAAACAATGACTTCGTTGAATATCTCAACTTCGATGATTGATATATTTATAAACGATAATTTGATTTTATATTTAAAATGCTTTTTGAAAATATGGAACTTACAAAATTTAAATCAGTCTAAAGAAAAGAAGTAAAGGTAATGTTAATTGATGCAGGGGTGATTTTTTTCCAGTGGGCTGATTTGACTTGCTTTCCATTTTTTACAGATCTTTTTAGGGGGGGGGTGTTGATAGCGGCAAAACGGAAACAGTGTAAAAATATCCTTGGACTTTTCATTATAAATGTAATGAATGGTACAATCTATCAATACTGTTAACATACTCCACATGTTTCAAACAATTTTACTTTTATTTGTGTAGTCTTGATTTCACTGTTTCGTTTACCGTTTAAACTTACTTAATTCAAATTACTTGGGACTTGGTGCACTCGGTCCTATAAATATCAGAGCCCTGCATTAAACCACTAAACAAAACACATTTTTAAATATTTATATTCGTAATGCGGAAATATTAATTTCCTTCACCAATGCCTTTTGATAGTCTTTAACCAGCTCGAAAAAATTGCATAACACAACAAAGAAACAACGAATAGTGCATTTACTATTTTGATTTTCAAGATCTATTGACATTTTGATGAGACTTGAAAATTTTTACGGACTTGCGATTTTTACAACAGTTTTGATAGGAAACCGGAAGCGGAAATTGCATTTTTACGGACTTTCAGATTTTAAGCTACAACCAGTTGTAAAAGCTCAAATTTTAAACTAGGAGTATACAAAATTAGTGAAATTCGGATAAGCTTTACGCTTCTCAATTATAAGGTTACAGAAGTGTATAAGTGTATACCCACTCCAAAAAAGAAACGCAACATAAAAAAATGGGAATTTTACATCATATATTATTTTAACAATTTATCATATAAATAATTGATACAAAAATGTACAAATTGGCATACTTCTTTTCATGATTTCTTTAACCATTCATTCATTCATTCATTCATTCATTCATTCATTCATTCAGTCAGTCAGTCAGTCATTTCTTTAATTCCTCACAAATGAGATTACAATGAATATTTTACATATAAAATCAACATCAATACAAACAATATAATATGTATAACCGATAATACACTACTTTATCAATATGAATACGGAACATAGGGATATAAATGTATAATAATTTGACACAAGGAGGTGCAAAGGGCTAGACATGAATATGGCATACTTCTTGTTCATGATTTCTTTAACAATTGAATATAACATTTTGTCGAAATATAGTCAATAAATCCCGCAAAATGGCAGTATCTGCTCTGCTGCCCACCATTTGCTTGTAACACAGCCCTTACTCTTCTTGTCATGGATTCAATTAAACGTTGAGTACGAACACGCGGGATCCTTTGCCACTCATACTATAGTGCCTGCTCTAATTATTTCAAATTTTGCAACAGGGGTTGTCTTTGGCACACGCGCCGATCAAGTTCATCCCACAGATGTTCAATTGGGTTAAAGTCCGGAGATCGTGGCCAATGGATCACATTGATATTCTGTTGCTCTAAACAAATCTACTGTTGCATGTGCTGTATGCGGTCGGGCATTGTCGTGTTGAAAAATATTTCTTTGAATGTCAACTACGGGAAATAAATGCGGCCATAAAATTTCGTCTCTATACCTAACAGCCTTAAGATCAGCTGTGTGTTTCTGGCGTAAGAGATAGCGGCCCACATCATAACACTGCCTCCGCAAAAATTTTCTCTTTCTGCAACCCAGTTTGGGCAAAACGTTCATTTCGGGGCCTGTACACTATTATGCGACCATCTCGCTTTTCAAGCTGAAAACGTGACTCATCGCTGAACCACAATCTTCGCCAGTCCTGTAAATTCCATACACGGACGGTAGTACAACATCTAACTCTTGCTCGGCGATGTTGACGTCTCATTGTTGCTCCAACGTAAGATCTTTTTGCCCGCAATCCATGAGAGCGTAACCGATCGCGTACTGTCTGTTGTGATATACGGCGCAACACAGGGACGTTTACAGCAGTTTCTGTTGCAGCAAATAGTGCTGTAGATGGATTAATCTAATGTAACGATCCTGTGTCCGAGTTGTAACACGCAGACACCCTGAAAGTAGTCGGTCTTTCGTAGTACCAAGCTGCTGGTAGCGTCTCCAAATGCGTGAAATTGTGCTATGATGAACATTGTACGTTCTGGCAACATCATTCTATGATTTCCTGGCCTCGATTTCACGATAGCGATATTCCGGCTAGCAGCATCTAACCTTGGCACAGCGTTACCTCATCAGAATTTTATTTTACTAATGCATCCAAGAAATAGAAATAGCGGGGTTTTATACCAATAGTATGAGTTAAAAATACATATGATTTACACGTGAAAGTCGACCCTCTTTTTAGAAATGCGTAATTCAAAGTGTGTTCCAGATTTCCACCACAGTTGTTCACGGGTGGAAGAACTTAAATGCTTTCACGTGGAAACCTTAAATTAAGGTGTAATTATGATGTTGTGTATATATATTTGAATATTTATATGCTACTTGGTTGCAAAAAAATGATTTGAAAAAAATTATCGGATGTTGCGTTTCTTTTATGAGTGAGTATATATTTTTGTTGTATAGATTAACTGGACGAGGTGACGAACCTACTTAATACCTTCTGATTAATCGCGAATTGCACGATATGTGGGGTCAGCAAAGTTTTCTAATCGCTTTTCTTTGTTTATTAGATTTGTTATTATGCTTACCACATTTAACGATGCATGTAGCTTCGTATTTTTGATACAAAAGATTGATGTAGTCATAATTACAAGTAAAATTAGTTAGTTTAGTGTACTACCTATTCACGTTACTAACACTCAATTTTTTCTTACCTGTATACCTAAAATAAGCGCACCAGAGCAGAAAAGAACATCATATTTCTTACAATGTAAATGCAAATTGTTATGTACTTATAACAGAATTGAGTGTTTAGCATTTTATTCTACACTGATATAATTAACAATTTTACAAAGATATAATAGACATGCGCCGGTAGGTACAATCTAAACCATAGAATGTCAACGGGATTTGTTTATCATCACTTCATAGGTGTATAGAGCTTTATCTGTAAGTGGATTTCACAATAATTAAATGTCATATGTAACATAAATGATATTAAAAATGTTAAAACGCAGAATATTTTAGGTATATATAAACTAACGAGTTTACATCCTGGTTACGCGATCGTTTACAATAAACTTTAGAAGGAGTTTAAAACACACCTGGATTCGTGACATTACAATTTCATTACTATTTGAAAAATTACCACCGGTTTTCCCAAGGTATTTGATTTAGAAAGCGCATGCGTAGCAAACATGTTTATCTAATAGCTTCATTATATCAAGTTTTGCTGTCACATATGTTTTAAAACTATTATAGAAATCTGCTTTAGGTTTGTTAGACTGAATGGGTGTTCATTTCTGTTTAGATAATCAGGAAAATATTACTTTTATAATGAAAGGCTGGCAGAGAATAATGGTAATTATGTTTTGTATTTTAGGGAATACGTCGAATTTTACATTGGCTTTGCGCACGTCAATTGAAGGATGCTCAGTTTTAATTACGGAATATGATACAGTTTGTGATTGTAGTGCTAGAGGATTTTCTATTGTTCCTGAAGAATGTCCACGAAATACAACATATCTCATATTGGATTTTAATAATTTTATAGTTCTTAAACCATACTCATTTTATAAAACACTAGAAGTAAGAATAATTTCTCTCAGGTTTTGTAATATATCAAAATTGGATGTAAACACATTCCACGGATTGCATAACTTGGAGAATTTGACACTAAATACCAACAATATAAAGGAAATTCCCAATGGTATTTTTAATACAACTAAAAAATTGCAACATTTAGATCTTGATAGTAATAAAATAATACATTTTCCTGATGAACAAATTTCCGGGCTGACTAGATTACATTTTCTTGCCGTTGGTGGATTCTTTATTAGCGAAACGATAGGAGATGGTATAAAGCAATTAAAACAATTAGAGACATTTAGGCTTTCTGGAATACTGGATGTTGTATACAACGACACCTTTGCAAAATTGGAAAGACTGCCAATCAAAAGATTTATTTTGATTGGACAAATATCCCACTTGCATAAAGATGCATTTAAGTATCTCAATTCAGTTACAGATATAACTGTGAGCGGGTATTCTATACAGTTATCTGAAGTTATGGAAGCTTTTCATACTTTCAAGGATCGCCATTTGGAATCCGTCGATCTATCTTGTAACTACCAAATAGGCCCTACTTACCTTTCAGATAATGCGTTATCTACCATTGGTAATATTTGTATAAAGAAACTTTCTCTACGAAACAATTTTATTGTAAGTATTGACGAAATGTGTATAGAAAATATGAATGCGAAATATCGTCAATGTATTGAGGAAATTGATCTCTCACATAACTTAATTATTACTTTCAGCTTTGGATTGTTACTTAAATTTATGTTGTTTCCAAATCTAAGACGATGCGATGTTTCAGTGCAAAGCAACAGCATCATAAATCAAAATCTAACGTATAAATTTCAAAAAGATGTAGATCGTTATACAGTTTTTGTTCCGGGGAACCTTACATTTGTAAATATTTCCAATATTGCAATCGCAATGTCAATAAAAGATGTGGAAATTAAAAACGGTAAACAGCTACACACAATAGATATGTCATCTATTCCGTTCAAGGACTGCAATGGCCGTTTGTCTGGACTTTCGTACCTTAAAGTATTGAATATTTCCAATAACCAATGTAGTTCTCTAAATCCACAAATCTTCGAGAACTTGACCAGTCTGGGAACACTGATAATGGTCAATTCAATGTTATCTGTTGGTCTTGAAAGAGATTCAAATGGAATTTTGCTACGAGGAATGTCAGAACTTGAACACGTAGACATATCGAACAATGGCCTGAGTAGACTGCATCGAAATCTATTTAAATGGTCATTGAAATCCTTGAAACATATGTCATTACAACAGAACGGATTTACCGATATACCAATTGCTATAACGGGTGCGAACAAACTACGACATTTAGATATGAGAGGCAATAATGTGGGGTATTTCAAAAAGGGCACTATGGCCTTTTTGGACGAAATTGAACAAGAAAGCAACTTAACTTTATTGCTTTTGGGGAATCCTTTGGTGTGTAATTGTGAATCTATTGTTTTCATTCAGTGGATGTATAAAACAAAAATTAACTTTGATAACGTTTTACGAAATTTTACCTGTGTTGATATGGACGGTGCTGTGTCAAATACAGTTAAGATTTATGAAAACATTCGTGAAATACAGATAAAGTGCATTTCAAAGAACTGGTTAATAATGAGTGTTATTTGCTCTATAATTTTCACCTTAGTTATCATTTTCTGCCGTTGTTTTTATAGGTTCAAAATTACTCTACATTATAACTATCTTGTAGTAAAAAAAATGATAACCCAACACAGACAGCACAAAGAAGATATTAACCAATTTATATATGACGCTTTTGTAACATATAATGAAAGCAACTATTCCTGGGTTTGTGGACCATTATTGAAGTATTTAGAAGAAGAAAAGAATCTTAAGCTCTGCTTACATCAACGGGATTTTTTACCTGGCGAGGATATCCGAGACAGTATTCTCAGTGCTATTCGGAATAGCAGAAAAGTGATTATAGTTTTAAGCAAAAAGTTTCTTAGTAGTTACTGGGGAAAATTTGAGATAGATATGGCATGGATGCATATGTATCAACAGCAACGTCAACTACTTATAGTAATATTGCTTGAGCATATTCCCCAGAATGACATGCCCTTAAATGTTCGAAGGATATGGCAGAAAATAGTTTTCTTAGAAGTTGACGACTCTATTGTAAATGATCGCATTCCAAATATAAGGCATCTGTTTTGGAAACGGCTTTACCATTCTATTATTATGTGACAGTTACTTTCGAGTTGTACTTTAATTTGTAAATTGACAAAACATATTATTGAGCAAATTATTTCTAAGTAGGTGCTAGGTGAAAATTGACTAAAATATAGCATGGATGCATATATCAACATAAACGTCAACTAATAATTAACATATTTAGCTACTGGAAGTCATTGGTAGTAAATTTTAATGCCGCGAAGATATTAAAAATTTACTACCCATGAAAACAAGCTGCTGTAAACATAAAAACGTATAACATTTATCTCCCTTATACCATGAGTAGAGGTTATATTGGTCGAGCTATTACAAATTTATTTTTAAATATTTTATTTCAATATCCATAATACCATAAGGTGAGTTCTGTTGTTAATTAAATCACTGAAAATCTGTCCTTCTGCAGACACATTTTTCTAGTCTGTAGATTTATAAACACAAGACTGCACAACTAAGGGAGTTATGTCGTGGAATGAGTCAAAATGATTGTTGGGAATTTTTCTTCGGAATATTTTGTTCTCCCATAAAACTCTCATAATACAAACAAATATTTTTTCAGCAACCTCATGTATTTTTATTAATAAGTTTAATAACAAGGTCAAAGTTTACATATTATGTTCACCCAAATTTTACATGCCGAGAAATTACTCAAAGTTTTTTTATTAAAAGTTATCCCGCCGTGTAATTAGAATTAATTATCATGCAAATGGCTTATCTGTAGCAAGACATAAGTGTTCGTTACGACACAGGGCAATACATTTTCCCCCGATGCACTTCTTTTTATGGGTTAATTGATGTTTAAAAATGAACAATACAAAGATGACTTTCATGATACGAAAGCTTGATTTTCGTACTGTTATTTATGCATGATATAGTAAGTGTTCTTTATGTAGTTATTTTATTTTTGACTAAACGAAAAGCGAAATAAAACATATTGCACAAACTATCGGGAGTAGTTTAAATTAAATAAATCTGAGAATTCAGACTAAAAATAACTAAATTATTAACAATTACGATAATTATGGATAACACATAACAAACGGCATTTGTAAGTCAGTTTTTACATTTACACAAAACACGCAGTTTACGCATGTGCGAACTAAACTTATTGGAATTTTGACACGGCTTTGTTTACATAGCTAAAGCAGGACGTCATATTAGAATAACTTACAAATATTTTTATGACTTTTTAGTTAAACAGCCATCAGTTTACACGAAATGTTCTATATAGTTCATGGTCTGCTTTTGGCCTCCTGAATTATGGCAGGTCATATTTTATATTTATTCTCATTAGAAAGTTAACATTATGTATATAATGCAGTTTGATAAAATGCGTTTTAAATCTATTAGCGATTGTTATAATATTTACTTGTAACCTATATCTCTGAAAATAGGAATTAAAGAATGTATATGTATGTATTTAGTATACTTTACATGATACATTATAAAGTTTATACATCATATACACTTTCTAAGAAATGAAATAAACTATAGTATACTTTAAAACATTACTATCTTTAAACGACGCATTAATCTTTGATGTCAGTTTATTACAGATTCATTAATGTAGGGAGGGGTCAATAAATAATTAAAGGCTGCGAATTGTATCCATTCAACAAAAATAGCATTTTACTAAAATATAACCAGGTATCTTCTTTATGAATTTATCTTGGACTTTTAAACATTATGTTTTTTATAGTTATGTGTCTAATATGAATGTAGGCGCAGCCTAAATGCGAGCATCGCACATTGTTCATGTCGTTACTACAGAGCCCCTTAACAGTGCCTATACATTCCATTGATGACGTGACGTCTTATGTAATGTGTTGTGACGTCACAAAACTCAATTTCAAATACAGCGTTTCAGATTGAAAAAAAATTGTCTGACATTTTTGTTTTAATTTAAAAAATAAACATTTTAATTTTATCGATGTCAAAATTATTTTAGTATACTTTTAGATTATATATTTTTTCGTTCGTCTACAATATTTTCTTCGGATAGCTCAGCTACCATCTGAAATTGATTTGTTTATATGGATCACGGGACTTTTTTTACACACACGCATGTAACCGTATAGCTCGCATCTGCGATGCTCGCTATAAATAATAGCATGACTAGCCATGACATAAACAAGAAGAAATTAGGGATACATGTACTATTTTGCTTTGTTAAAATTTTATTTATATAAAATTTTATTTATAACATGGATGAGGTTTATAGTTTATGCAAATAAAAAAAAATAAACAAAGATCAAATTATTTGTAAATATGTGAAATTGTTGTTTCTGCTTTTCTATGATATTCAACATATTACAGTTAAGAAGGATCTGATATCGAAACTAATGTAAGATATTTTAATCATGTTAATATATAACAAAATGAGCTTTGTAATTAGAGCTTCATCTCCTGACTGCCCGTGAATGGCGACAGGCGCAATGAAGGCTATTTCAGAAGCTGAAAACAACAATGTTGAATAAACATGTATTTAAAAAAAAATACCCACCCGTCTATGTAAATATATATATATTTCATGTGTCTTATTTCTTTTCTTGCAACAATTTACGCACTTCGTTTATGATATTTGTCTTCGAAAACAAAGTTACTTAATTACAAAGTTTAAATTTAAAAATGCCAATCAGCTTAGTTTCATATGTAATACAACTATTTTTAATAATTTACTGAAATGGGAACTTCTATGTAAGATATTGTAATTAGAATGGAGACAAGAACATTAATTGTCAACTGACTGCAAACTGCAAGCAAATCTTTCAATCTGACCACATGTAGGCTATTCCATACAAAAAGGCCCGGAAGGGGGGTGGGGGTGCGAAACTGTATACAAATTGTATAGGTGATTGAGGTCCCACTAGATAATTATAATTTAATATTTTTTTCTTTTAATACTATTGGCCGAATCAGTACAGTAACAAAAAATGTATAATCAAATATCCGAGTCTCAATCGCTGCCAATTGTGTTATATCACTGGCTTGAGGGTAGTTACATTGCCGACAGTTAACGAAGCATATACATACATGTATAGTACTGTGTTTGTAAAATTGAAAAAAAAGAAAAAAAAAAGAAAAAACCGACCTAAATAAAGTACTAGTTTAAACCAATTACGGCTAGGTGTTTTAATAATTGAGAAATGCATATGGGGATACTTTCAGATCATATATCACACAGTAGACATTTTTAGTATTTTATTCCAATCAGAATGCAAGTGCAACTTGTGTTCAATAAGAAGTTAGCATCATTTAGTTCAATGATCACAATTCAAAAATATATCGACTGCTTCGGAAAAACTCTATATCACGATTATTAAAAAGGGAATAAGATATCTAATTAAGTTAATAATATCTATGTCATGGTATACTAAACAAATAAAGATACATAACATTTTGGAATATTTCTAAAAATAGCTTAAAAGATATATATTTATTTATTTATTTGACACTAAAGAGAGACATCAGTTGATCTACATTTGTCTTTTAAGTTATATACATATATATGTATTTATTTTTATTAAAACATCTTTGTATCGTTACATAATCTTCTAGACATAAATATATTATTATTATAAATTTGTATATACTGCATTGTCGATGGATACCTAATAAGTGTACTGGTTGGTAACTTACATAACACAAGAAATAGCCAACAAGTCGGCATCTAACTTAACATTATTGTCGCATGAAGAGCTGCAGGGAGCTATAGAAGCATTAGCGACACTACAGTATACAGATTTTTTCACGGTTTTTTGGACTTTGACGGGCGCGTGGGTCGGAGCGTGGGTCCCACTCTCCCATTAAATTCTACAAAAGCGTTGGACGGCAGACGATTCTCTGGTTAGAAATAGACATTATAGTACTTGTGTACTAGCGTATTCTATATAGACTGTCCCTGGCCAATACATATTAATCAGACGGTAATCCATGTTTGTATCCATTGTAGATTGTGCAACAAATATGGGAAGTGGTGTCTGTAATTTTGAAATGCAGTATGAAGACCAATTATAGTAATTAAAATAGTAAGGTAAATAGCAAATACTGGGCCTATTTCAATTAAATATGACACAAATTATTATTAGGTCAAGGGAATTCAAGCTACAAATGAATGTTCACACAATTAAAAAAAGAGGGGGGAATATGGGTGTAATTATAAAATCTGTTAACATATGAAAGGGGAGATAATTTTTAGAGTATTCAATTAAGTGTACTTAATAAAAGTGTGTCCTAATTACAGATCTTTTAAGGTACATACTCTGCAGTTAAGGTTGCGCATAATTCTAATGATTCTGCTCAGGTCACCAGTGTGGCTTGAGTAAGCGAGTAAGCATTGTAGCTCATTGGTACATGCATTTTGTAAACAAAATGAACTCTTGTCATGTAACAGAAATTTCCCAGTAACAAAATAAAAGGTTTTTGCTATGTCAACATTCTATTTTTGTGTGGAATTTGCAAACTTTATACTTTATATAATAGCTATGAATGTTCTTTCTTTGTAGTTTTTTCTGCAATATTAGTTTTTGTGTTTTAACAGGAAATAATGTACATCAAAGACAAGAAGGAATGAAAAATAAGAATCATTTCGTGTCATACAAAGTCATTTTCAATGGAAATTTTATATTTAATTTGACAAATTATATAATTTCTTGATTATTTTGTTTTCTCTGAAACATTAAAAGTGTTGGCATAATTTAGCAGAATACACTATCAATGTAGAGAACAGTGTCGTTTTTTATTATACATGTGCATATTTCGGTACTTCTTGTCTACGCAATGTGGCCTATAGGTCACTAAGGTCAATAGTAAACATGCATGTGTAAAAACGTACTGCATCAACATTTGATATTTATCAAAGATGTAAAATACTTACACTGTGAAGATATACGTAGGAAAATGTTGAAACTTTAAATATATTTACCTTTCTTTTCTCTGTATAAGCTTCCAATTGTAGGAACACACTTATATACGAAGTTATCAAATATATACATCCATCGCCACCATTTGCATAAGTAATATCCACAGAAAAAAAGTCACTTTTTTAAATCTAATAATATATTCTATGTCAAAAGTTTAACCAGGGGAGATACCTCAAGTTGCAGGCGGCAACATCGTGTCGTGCATTTCTTGGTGTCGAAATGGCGTGTGGTGACTATCTATACTTCGACTTTTGTACTACTTTGTCTTCGAGACACATTGAAACCATCATTTTACGGGCCTTTTCTTGCTTGACTTTGGAACATTTTGTGACCGTCATTTGCCATTTTTGTTTTACTCCGGGTACTACACTTTGGATTGTACGGAAGTTCAACTGGTTACAAAGAAAGTATTTTGAAGGGTACCAGAGCATTTATGTTTATTTTATTTATTTTTAATTTCTTTTTTTACATATGTAATTATATTTTATAACAAATTGTTTGGACACATAATTGTTTGTTTTATCGGGTAATTTTTTGTATATTTATCGGCTGATGAAAATCTGTGTAAACAAATGACGGGTACCACGAATAACAGAAAACAACCGAAAACAAGAGGAATAACCGATAACAATAAAAAAAAGTGACCGAAAAACGCATTAAAATTAATGTTTTTGTTCAAAACTGTATGTTTAACGTAATAGAAACGCTATGCAAAAAGTTTTATGAAAAAATATTAATGTATGACAAAGTTATAGCACTTTTTCCTTCATGCCATACAAATACGATAATATACATTATTCAATATGGCGACTGAATATCACGTGATTCGATCAAAGTACTGCAAATGCTGTGACCCGTTTTATGATTGATGACTGAAACATAGCTTTTAATGTAAAAATGTAAATTAAAGATAATTTAAAGGTGGTCGATTTGCCCGCGCATAATTTGAATTATTCAAAATATGGACAAGTGTTACGCTTTGGTTAAGTAAGTAGGATTGTTATTTACAGTCGACATATTTATACATAACGAAGAAAACGACATACTGATGAAAGCAACATGAATTTTGTCATGATGATCTGGCATTATCGTTCATACGCATGTCACCGGTCATATATCTTTCAGTAGTAATAACGGTCATGTACGCCACAAGGTTAAAAGGTAAAATCGAAAAGACAAATAAAAATAAAACTTAAAAATTAAAAATCAAACAACAATAAAGTAGGGCCCGAGCTTTCGGTCCAAAGACCTTCTTCAGTGTGAGAAAGAGGGAGACAAAGAACAACACATCCGTATAGGACAAAGAAAGAGAGTAGACTAAATGCAAAAATTGCGGATAGCTGTGATCGGTCACACACATAGACATAATCAGAAAAATTTTTTTTGTTGTACTTGACCTAACAAACGGTCTTGAACTTTCTCAATTACATTCATTAGTAATTCCAAAAACCAAAAGTGGACACTCCTAAAAAAGTGTTTTTTTACATTCATCCCAAACGGATGGCTAGATTAGGAACTTAATCCTCTGTTCCAAAGATTGTCGTTGTTTTTCGCCCATGCTAGTTTCCATAAGAGCGGTGACATGCATATCCGAAATATGATGGTCTAGCTGTCTAAAGTGGCGACCCACCGGACAGTCACCACCCTTCCGGACACTCCTAATGTGCTCCACTAAACGGTCACCCAGTCTACGGTAGGTCTCACCGATATACAGCATCGAACATCTTTTGCACTGAATGGCATAAATTAAATTTTCGGACATGCAGGTAAATCCGCTCCTAAGGGTAAATGTGTTACTTGGGCCCTTAACTTCGTCAGTCTCCCAAGTAAATTGGCAGGTGGAACACCTAGGTCGCTCACACTTCTTGGTGCCAAAATAGTTGGCTAGTTAGCGACTAGAAGCGCTTTTCAATGAGCTGGTGACAAGGTGTTGTTTCAGACTTTTTCCCTTCCTAAAGGCCATTAAAGGGGGGGGGGAGTCAAACACTGCTGCCATATGTTGGTCTATTTATATCTTATATATCTTATCATATATATCTTCCAATGACCATAGAATAAATTCTATGCATTATGTGAAAACATACAAAAAGCACGGCAAACAAAAAAGGAACAATGCTATAGTGTTACTGAGCATAAATCCAAGCATTATAGGCAGAAACATAATTAAGAACACATGCACACAAACCGTGGGCTGGCATTTTTATAAGGAAATAATTAAGGGTATAAATTAAAACACTATTTAGCAGCAAAATATATACAAAGAAGCATAGCAATAAGCATATTATCTTTGTGCGTGATGCTGGGAATCGTAAAAGTACAAATGAATAGGGAAATGCTCGCAAGACATATAAGTTATCAGATATCATGTTCCGAAAAATATAAAGGGATCGTTTAGACGTTGAGGATATAGTTGAAAGATTTGAGAATTTAACTGAGAAATTTAAATTACACTATATTCAATTTGTATTGTGCTGAGAATTGTGTAGCTGATTTAAGAATGGTCATATATTGCATATGTCTTTATTTATTATTTTGTAGACTAAGAATTCCAAAGACCACCCTATCTATATATATAGTATTGCTGTGAAAAAACTAATACAAGGAACAGCTACCAAACCTGCTCAACGATTCAGTCAAAACAACATAACCAGGGTAACAGAAATTCTTCTTGTATGTCCATGTGCAATAATGTTAATTAAAGAATATTCCATTCATGTTTGACAACCTGTAAATTACTGGCGTCATTTGATATATATATCGTAATTTTCTAGAAATATTTAAACTTTGAGGTTGCCAGTTCAAGTCTCACCGAGGCAGCTAGGGTGTGCTCGACTCCAATTTTAATTGACAAGGATTGCCAGTTTTCCTACCTAAGGTCTGGTTTTATTCTTTTAATCTGGCTTCCTTCCCCAATATTTACAACATAAATATGTCTTAAGTGTAAATTCACATTGACTGTTCTAGTTTTTTTTAATTTTGTAAATGTAGGTTTATGTTCAGTGTTTGCTTGTGAGATGAAACAATTTATTTTCATTGTTATTTGTAGTTTGTAAGCTGCTGAGATCTGGAAACAATAATAAAGTTTTTAGAGAGTAAGCTTAAAGAAAGCACTTCAGATCATTTTCATTGAACTATATTTTTATTAAATGTAACTATTACTAAAGTCAGGAGACATTTTTTATTTATTCTTAAAGGAGCCCACAAAATATTAAATAACGGTTTAAAACCTAATAAATGAGTATGTTGTTTACACATATAACATACTCATTTATTAGGTTTTAAACTTTAATGCTTCTAAGAAGGGGAAGCAACTCATATTAGGAGAAGATAACTCAAACGAGTTTTTCTTGGAAAAAAACACTCTCAAACAAGTTTACATCTGCATGCTCATTGTGTTACAAATGTGTAAATTATATATATGGCTTTTAATATATTTGTATAAATATCTTTAAATATTTAATACACGATTGTTTATTTTAGTATCGGTGCAAAATTGTTTAGCTATCTTTGGAAATGTTACATAATTCTTGGAAATATTTGTACATTAAATGAAAATCATTGTGATTTCAGAGTAATGCGCTGCATATGATAGTTCATCAAAAGAGAAATTAGGGAAGCGATGAGAGCAGAAAAGATGAGAAAAACTAAAACAGAAAGTCAATTAAAACTTGTATTTATGCTGTAAATATTTTGTAAATAGTTATTTTCATAATTATATTATGTTATGTTTTAAAGGTTACATTATGCAACTATAAATATGAATGCTCAAATAAACTTATATGATTGTATTTTTTTTAATAATTTTTAATCCTTTAAACAGAATGAAGCAAGAGCTACACAAAAACAAGTACAAAAAGACAGGTTTAGAAATGGTCAAATTTCAGATTAATCTCTTGGAGCACAGCAATGCTGCTTTTAGCTCTAAAACAGTTTGACCTACACCAAATTTGAAATTTTTAATATCTTGTATGCTTGAACTCTACATAGACAATTACAATTTTATTTACACAGGAAAGGCTAACACTTAAAACAGACTTTTAAATTTCCAGTTTAAAACAGGCTGACATCTCCAACTTAAAACACGCTGACATCTCCAGCTTAAAACACGCTGACATCTCCAACTTAAAACATGCTGACATCTTCAACCTAAAGTACGCTGAGATCATACACTTAAAACACGCTGGTATAACCACCTAAAATCCGCTTTTGTACATTTACTATATTCCGCTTATTTACCGCTGACAACTAATTTGCATATCCCACTTCAAATCCGCTGATTTGTACCGCTTAATCCCAACTTCACCTAATTAACATAATTCAGACGCTTCAGCCCAACTTATTTTACACTTCTTTACCGCTTATTGTCCCAATCACTGAATCAAATATGCAAATTAGTTTTAAAAAGCTGCATTTCAGCAGTTCATTAGGTAAATATCAGTTGATTAAAAATAACACTTAAATACTGCTTTTATTCAACTTTATATCAGCTATTATCAAGCTTTTTGATTAAAAATAATACCGCTGTAATCATACTTAAAGAAATATTTTTCTCAACTTAAAATTGTCCTGAGACGTGTTATTTACGGGGTTTTGTGTGTCATTGGGATGGGTATGATTGGGGTACTACGTGTTATTTACGGGGTTTTGTATGTCATTGGGATGGGTATGATTGGGGGTACCACGTGTTATTTACGGGTTTTTGTATGTCATTGGGATGGGTATGATTGGGGTACTGTGTGTTATTTACATTGTTTTGTATGTCATTGGGATGGGTATGATTGGGGTACTACGTGTTATTTCCGGGGTTTTGTATGTCATTAGGATGGGTATGATTGGGGGTCCTACGTGTTATTTACATTGTTTTGTATGTCATTGAGATGGGTATGATTGCGGTACTACGTGTTATTTACATTGTTTTGTATGTCATTGGGATGGGTATGATTGGGGTACTACGTGTTATTTACGGGTTTTTTTTATGTCATTGGGATGGGTATGATTTGGGGTACTACGTGTTATTTACATTGTTTTGTATGTCATTCGAATGGGTATGATTGGGGTTACTACGTGTTATTTACATTGTTTTGTATGTCATTGGGATGGGTATGATTGGGGGTACTGTGTGTTATGTACAGGGTTTTGTATGTCATTGGGATGGGTATGATTGCGGTACTACGTGTTATTTACATTGTTTTGTATGTCATTGGGATGGGTATGATTGCGGTACTACGTGTTATTTACATTGTTTTGTATGTCATTGAGATGGGTATGATTTGGGGTACTACGTGTTATTTACAGGGTTTTGTATGTCATTGGGATGGGTATGATTGGGGGTACTACGTGTTATTTCCGGGGTTTTGTATGTCATTGGGATGGGTATGATTGGGGGTACTGTGTGTTATTTACATTGTTTTGTACGTCATTGGGATGGGTATGATTGCGGTACTACGTGTTATTTACATTGTTTTGTATGTCATTGGGATGGGTATGATTTGGGGTACTACGTGTTATTTACAGGGTTTTGTATGTCATTGGGATGGGTATGATTGGGGGTCCTACGTGTTATTTACATTGTTTTGTATGTCATTGGGATGCGTATGATTGGGGTACTACGTGTTATTTACAGGGTTTTGTATGTCATAGGGATGGGTTAATTGGGGGTCCTACGTGTTATTTACATTGTTTTGTATGTCATTGGGATGGGTATGATTGGGGTACTACGTGTTATTTACATTGTTTTGTATGTCATTGGGATGGGTATGATTGGGGTACTACGTGTTATTTACGGGGTTTTGTATGTCATTGGGATGGGTATGATTGGGGGTACTGTGTGTTATTTACAGGGTTTTGTATGTCATTGGGATGCGTATGATTGGGGTACTACGTGTTATTTACGGGGTTTTGTATGTCATTGGGATGGGTATGATTTGGGGTTACTGTGTGTTATTTACAGGGTTTTGTATGTCATTGGGATGGGTATGATTGGGGTACTACGTGTCATTTACAGGGTTTTGTATGTCATTGGGATGGGTATGATTGGGGTCCTACGTGTTATTTACAGGGTTTTGTATGTCATTGGGATGGGTATGATTGGGGTACTGTGTGTTATTTACAGGGTTTTGTATGTCATTGGGATGGGTATGATTGGGGTACTGTGTGTTATTTACGGGGTTTTGTATGTCATTGGGATGGGTATGATTGGGGTACTGTGTGTTATTTACAGGGTTTTGTATGTCATTGGGATGGGTATGATTGGGGGTACTGTGTGTTATTTACAGGGTTTTGTATGTCATTGGGATGGGTATGATTGGGGGTACTACGTGTTATTTACGGGGTTTTGTACGTCATTGGGATGGGTATGATTGGGGGTACTACGTGTTATTTACAGGGTTTTCTATGTCATTGGCTTGGGTATCATTGGGGGCACTACGTGTTGTTTACGGGGTTTTGTATGTCATTGGGACGGGTATCATTGGGGGTACTGTGTGTTATTTAAGGGTTTTGTATGTCATTGGGATGGGTATGATTGGGGGTACTACGTGTAATTTACAGGGTTTTGTATGTCATTTGGGTTTGGTATCATTGGGGGTAGTCCGTGTTATTTACAGGGTTTTCTATGTCATTGGGTTGGGTATCATTGGGGGTACTACGTGTTATTTACGGGGTTTTGTATGTCATTGGGACGGGTATCATTGGGGGTACTGTGTGTTATTTAAGGGTTTTATATGTCATTGGGATGGGTATGATTGGGGGTACTACGTGTAATTTACAGGGTTTTGTATGTCATTTGGGTTGGGTATCATTGGGGGTAGTCCGTGTTATTTCCGGGGTTTTGTATGTCATTGGGTTGGGTATGATTGGGGTACTACGTGTTATTTACGGGTTTTTGTATGTCATTGGGATGGGTATGATTGGGGTACTACGTGTTATTTACATTGTTTTGTATGTCATTGTGATGGGTATGATTGGGGTACTACGTGTTATTTACAGGGTTTTGTATGTCATTGGGATGGGTATTATTGGGGGTCCTACGTGTTATTTACGGGGTTTTGTATGTCATTGGGATGGGTATGATTCGGGGGAACTACGTGTTATTTACAGGGTTTTTTATGTCATTGGGATGGGTATGATTGGGGTACTACGTGTCATTTACAGGGTTTTGTATGTCATTGGGATGGGTATGATTGGGGTACTACGTGTTGTTTACGGGTTTTTGTATGTCATTGGGATGGGTATGATTGGGGTACTACGTGTTGTTTACAGTGTTTTGTATGTCATTGGGATGGGTATGATTGGGGGTACTGTGTGTTATTTACATTGTTTTGTATGTCATTGGGATGGGTATGATTGGGGGTACCACTTGTTATTTAAAGGGTTTTGTATGTCATTGTGATTGGTATGATTGGGGGTCCTACGTGTTATTTACATTGTTTTGTATGTCATTGGGATGGGTATGATTGGGGGTACCACGTGTTATTTACAGGGTTTTGTATGTCATTGGGATGGGTATGATTGGGGGTACTGTGTGTTATTTACATTGTTTTGTATGTCATTGGGATGGGTATGATTGGGGGTACCACGTGTTATTTACATTGTTTTGTATGTCATTGGGATTGGTATCATTGGGGGTACTGTGTGTTATTTACAGGGTTTTGTATGTCATTGGGATGGGTATGATTGGGGGTCCTACGTGTTATTTACAGGGTTTTGTATGTCATTGGGATGGGTATGATTGGGGTACTACGTGTTATTTACAGGGTTTTGTATGTCATTGGGATGGGTATGATTGGGGATACTACGTGTTATTTCCGGGCTTTTGTATGTCATTGGGATGGGTATGATTGGGGTACTACGTGTTATTTACGGGGTTTTGTATGTCATTGGGATGGGTATGATTTGGGGTACTACGTGTTATTTACAGGGTTTTGTATATCATTGGGATGGGTATGATTGGGGGTACTACGTGTTATTTACAAGGTTTTGTATGTCATTGGGATGGGTATGATTGGGGTCCTACGTGTTATTTACATTGTTTTGTATGTCATTGGGATGGGTATGATTGGGGGAACTACGTGTTATTTACAGGGTTTTGTATGTCATTGGGATGGGTATGATTGGGGTACTACGTGTTATTTACATTGTTTTGTATGTCATTGGGATGGGTATGATTGGGGGTACTACGTGTTATTTACAGGGTTTTGTATGTCATTGGGATGGGTATGATTGGGGTACTACGTGTTATTTACAGGGTTTTGTATGTCATTGGGATGGGTATGATTGGGGGTACTGTGTGTTATTTACAGTGCTTTGTATGTCATTGGGATGGGTATGATTGGGGTCCTACGTGTTATTTACAAGGTTTTGTATGTCATTGGGATGGGTATGATTGGGGTACTACGTGTTATTTACAAGGTTTTGTATGTCATTGGGATGGGTATGATTGGGGTACTACGTGTTATTTACATTGTTTTGTATGTCATTGGGATGGGTATGATTGGGGTACTACGTGTTATTTACATTGTTTTGTATGTCATTGGGATGGGTATGATTGGGGTACTACGTGTTATTTACATTGTTTTGTATGTCATTGGGATGGGTATGATTGGGGTACTACGTGTTATTTACGGGGTTTTTTTATGTCATTGGGATGGGTATGATTTGGGGTACTACGTGTTATTTACATTGTTTTGTATGTCATTGGGATGGGTATGATTGGGGTACTACGTGTTATTTACAGGGTTTTGTATGTCATTGGGATGGGTATGATTGGGGTACTACGTGTTATTTACGGGGTTTTGTATGTCATTGGGATGGGTATGATTGCGGGTACTGTGTGTTATTTACAGGGTTTTGTATGTCATTGGGATGCGTATGATTGGGGTACTACGTGTTATTTACGGGGTTTTGTATGTCATTGGGATGGGTATGATTTGGGGTTACTGTGTGTTATTTACAGGGTTTTGTATGTCATTGGGATGGGTATGATTGGGGTACTACGTGTCATTTACAGGGTTTTGTATGTCATTGGGATGGGTATGATTGGGGGTCCTACGTGTTATTTACAGGGTTTTGTATGTCATTGGGATGGGTATGATTGGGGTACTGTGTTTTATTTGCAGGGTTTTGTATGTCATTGGGATGGGTATGATTGGGGTACTGTGTGTTATTTACGGGGTTTTGTATGTCATTGGGATGGGTATGATTGGGGTACTGTGTGTTATTTACAGGGTTTTGTATGTCATTGGGATGGGTATGATTGGGGGTACTGTGTGTTATTTACAGGGTTTTGTATGTCATTGGGATGGGTATGATTGGGGGTACTACGTGTTATTTACGGGGTTTTGTATGTCATTGGGATGGGTATGATTGGGGGTACTACGTGTTATTTACAGGGTTTTCTATGTCATTGGCTTGGGTATCATTGGGGGCACTACGTGTTGTTTACGGGGTTTTGTATGTCATTGGGACGGGTATCATTGGGGGTACTGTGTGTTATTTAAGGGTTTTGTATGTCATTGGGATGGGTATGATTGGGGGTACTACGTGTAATTTACAGGGTTTTGTATATGTCATTTGGGTTTGGTATCATTGGGGGTAGTCCGTGTTATTTACAGGGTTTTCTATGTCATTGGGTTGGGTATCATTGGGGGTACTACGTGTTATTTACGGGGTTTTGTATGTCATTGGGACGGGTATCATTGGGGGTACTGTGTGTTATTTAAGGGTTTTATATGTCATTGGGATGGGTATGATTGGGGGTACTACGTGTAATTTACAGGGTTTTGTATGTCATTTGGGTTGGGTATCATTGGGGGTAGTCCGTGTTATTTCCGGGGTTTTGTATGTCATTGGGTTGGGTATGATTGGGGTACTACGTGTTATTTACGGGTTTTTGTATGTCATTGGGATGGGTATGATTGGGGTACTACGTGTTATTTACATAGTTTTGTATGTCATTGGGATGGGTATGATTGGGGTACTACGTGTTATTTACAGGGTTTTGTATGTCATTGGGATGGGTATGATTGGGGGTCCTACGTGTTATTTACGGGGTTTTGTATGTCATTGGGATGGGTATGATTGGGGTACTACGTGTTATTTACAAGGTTTTGTATGTCATTGGGATGGGTATGATTGGGGTACTACGTGTTATTTACATTGTTTTGTATGTCATTGGGATGGGTATGATTGGGGTACTACGTGTTATTTACATTGTTTTGTATGTCATTGGGATGGGTATGATTGGGGTACTACGTGTTATTTACATTGTTTTGTATGTCATTGGGATGGGTATGATTGGGGTACTACGTGTTATTTACGGGGTTTTTTATGTCATTGGGATGGGTATGATTTGGGGTACTACGTGTTATTTACATTGTTTTGTATGTCATTGGGATGGGTATGATTGGGGTACTACGTGTTATTTACAGGGTTTTGTATGTCATTGGGATGGGTATGATTGGGGTACTACGTGTTATTTACGGGGTTTTGTATGTCATTGGGATGGGTATGATTGGGGGTACTGTGTGTTATTTACAGGGTTTTGTATGTCATTGGGATGCGTATGATTGGGGTACTACGTGTTATTTACGGGGTTTTGTATGTCATTGGGATGGGTATGATTTGGGGTTACTGTGTGTTATTTACAGGGTTTTGTATGTCATTGGGATGGGTATGATTGGGGTACTACGTGTCATTTACAGGGTTTTGTATGTCATTGGGATGGGTATGATTGGGGGTCCTACGTGTTATTTACAGGGTTTTGTATGTCATTGGGATGGGTATGATTGGGGTACTGTGTGTTATTTGCAGGGTTTTGTATGTCATTGGGATGGGTATGATTGGGGTACTGTGTGTTATTTACGGGGTTTTGTATGTCATTGGGATGGGTATGATTGGGGTACTGTGTGTTATTTACAGGGTTTTGTATGTCATTGGGATGGGTATGATTGGGGGTACTGTGTGTTATTTACAGGGTTTTGTATGTCATTGGGATGGGTATGATTGGGGGTACTACGTGTTATTTACGGGGTTTTGTACGTCATTGGGATGGGTATGATTGGGGGTACTACGTGTTATTTACAGGGTTTTCTATGTCATTGGCTTGGGTATCATTGGGGGCACTACGTGTTGTTTACGGGGTTTTGTATGTCATTGGGACGGGTATCATTGGGGGTACTGTGTGTTATTTAAGGGTTTTGTATGTCATTGGGATGGGTATGATTGGGGGTACTACGTGTAATTTACAGGGTTTTGTATATGTCATTTGGGTTTGGTATCATTGGGGGTAGTCCGTGTTATTTACAGGGTTTTCTATGTCATTGGGTTGGGTATCATTGGGGGTACTACGTGTTATTTACGGGGTTTTGTATGTCATTGGGACGGGTATCATTGGGGGTACTGTGTGTTATTTAAGGGTTTTATATGTCATTGGGATGGGTATGATTGGGGGTACTACGTGTAATTTACAGGGTTTTGTATGTCATTTGGGTTGGGTATCATTGGGGGTAGTCCGTGTTATTTCCGGGGTTTTGTATGTCATTGGGTTGGGTATGATTGGGGTACTACGTGTTATTTACGGGTTTTTGTATGTCATTGGGATGGGTATGATTGGGGTACTACGTGTTATTTACATTGTTTTGTATGTCATTGGGATGGGTATGATTGGGGTACTACGTGTTATTTACAGGGTTTTGTATGTCATTGGGATGGGTATGATTGGGGGTCCTACGTGTTATTTACGGGGTTTTGTATGTCATTGGGATGGGTATGATTCGGGGGAACTACGTGTTATTTACAGGGTTTTTTATGTCATTGGGATGGGTATGATTGGGGTACTACGTGTCATTTACAGGGTTTTGTATGTCATTGGGATGGGTATGATTGGGGTACTACGTGTTGTTTACGGGTTTTTGTATGTCATTGGGATGGGTATGATTGGGGTACTACGTGTTGTTTACAGTGTTTTGTATGTCATTGGGATGGGTATGATTGGGGGTACTGTGTGTTATTTACATTGTTTTGTATGTCATTGGGATGGGTATGATTGGGGGTACCACTTGTTATTTAAAGGGTTTTGTATGTCATTGGGATTGGTATGATTGGGGGTCCTACGTGTTATTTACATTGTTTTGTATGTCATTGGGATGGGTATGATTGGGGGTACCACGTGTTATTTACAGGGTTTTGTATGTCATTGGGATGGGTATGATTGGGGGTACTGTGTGTTATTTACATTGTTTTGTATGTCATTGGGATGGGTATGATTGGGGGTACCACGTGTTATTTACATTGTTTTGTATGTCATTGGGATTGGTATCATAGGGGCTACTGTGTGTTATTTACAGGGTTTTGTATGTCATTGGGATGGGTATGATTGGGGGTCCTACGTGTTATTTACAGGGTTTTGTATGTCATTGGGATGGGTATGATTGGGGTACTACGTGTTATTTACAGGGTTTTGTATGTCATTGGGATGGGTATGATTGGGGATACTACGTGTTATTTCCGGGGTTTTGTATGTCATTGGGATGGGTATGATTGGGGTACTACGTGTTATTTACGGGGTTTTGTATGTCATTGGGATGGGTATGATTTGGGGTACTACGTGTTATTTACAGGGTTTTGTATATCATTGGGATGGGTATGATTGGGGGTACTACGTGTTATTTACAAGGTTTTGTATGTCATTGGGATGGGTATGATTGGGGTCCTACGTGTTATTTACATTGTTTTGTATGTCATTGGGATGGGTATGATTGGGGGAACTACGTGTTATTTACAGGGTTTTGTATGTCATTGGGATGGGTATGATTGGGGTACTACGTGTTATTTACATTGTTTTGTATGTCATTGGGATGGGTATGATTGGGGGTACTACGTGTTATTTACAGGGTTTTGTATGTCATTGGGATGGGTATGATTGGGGTACTACGTGTTATTTACAGGGTTTTGTATGTCATTGGGATGGGTATGATTGGGGGTACTGTGTGTTATTTACAGTGCTTTGTATGTCATTGGGATGGGTATGATTGGGGTCCTACGTGTTATTTACAAGGTTTTGTATGTCTTTGGGATGGGTATGATTGGGGTACTACGTGTTATTTACAAGGTTTTGTATGTCATTGGGATGGGTATGATTGGGGTACTACGTGTTATTTACATTGTTTTGTATGTCATTGGGATGGGTATGATTGGGGTACTACGTGTTATTTACATTGTTTTTTATGTCATTGGGATGGGTATGATTGGGTACTACGTGTTATTTACATTGTTTTGTATGTCATTGGGATGGGTATGATTGGGGTACTACGTGTTATTTACGGGGTTTGTTATGTCATTGGGATGGGTATGATTTGGGGTACTACGTGTTATTTACATTGTTTTGTATGTCATTGGGATGGGTATGATTGGGGTACTACGTGTTATTTGCAGGGTTTTGTATGTCATTGGGATGGGTATGATTGGGGTACTACGTGTTATTTACGGGGTTTTGTATGTCATTGGGATGGGTATGATTGGGGGTCCTACGTGTTATTTACATTGTTTTGTATGTCATTGGGATGCGTATGATTGGGGTACTACGTGTTATTTACAGGGTTTTGTATGTCATTGGGATGGGTATGATTGGGGTACTACGTGTTATTTCCGGGGTTTTGTATTTCATTGGGATGGGTATGATTGGGGGTACTGTGTGTTATTTACAGTGTTTTGTATGTCATTGGGATGGGTATGATTAGGGGTACTACGTGTTATTTACATCGTTTTGTATGTCATTGGGATGGGTATGATTGGGGTACTACGTGTTATTTACAGTGTTTTGTATGTCATTGGGATGGGTATGATTGGGGTACTACCTGTTGTTTACGGGGTTTTGTATGTCATTGGGATTGGTATGATTGGGGTACTGTGTGTTATTTACATTGTTTTGTATGTCATTGGGATGGGTATGATTGGGGAACTACGTGTTATTTACAGGGTTTTGTATGTCATTGGGATGGATATGATTGGGGTACTACGTGTTATTTACAGGGTTTTGTATGTCATTGGGATGGGTATGATTGGGGTACTACGTGTTATTTCCGGGGTTTAGTATGTCATTGGGATGGGTATGATTGCGGTACTACGTGTTATTTACATTGTTTTGTATTCATTGGGATGGGTATGATTGCGGTACTACGTGTTAATTACATTGTTTTGTATGTCATTGGGATGGGTATGATTGCAGTACTACGTGTTATTTACATTGTTTTGTATGTCATTGGGATGGGTGTGATTGGGGTACTACGTGTTATTTACAGTGTTTTGTATGTCATTGGGATGGGTATGATTGGGGTACTACGTGTTGTTTACGGGGTTTTGTATGTCATTGGGATGGGTATGATTGGGGTACTGTGTGTTATTTACATTGTTTTGTATGTCATTGGGATGGGTATGATTTGGGGTTACTGTGTGTTATTTACAAGGTTTTGTATGTCATTGGGATGGGTATGATTGGGGTACTACGTGTCATTTACAGGGTTTTGTATGTCATTGGGATGGGTATGATTGGGGATCCTACGTGTTATTTACAGGGTTTTGTATGTCATTGGAATGGGTATGATTGGGGTACTGTGTGTTATTTAAAGGGTTTTGTATGTCATTGGGATGGGTATGATTGGGGTACTGTGTGTTATTTACGGGGTTTTGTATGTCATTGGGATGAGTATGATTGGGGTACTGTGTGTTATTTACAGGGTTTTGTATGTCATTGGGATGGGTATGATTGGGGGTACTGTGTGTTATTTACAGGGTTTTGTATGTCATTGGGATGGGTATGATTGGGGGTACTACGTGTTATTTACTGGGTTTTGTACGTCATTGGGATGGGTATGATTGGGGTACTACGTGTTATTTACAGGGTTTTCTATGTCATTGGGTTGGGTATCATTGGGGGCACTACGTGTTGTTTACGGGGTTTTGTATGTCATTGGGACGGGTATCATTGGGGGTACTGTGTGTTATTTAAAGGTTTTGTATGTCATTGGGATGGGTATGATTGGGGGTACTACGTGTAATTTACAGGGTTTTGTATGTCATTTGGGTTGGGTATCATTGGGGGTAGTCCGTGTTATTTACAGGGTTTTCTATGTCATTGGGTTGGGTATCATTGGGGGTACTACGTGTTATTTACGGGGTTTTGTATGTCATTGGGACGGGTATCATTGGGGGTACTGTGTGTTATTTAAGGGTTTTGTATGTCATTGGGATGGGTATGATTGGGGGTACTACGTGTAATTTACAGGGTTTTGTATGTCATTTGGGTTGGATATCATTGGGGGTAGTCCGTGTTATTTCCGGGGTTTTGTATGTCATTGGGTTGGGTATGATTGGGGTACTACGTGTTATTTACGGGTTTTTGTATGTCATTGGGATGGGTATGATTGGGGTACTACGTGTTATTTACATTGTTTTGTATGTCATTGGGATGGGTATGATTGGGGTACTACGTGTTATTTACAGGGTTTTGTATGTCATTGGGATGGGTATGATTGGGGGTCCTACGTGTTATTTACGGGGTTTTGTATGTCATTGGGATGGGTATGATTGGGGGGAACTACGTGTTATTTACAGGGTTTTTTATGTCATTGGGATGGGTATGATTGGGGTACTACGTGTCATTTACAGGGTTTTGTATGTCATTGGGATGGGTATGATTGCGGTACTACGTGTTATTTACATTGTTTTGTATGTCATTGGGATGGGTATGATTGCGGTACTACGTGTTATTTACATTGTTTTGTATGTCATTGGGATGGGTATGATTGCGGTACTACGTGTTATTTACATTGTTTTGTATGTCATTGGGATGGGTATGATTGGGGTACTACGTGTTATTTACGGGGTTTTGTATGTCATTGGGATGGGTATGATTTGGGGTACTACGTGTTATTTACAGGGTTTTGTATATCATTGGGATGGGTATGATTGGGGGTACTACGTGTTATTTACAAGGTTTTGTATGTCATTGGGATGGGTATGATTGGGGTCCTACGTGTTATTTACATTGTTTTGTATGTCATTGGGATGGGTATGATTGGGGGAACTACGTGTTATTTACAGGGTTTTGTATGTCATTGGGATGGGTATGATTGGGGTACTACGTGTTATTTACATTGTTTTGTATGTCATTGGGATGGGTATGATTGGGGGTACTACGTGTTATTTATAGTGTTTTGTATGTCATTGGGATGGGTATGATTGGGGTACTACGTGTTATTTACAGGGTTTTGTATGTCATTGGGATGGGTATGATTGGGGGTACTGTGTGTTATTTACAGTGCTTTGTATGTCATTGGGATGGGTATGATTGGGGTCCTACGTGTTATTTACAAGGTTTTGTATGTCATTGGGATGGGTATGATTGGGGTACTACGTGTTATTTACAATGTTTTGTATGTCATTGGGATGGGTATGATTGGGGTACTACGTGTTATTTACATTGTTTTGTATGTCATTGGGATGGGTATGATTGGGGTACTACGTGTTATTTACATTGTTTTGTATGTCATTGGGATGGGTATGATTGGGGGTACTGTGTGTTATTTACAGGGTTTTGTATGTCATTGGGATGCGTATGATTGGGGTACTACGTGTTATTTACGGGGTTTTGTATGTCATTGGGATGGGTATGATTTGGGGTTACTGTGTGTTATTTACAGGGTTTTGTATGTCATTAGAATGGGTATGATTGGGGTACTACGTGTCATTTACAGGGTTTTGTATGTCATTGGGATGGGTATGATTGGGGTACTACGTGTTGTTTACGGGGTTTTGTATGTCATTGGGATGGGTATGATTGGGGGTACTGTGTGTTATTTACAGTGTTTTGTATGTCATTGGGATGGGTATGATTAGGGGTACTACGTGTTATTTACAGGGTTTTGTATGTCATTGGGATGGGTATGATTGGGGGTACTGTGTGTTATTTACAGGGTTTTGTATGTCATTGGGATGGGTATGATTGGGGTACTACGTGTTATTTACATTGTTTTGTATGTCATTGGGATGGGTATGATTGCGGTACTACGTGTTATTTACATTGTTTTGTATGTCATTGGGATGGGTATGATTGGGGTACTACGTGTTATTTACGGGGTTTTTTTATGTCATTGGGATGGGTATGATTTGGGGTACTACGTGTTATTTACATTGTTTTGTATGTCATTGGGATGGGTATGATTGGGGTTACTACGTGTTATTTACATTGTTTTGTATGTCATTGGGAATGGTATGATTTGGGGGTACTACGTGTTATTTACATTGTTTTGTATGTCATTGGGATGGGTATGATTGGGGGTCCTACGTGTTATTTACATTGTTTTGTATGTCATTGGGATGCGTATGATTGGGGTACTACGTGTTATTTACAGGATTTTGTATGTCATTGGGATGGGTATGATTGGGGTACTACGTGTTATTTCCGGGGTTTTGTATGTCATTGGGATGGGTATGATTGGGGGTACGGTGTGTTATTTACAGGGTTTTGTTTGTCATTGCGATGGGTATGATTGGGGGTCCTACATGTTATTTACGGGGTTTTGTATGTCATTGGGATGGGTATGATTGGGGTCCTACGTGTTATTTACATTGTTTTGTATGTCATTGGGATGCGTATGATTGGGGTACTACGTGTTATTTACATTGTTTTGTATGTCATTGGGATGCGTATGATTGGGGTACTACGTATTATTTACGGGGTTTTGTATGTCATTGGGATGGGTATGAATGGGGGTACTGTGTGTTATTTACAGGGTTTTGTATGTCATTGGGATGGGTATGATTGGGGTACTACGTGTCATTTACAGGGTTTTGTATGTCATTGGGATGGGTATGATTGGGGGTCCTACGTGTTATTTACGGGTTTTGTATGTCATTGGGATGGGTATGATTGGGGTACTACGTGTTATTTACAGGGTTTTGCATGTCATTGGGATGGGTATGATTGGGGTACTGTGTGTTATTCACAGGGTTTTGTATGTCATTGGGATGGGTATGATTGGGGGTACTGTGTGTTATTTACAGGGTTTTGTATGTCATTGGGATGGGTATGATTGGGGGTACTACGTGTTATTTACGGGGTTTTGTACGTCATTGGGATGGGTATGATTGGGGGTACTACGTGTTATTTACAGGGTTTTCTATGTCATTGGGTTGGGTATCATTGGGGGCACTACGTGTTGTTTACGGGGTTTTGTATGTCATTGGGACGGGTATCATTGGGGGTACTGTGTGTTATTTAAGGGTTTTGTATGTCATTGGGATGGGTATGATTGGGGGTACTACGTGTAATTTACAGGGTTTTGTATGTCATTTGGGTTGGTTATCATTGGGGGTAGTCCGTGTTATTTACAGGGTTTTCTATGTCATTGGGTTGGGTATCATTTGGGGTACTACGTGTTATTTACGGGGTTTTGTATGTCATTGGGACGGGTATCATTGGGGGTACTGTGTGTTATTTAAGGGTTTTGTATGTCATTGGGATGGGTATGATAATGGGTACTACGTGTAATTTACAGGGTTTTGTATGTCATTTGGGTTTGGTATCATTGGGGGTAGTCCGTGTTATTTCCGGGGTTTTGTATGTCATTGGGTTGGGTATGATTGGGGTACTACGTGTTATTTACGGGTTTTTGTATGTCATTGGGATGGGTATGATTGGGGTACTACGTGTTATTTACATTGTTTTGTATGTCATTGGGATGGGTATGATTGGGGTACTGCGTGTTATTTACAGGGTTTTGTATGTCATTGGGATGGGTATGATTGGGGTACTACGTGTTATTTACAGGGTTTTGTATGTCATTGGGATGGGTATGTTTGGGGTACTACGTGTTGCTTACGGGGTTTTGTATGTCATTGTGATGGGTATGATTGGGGGTAGTCCGTGTTATTTCCGGGGTTTTGTATGTCATTGGGATGGGTATGATTGGGGTACTACGTGTTATTTACACGGTTTTGTATGTCATTGGGATGGGTATGATTGGGGTACTACGTGCTGTTTACGGGGTTTTGTATGTCATTGGGATGGGTATCGTTGGGGGTACTACGTGTTATTTACAGTGTTTTGTATGTCATTGGGATGGGTATGATTGGGGATACTACGTGTTATTTACATTGTTTTGTATGTCATTGGGATGGGTATGATTGCGGTACTACGTGTTATTTACAGGATTTTGTATGTCATTGGGAAGGGTATGATTGGGGGTACTGTGTGTTATTTACAGGGTTTTGTATGTCATTGGGATGGGTATGATTGGGGTTACTACGTGTTATTTACATTGTTTTGTATGTCATTGGGATGGGTATGATTGGGGGTACTACGTGTTATTTACGGGGTTTTGTATGTCATTGGGATGGGTATGATTGGGGTACTACGTGTTATTTACAGTGTTTTGTACGTCATTGGGATGGGTATGATTGGGGTACTACGTGTTGTTTACGGGGTTTTTTATGTCATTGGGATGGGTATGATTGGGGTACTGTGTGTTATTTACAGGGTTTTGTATGTCATTGGGATGGGTATGATTGGGGTACTGTGTGTTATTTACATTGTTTTGTATGTCATTGGGATGGGTATGATTGGGGTACTACGTGTTATTTACAGGGTTTTGTATGTCATTGGGATGGGTATGATTGGGGGTACTACGTGTTATTTACAGGGTTTTGTATGTCATTGGGATGGGTATGATTGGGGTACTACGTGTTATTTCCGGGGTTTTGTATTTCATTGGGATGGGTATGATTGCGGTACTACGTGTTATTTACATTGTTTTGTATGTCATTGGGATGGGTATGATTGGGGGTACTGTGTGTTATTTACAGGGTTTTGTATGTCGTTGGGATGGGTATGATTGGGGGTACAGTGTGTTATTTACAGGGTTTTGTATGTCATACCCATCCCAATGACATACAAAACCCTGTAAATAACACGTAGTACCCCAATCATACCCATCCCAATGACATACAAAACAATGTAAATAACACACAGTACCCCCAATCATACCCATCACAATGACACACAAAATCCTGTAAATAACACACAGTACCCCCAATCATACCCATCCCAATGACATACAAAACCCCGTAAATAACACGTAGTACCCCAATCATACCCATCCCAATGACATACAAAACCCCGTAAATAACACGTAGTACCCCAATCATACCCATCCCAATGACATACAAAACCCTGTAAATAACACGTAGTACCCCAATCATACCCATCCCAATGACATACAAAACCCCGTAAATAACACGTAGTACCCCAATCATACCCATCCCAATGACATACAAAACAATGTAAATAACACGTAGTACCCCAATCATACCCATCCCAATGACATACAAAACCCCGTAAACAACACGTAGTACCCCAATCAAACCTATCCCAATGACATACAAAACCCTGTAAATAACACGTAGTACCCCAATCATACCCATCCCAATGACATACAAAATCCGGTAAATAACACGTAGTACCCCAATCATACCCATCCCAATGACATACAAAATCCGGTAAATAACACGTAGTACCCCAATCAAACCTATCCCAATGACATACAAAACAATGTAAATAACACGTAGTAACCCCAATCATGCTAATCCCAATGACATACAAAATCCGGTAAATAACACGTAGTACCCCAATCATACCCATCCCAATGACATACAAAACAATGTAAATAACACACAGTACCCCCAATCATACCCATCCCAATGACACACAAAATCCTGTAAATAACACGTAGTTCCCCAATCATACCCATCCCAATGACATACAAAATCCTGTAAATAACACGTAGTTCCCCAATCATACCCATCCCAATGACATACAAAACCCCGTAAATAACACGTAGTACCCCAATCATACCCATCCCAATGACATACAAAACCCCGTAAATAACACACAGTACCCCCAATCATACCCATCCCAATGACACACAAAATCCTGTAAATAACACGTAGTTCCCCAATCATACCCATCCCAATGACATACAAAATCCTGTAAATAACACGTAGTTCCCCAATCATACCCATCCCAATGACATACAAAACCCCGTAAATAACACGTAGTACCCCAATCATACCCATCCCAATGACATACAAAATCCTGTAAATAACACGTAGTACCCCAATCATACCCATCCCAATGACATACAAAACAATGTAAATAACACACAGTACCCCCAATCATACCCATCCCAATGACACACAAAATCCTGTAAATAACACGTAGTTCCCCAATCATACCCATCCCAATGACATACAAAATCCTGTAAATAACACGTAGTTCCCCAATCATACCCATCCCAATGACATACAAAACCCCGTAAATAACACGTAGTACCCCAATCATACCCATCCCAATGACATACAAAACCCCGTAAATAACACACAGTACCCCAATCATACCCATCCCAATGACATACAAAATCCTGTAAATAACACGTAGTACCCCAATCATACCCATCCCAATGACATACAAAACCCTGTAAATAACACGTAGTACCCCAATCATACCCATCCTAATGACATACAAAACCCCGTAAATAACACGTAGTACCCCAATCATACCCATCCCAATGACATACAAAACAATGTAAATAACACGTAGTACCGCAATCATACCCATCCCAATGAAGTACAAAACCCTGTAAATAACACGTAGTACCCCAATCATACCCATCCCAATGACATACAAAACCCTGTAAATAACAGGCAGTACCCCAATCATACCCATCCCAATGACATACAAAACACCGTAAATAACACGTAGTACCCTCAATCATACCCATCCCAATGACATACAAAACACTGTAAATAACACGTAGTACTGCAATCATACCCATCCCAATGAAGTACAAAACACTGTAAATAACACGTAGTACCCCAATCATACCCATCCCAATGACATACAAAACCCTGTAAATAACACGTAGTACCCCAATCATACCCATCCCAATGACATACAAAACAATGTAAATAACACGTAGTACCGCAATCATACCCATCCCAATGAAGTACAAAACACTGTAAATAACACGTAGTACCCCAATCATACCCATCCCAATGACATACAAAACCCCGTAAACAACACGTAGTACCCCAATCATACCCATCCCAATGACATACAAAACCTTGTAAATAACACGTAGTACCCCAATCATACCCATCCCAATGACATACAAAACCCCGTAAATAACACACAGTACCCCCAATCATACCCATCCCAATGACACACAAAATCCTGTAAATAACACGTAGTTCCCCAATCATACCCATCCCAATGACATACAAAATCCTGTAAATAACACGTAGTTCCCCAATCATACCCATCCCAATGACATACAAAACCCCGTAAATAACACGTAGTACCCCAATCATACCCATCCCAATGACATACAAAATCCTGTAAATAGCACGTAGTACCCCAATCATACCCATCCCAATGACATACAAAACAATGTAAATAACACACAGTACCCCCAATCATACCCATCCCAATGACACACAAAATCCTGTAAATAACACGTAGTTCCCCAATCATACCCATCCCAATGACATACAAAACAATGTAAATAACACACAGTACCCCCAATCATACCCATCCCAATGACACACAAAACACTGTAAATAACACGTAGGACCCCAATCATACCCATCCCAATGACATACAAAACCTTGTAAATAACACGTAGTACCCCCAATCATACCCATCCCAATGACATACAAAACAATGTAAATAACACGTAGTAACCCCAATCATGCCCATCCCAATGACATACAAAACCCTGTAAATAACACACAGTACCCCCAATCATACCCATCCCAATGACATACAAAACCCTGTAAATAACACGTAGTAACCCCAATCATACCCATCCCAATGACATACAAAATCCTGTAAATAACACGTAGTACCCCAATCATACCCATCCCAATGACATACAAAATCCTGTAAATAACACGTAGTACCCCAATCATACCCATCCCAATGACATACAAAACAATGTAAATAACACACAGTACCCCCAATCATACCCATCCCAATGACACACAAAATCCTGTAAATAACACGTAGTTCCCCAATCATACCCATCCCAATGACATACAAAATCCTGTAAATAACACGTAGTTCCCCAATCATACCCATCCCAATGACATACAAAACCCCGTAAATAACACGTAGTACCCCAATCATACCCATCCCAATGACATACAAAACAATGTAAATAACACGTAGTACCCCAATCATACCCATCCCAATGACATACGAAACCCCGTAAATAACACACAGTACCCCAATCATACCCATCCCAATGACATACAAAATCCTGTAAATAACACGTAGTACCCCAATCATACCCATCCCAATGACATACAAAATCCTGTAAATAACACATAGTTCCCCAATCATACCCATCCTAATGACATACAAAATCCTGTAAATAACACGTGGTACCCCCAATCATACCCATCCCAATGACATACAAAACCCTGTAAATAACACGTAGTACCCCCAATCATACCCATCCCAATGACATACAAAACAATGTAAATAACACGTAGTACCCCAATCATACCCATCCCAATGACATACAAAACAATGTAAATAACACACAGTACCCCCAATCATACCTGGATGGCCAGGTTTCCGAAGCCAGGGCTGCTCTGGCACTGCGAGAGGGTGGTTTTCACCGCTGCTGGCCAGCGAGGCTTCCTTCCGCACTCGGCCCCAGTCGTCCCTGGATGGTTTTTACCATCTCGGAGCTGCCTTTCGCGCTTGCCTTCCCCGGGAAGACCCTGCCTGACCAGGTTTCCGAAGCCAGGGCTGCTCTGGCACTGCGAGAGGGTGGTTTTCCCCGCTGCTGGCCACCGAGGCTTCCTTCCGCACTCGGCCCCAGTCGTCCCTGGATGGTTTTTACCTTCTCTGAGCTGCCTTTCGCGGTTGCCTTCCCCGAGAAGGCCCTGGATGGCCAGGTTTCCGAAGCCAGGGGTGCTCTGGCACTGCGAGAGGGTGGTTTTCACCGCTGCTGGCCAGCGAGGCTTCCTTCCGCACTCGGCCCCAGTCGTCCCTGGATGGTTTTTACCATCTCGGAGCTGCCTTTCGCGGTTGCCTTCCCCGGGAAGGCCCTGGCTGACCAGGTTTCCGAAGCCAGGGCTGCTCTGGCACTGCAAGAGGGTGGTTTTCCCCGCTGCTGGCCAGCGAGGCTTCCTTCCGCACTCGGCCCCAGTCGTCCCCGGATGGTTTTTACCATCCCGGAGCTGCCTTTCGCGGTTGCCTTCCCCGGGAAGGCCCTGGCTGACCAGGTTTCCGAAGCCAGGGCTGCTCTGGCGCTGCGAGAGGGTGGTTTTCCCCGCTGCTTCCCACCGAGGCTTCCTTCCGCACTCGGCCCCAGTCGTCCCTGGATGGTTTTTACCATCTCGGAGCAGCCTTTCGCGGTTGCCTTCCCAGGGAAGGCCCTTGCTGACCAGGTTTCCGAAGCCAGGGCTACTATGGCCCTGCGAGAGGGTGGTTTTCCCCGCTGCTTGCCACCGAGGCTTCCTTCCGCACTCGGCCCCAGTCGTCCCTAGATGGTTTTTACCTTCTCGGAGCTGCCTTTTGCGGTTGCCTTCCCCGAGAAGGCCCTGGATGGCCAAGTTTTAGAAGCCAGGGCTGCTCTGGCACTGCGAGAGGGTGGTTTTCCCCGCTGCTGGCCAGCGAGGCTTCCTTCCGCGCTCGGCCCCAGTCGTCCCTGGATGGTTTGTACCATCTCGGAGCTGCCTTTCGCGGTTGCCTTCCCCGAGAAGGGCCTGACTAGCCAGGTTTTCTAAGTCTAGACGGATGTGGCACTTGAGGAAGATGGTTTTCCCCTATTCTGGCCACGAGGCCACATCCTGGCGTTCGGCCCCAGTCGGCCCAGCATAGTTTTTCGCTTCTCAGAGGTGCCTTTTACCATTTCCTTCCCAAAAACGAGCTGTGCCAGTCATGAAATTTTCTAAGTCCAACAGGCAGCGCTGTCCTTGGTCTCGGAAGGCTTCCCGGGAAGGAAGCGAGCCAGGACGGCCAAGAGTTGGATTAGTCTCGGGAGGCTGTGCCAGTCGTGAAATTTTCTAAGTCCAACAGGAAGCGCTGTCCATGGTCTCGGAAGGCTTCCCGGGAAGGAATCGAGCCAGGACGGCCAAGAGTTGGATTAGTCTCGGGAGGCTGTGCCAGTCGTGAAATTTTCTAAGTCCAACAGGAAGCGCTGTCCATGGTCTCGGAAGGCTTCCCGGGAAGGAAGCGAGCCAGGACGGCCAAGAGTTGGACTTAGTCTCGGGAGGCTGTGCCAGTCGTGAAATTTTTTTCTAAGTCCAACAGGCAGCGCTGTCCATGGTCTCGGAAGGCTTCCCGGGAAGGAAGCGAGCCAGGACGGCCAAGAGTTGGACTTAGTCTCGGGAGGCTGTGCCAGTCGTGAAATTTTCTAAGTCCAACAGGCAGCGCTGTCCATGGTCTCGGAAGGCTTCCCGGGAAGGAAGCGAGCCAGGACGGCCAAGAGTTGGACTTAGTCTCGGGAGGCTGTGCCAGTCGTGAAATTTTTTTCTAAGTCCAACAGGCAGCGCTGTCCATGGTCTCGGAAGGCTTCCCGGGAAGGAAGCGAGCCAGGACGGCCAAGAGTTGGACTTAGTCTCGGGAGGCTGTGCCAGTCGTGAAATTTTCTAAGTCCAACAGGCAGCGCTGTCCATGGTCTCGGAAGGCTTCCCGGGAAGGAAGCGAGCCAGGACGGCCAAGAGTTGGACTTAGTCTCGGGAGGCTGTGCCAGTCGTGAAATTTTTTCTAAGTTAAACAGGCAGCGCTGTCCATGGTCTTGAAGGCTTCCCGGGAAGGAAGCGAGCCAGGACGGCCAAGAGTTGGACTTAGTCTCGGGAGTCTGTGCCGGTCGTGAAATTGTTTCTAAGTCCAACAGGCAGCGCTGTCCACGG